>VZTB01015207.1:227898-280719 GCA_013397245.1 Thryothorus ludovicianus | reverse complement strand
GCCTCCCCCCGGCCAGGGGCGGCCCCGCCGCCTCCTCCCCACCGCGCCCCGAGAAACTTCAGCGGGTCCCCGAGCCAGGCCCCTTCCATCCCCGACGGCCCCACTCCCACAGTTCCCATTTCCGCAGCCTTTTCTCCCCAGGCTGCCCGCGGTTCGTCTCTGCACGGGAGCTGCCCCAACAGGACGCGCCGGATGGAGTTAAAACTTTTTTTTTCATTGTTTTTAAGCTTTTTTTCCCCCATCACCCGAAACAACGAGCAAGGATCCAGCAGAGTCATGAACTCAAACCGTGACTCTGCCGATCCCAGAGAGAGCTGCTGTGCACGGACACAGATTAGTCCCGTGAAATCGGTGGGGATTCAGGGATCAGTGTGGGCTGCAAAATCCAGGAAAGGGGCCTGGATAAATCTGCCTCCATTTGTAGGCTCCTGTTTTGTTAGAGGCCTTTTCGTGTTTAGGCTTCCCCTCCATCTCTCAAACACAAATTGGTTTGGGAAATCCAGAGAAAAACTCAGCTGTGTAAAGCACCTGGGACCCATCTCTGTGGCATCTCTACTGGGGCAAACCGGAAATATTCCTAATTTTCTCCAAAGAATAAACATCTCTCCAGTTCTGCACTTCTTAAATCCAAAGATGTTTCTTTCTTTGAAAGGATTTCCTCCTAGAGAGTGCTTAAAGCTTTTCCTGCACCTAAATATTTTCTAGCACCTCATCCCAAGCACACTCCTCTATTCTCCTTCCCAGAGTGATGGGGAAAAAGCAGAGGTGACACCCTCGGGGAGCTCCAAATCCCTCAACCATCACCCCAAAACAGCGACTTACAGAGCTCTGGAGAGGGACAGCAAAGGCACAGCCCCAGACTCAGGTCAGGGAGGTTTAGCCTGGGGGTTTCCAGTTAATTTGGGCATTTTGGTTTCAGCTGAGTCCAGTAAACAGCAATCAGGTAATGAGGGAAGATCTGCACCTGAGAGTGCATCAGATCCAGCCCCTTTTGGGTGAGGACCTTGGGGTTTAGGGAAAAAACCCCCACCACAAGGGGCAGGTGTGCATAAAATCCCTGTGTTCCCCTGTGGCCTGAGCTCTGCTGGGGACTAGGTGCTGATATTCCAAGGAAAATTGTTTTGTTGTTGAAGTCAGCCTGACTCGGAGCTGAACACAACAACAGCCCTGACACATCCAAAGCAAACCAGGAACAGGCAAAAATGACCTGTGTGGAAAACCAGCCTTTCCACAGCTGGATGGCAAGGACAGACTTCACCTTGGAGAAACCAGAGGAACACCCCAGTGCCTTGAGGGACACCCAACATGGGAGTGCCTCAGATCTCACAATTCTTTCCAGGGCACACAACAGGGATTGAAGAGAATTTGGATTTACCATCATTTCCTGCTACCTGTTGTGGAGACCTCTGGCACAGCCCAGTGCCTCTCCCCACCCCAATCCATTTTTGCAGCATCCACAGGGCTCTGGGTCAGCAGGAATTGGTGTTGGGCTGTGGGGACACAGGTCTTGGGAGGCTCACGGCTGCTCCAGCCATTCCATGTGTCAGCTAGATATTCCTATCACTATAGAAAAACAATCTGCAATCAGCACCTACTGCTCCTTTCTTCCTCCACTGATCAAAACAACTCAACCACAATAAATGGCCATAAAATGTGCCTGAGTGTTGATTACAACCTGCAGCAGGAGCAGCAGCCCCTTCCCTTCCCTTCCCTTCCCTTCCCTTCCCTTCCCTTCCCTTCCCTTCCCTTCCCTTCCCTTCCCTTCCCTTCCCTTCCCCTTCCCCTTCCCTTCCCATCCACCTCCAGCCCGGGGAGCCTGAGCAATGACCCAGCCTCGGGGAATGCAGCCAGGCAGAGAACACAGCCTGGAACAGGCACCTGTGTCACCGAAACTGCTTTTGGGGAGAGAAAAACACAAGCCATGGAGGACAGAGGTGTGGCAGGGCCAGAGGCAGCACGGCCAGCGAGGAGGGGTGACCGTGTCCCTTCCAGAGCAGGCACATCCCAACCGGTTCCACGTGTGCTGTTACCCACAACAGCAATATCAGATGTGCAGGGTGTTGGACGAGGAGGAAGAAAAATTACAGAGCTATAAAGGAAACCACAAGTGTGATTCAAAGGGTGAAAGTAAGTTTGTGAGAGAGCCTTACCAGGTAATCTGTGACATCTGATCTAGCAAGCTCAGCAGAGGTAGTTAGAGGTTTTTTGATTAATCAGCTGTAGAGGGAAGGGAAAAATGTCTTCAGAGTAGGAAAATAGCTCTTTGATTCAGAGAAATACATTGAAAAATACAGTCAGTGGCCACAGACTGCCCAGAAAATGCCTTTGTGGCAAGCGAGTACCACTCACTGCTGAAGCAGAGGGGAATTCAGGGGGACACCAGGACAGAGCTGGGCATTCCAGCACCAAACTTGTTCTTCAGCAGAAGCAGCAGCACTGCAGCTGTCCCAGAGCAGGGACAAGGTAGGAACCAGCCACCTCCTCTGAGTGCTGAACACCCCATAGCATTTTCCACATGGCAGCAAAGGACTCCAGGCTGGTCCCATGGAGGCCAAGAGCCGAGTGCCTGGAGCTGGCACACACCTCACCCACCACCCCCACCGAGCCTCCTGCCCCAACAGCCAGCAATGATAAAATGGACTCAGGTTCCCCATTCCACCAGAAATTTAGTTCTCTAATCAAAAACCAGAGGAAATGGGTCTGGTGTCAGCTCCAACCCTCTCAGAGCAGCACTTGCACTCAAGGCCAACCCCTCAGTGCACAGAACAATGAGCAGCAGCTGAGCTGAGCGTGTCCTCCCACGCCTGTGTGCTGTGCCCGGCCCTGAGCAGGGCTGTGGCAAACACCAGCTCACGACCAGTGGCCTCACGTGTGCTGCTGCAGGAGCTGCACCCCTTGGCTGAGAGGGGCCTCTGCCCGAGGCTCCAGACCCAGAGCTAAATCCAACACTGCCATTTAAAATCACCTCTTGCAGCTCAGACAAATCCAAACCAAGATTCCGTGGGTTTCCAGAACAATTTATTTCTCTACGTCAGGTCCTTGAGAGCAGTAGTGTATATGTTGTGATAAACTGACACTGAGAAGATTTAACAATTTCTTCATTTAATAAGTGATTTTCACTACATGATATTGTACACTGTCATCTGTTCAAAAAAGATCAACAGTTTTTAAAAAACAAGATTCTGTGAGAGATTTATATAAACCGGTGATCAAGATCAACACCTCTGGTTGGCTTATCAAGCGAGTTTCTAGGTTTCTTTGTAGAACAAAGTCTTTATGCTGAAATGCACAAACCCCTTGCAGCAGATCCAGAGCCATTTCCGTCACTCCCAGAGCCATTTGTGTCACTGCCCCGGGACTGCTGCCTCAGCACCGGGATCTGCTCCACTGAACACACGGAAACTGTACAAAAACGTGTTCACTTCGAGCATGGACAAGCCTTTCTGTTTCTATTTCCAGCCAGCACTTCCTTTTCTCTCCGAGAGGAAGGCGTGCATGGGAAGCCCGGCCAACTCGGCAGGGGGGTTGTGTACAAACGGGTTTCTAAGCGAACTTTGGCTTCAGGAAAGAGACACAAACACTTAAAATAATGGCTTTGTCATTTGAAGTATACGGAGAGGGACGTGTGTCTGAATTAAATATACATCCCACCAGTGGTGCTGGCAAGGTTGAAGGTTATTCCTAATGTCGACAGCAATAAAACTAACGTGTACATGACAAGACATTAAAAGAAAAGCAATCCCTTTAAAACAAAATCGAACGTAAAAAAAGTTCACAGTGGTTTGTATAAACAGTATGTAATCGCTGACAGGAACAATCTCTACTCTCACAGCACACGAGTGCCCTCTTTAGATCCTAAAGAACAAGATTTACACTACTCATGGTAAGGTCCCGCCAGCCCCGCGGTTACCCGGCTGGAGGGGAGATGCTGTGGAGTGTGCAGCTGCAACACCGACACAGGGGGACTCCCAAACTCTTTTCCTGGGAGGGAGGAAAGTCTCTCATTCGCTGTTACAACCAGCAAATGCCATTCATCAAATGGAAAGGAAAACCACAAACACATTATCTATTTTGAGCAAGCTGAACAGCACACATGATAGGTTTAAAAATGGAGGTTATAGACTATGATACAAGTCCCAACAAGGCAGTGCCAAAGTGACTATTTCTTGGCTTGTTTTGTGATCATACCCCTGGGAGGTGTTACAGGTCTGCTGGAATTGGGCTTCTTCTTCTCTGCAGGTTTCAAAATCTGAAAAGACAGAGGGGTCATTTAGCAAAAAGTTTTAGCTGTCTTCCAGTCAAACAGTAATTTACTGGTAAAGGCAGTACATGGCTCTTCTGGATAAGTCTCAATGTGCCAGGAAATCAAAGTGTTTCTTGCTCTGAGCTAGGCTGGGCCTTGGGATGAGCTGTTCCAGAGCCCCCAGCAGTGGGAGCAGCTGACAGGCAGCTGCTCTGCCTGGGTGATTTAATTCCAGGATAAAACAGTTCCCCTACTCACACCAGCACAGGGTTACCCCGTTTTTGAAGATGTGAGTGCAAACACTGTCCTGTCTACATGTGAGAGCTGTAAAAATCTATTTGAAACAAATCTTACTGTTATTTAACAGCAAAATATTGATTCAAAATAGCACAAAATTTATGTGTGACCTCACTAAATAGAAGGGAAAATCTTCAGATACTGTACCTGGAAAGAGCACATTAGTGTTTCATCCACGCTCATCATGGCACCCGCGTTATCAAATTCTCCACAGTAATTTGGGGCAGAGAAGAGAGTTACCAATTGTCTTTTTGCAAAAAACTCATATCCATCTTCAACCACCTTTAGGGACAAAAGCAGAGGCGTTAGTCTGGGCAGCTTCCTCCTGATAAGGTGCAAAGCAACTTTTCCAGAGGCAGCAGCTAAATACCTGGCTATGTTTAGGGAGCATGAGTTTCAAACTTTTACACCAAAATAGGAGCAGCACAAGAACCAGCTTAGCAACAGAGTCCACTAACATTGAGAAAACCTTTGTTCAAGAGAGTCAGAGTTTATATGAAAATGTTCATTATAAAGGCTGTTAAACACTCATAGATATTTACAACATGGCTGGACAAGANTCATTATAAAGGCTGTTAAACACTGGGACACAGAGAACCTCATAGATATTTACAACATGACTGGACAAGACCCCTCAGCACCTTGGGCTGACACAAACCTGTCCTGGCCTGGACCAGGTGACCACCTCAGGTCCCCCAAACCTAAATTATTCTACACTTTAGTGTACAAAATGAAAATACCTGATGAGCTCTACATATGAGATCCAAATCATGTTTATGGAGAAACTTAGCAACCACTTCAGCACCAAAAGTGAAGGACACTCCTCTGTCATTTTCACCCCAGCCCAAGACATCCTTGTCAGGGTCAGACCACAGGAGATCACACAGGAGCCCTTGGTCCGGTACATCCGTGGGGCGCATGATTCGTCTGATCTGCTCCATTGACTGCAGGTCTGGTGACAAACCTGTTCACAGGGAAGACACAGGCAGGCCCCAGCTTAGTCCAGCTCTGCTCTGCAACACTGACATTCATCCAGGACAAAAATAACTTGGATTCAAAGTGATTCACTGCTGCCATTTTACGTAGCTCAATGGCGACATTCACTGACGTTTTTTAAATCCAGCATTTGTTCTGAAGCGTTTGGAACAGGAGTCACTTTCTAGGAGATTTACTGGAAGCAAGATAAAGCGAGGCCATTTCGACATTTTACAAGATTACAATCATCTCACTAATATTTTGCAAGTGTCTGATAAAAGAGCTGTTAAATAAAAGAGGCATCAACACCAGAAATCACAGGGAATGTTCACTGTGATCATCAGGCCCAGTAAGATGAAATAAAATATCAAACCAATCTGGTAACATTTTCCATTGATGTGAGTCCCTGGGAACTGTAATGACTTGCAAATGATAAAACATTTAAGGTGCCATCTGTATTTTATGACCAGAAAAAGCTGCATCACATGGCATAAATCAATTTCCACAAATTAAACCCATCAGGTCATACAGGGCTTGGTGCAACCTGACCTTGTGACAGGAGACCCTGCCCATGGTGGGGGAATTCTGACTGATCCCCAAACCACTCTGGTTCTGTGAAAGCAGATGTTTTCAGGACAGACATCAAACTCCTGGTCATTTAAGTCTCAAAAAAACCTACAAGGACTCTGCTCCAAAGGAGAGGCTGTTCAAAGGTGCCTTTGGTAGAAGAGCAGATCATCATGTCTGAACTGGCTCCATGATTCACAGAACTGACACTCACTGAGCCCAACCCTTCCTCATACATAAGGAAGGCAGAGAAAAATCCCTAAGTTTTGAAGCTTCAGCAATGTAAACATGAAACTGCCATGACTGAGTTTTCCAGTTCCTCAGACATCACCTAAGGAACTGCTACTCACCCCCGTGACAGCAGAATATTTTCTCATCCACAATAGCTGCAATTGGTAAACAGTTAAAACAGTCTGTGAAGGTTTTCCACAGCTTAATATTGTATCTTCTCTTACCTGGAAGAGATTGGGGAGAAAAACCCAGTCAAGGTGCTTTTCTAACACAAACACAACCAGCCTAATGCCTGAACTTTACTGAGGCTTGCAAAAAGTCAGCATTAGAGCCTATAGGTAATTGCTCTTTTCTGACTTATTTAATTGTTTAAAGACAGTGGCAAAGGTGGCAGAGCTTCAAGGACACCATAAGTCTGTTCAACAGTTGGCAATCAGGCTCTCCAGTCCCAACTTTGCTTTGGCAAATCATCCCTTGGAATTTATCTACTCAAGAAAATGTTGCTATTTGCCATTTCTTTCAGGGGAAGTCAGCAGTTCTTGAAAAGTAGATTTTCTTTAAAATTCTGCTTTAACACATAAACTCACTTTTGGCAAATAAACAGGACTGAAAAACAAAACAGGACTGAAAAATAAAAACGCCCTGGTTTTATGAATTTCAAAGGGACTCTCCCAGATATGAACCCTGAACATATTTGTGATATATGACTAAGCCTGTGATTAATTTCTGAGGAGAGAACTCTGAAATGCCACACATCTTTGTTTCCTCACAGGAGGAGAACAAGACATGGAGTGCACATCTTGTCATCTGCAATCCAAGTGTGTGGCACCACACAAGTTCCAACATGCTTCAGTGCACAATTAATTTAACAGTATCATCTCTACATTATCTGGATTAAATCACATCCTTTGAAACAGGAACATTGGCTTCTACTTCACAGCAAAATACTTGTTGTGTTTGGGCAAGGTCTCCATACAGCCCTCCCATCACACAGTCTGTACATATCATCAGATGAATGGAACAGAGGTGGAACTCTGTAATGCACATCAAATTAAATTTTCCCATCTCTCATTAGATGCCCTTATGAGTTTCACCTGTGAGAATTGTTAGTTAACACAGCAGCCAGCAAATAAAATTACCCACTTGGCTGCTGCTTTGTACTGTGAGGATCAGACTCCAAGAGGACCACAGGAACAGGCCAAGGGCCTCTCTAAAGAGCACAGAGGGCATTTCAAGTTAGGAAGGAACCATCTAACACTGCCATCCTGCTGTCCTCAGCACAGCCTCATGAGCCTGGTACTTACATTCATCATAAAATCCATAAATTCTATTGATGCTGGCACATTCGTGGTTCCCTCGGAGGAGGAAAAAATTCTCTGGGTATTTAATTTTGTAGGCCAATAGGAGACAAATTGTTTCTAAAGATTGTTTTCCTCTGTCGACATAATCACCAAGGAACAGGTAGTTGCTTTCTGGTGGAAAGCCCCCATATTCAAAGAGTCGGAGCAAGTCATAGTATTGTCCATGGATGTCACCTGCAAGAAGATTCAGACACGACACTGAAGTGACCCTTCACTACATTCTTTGATTCTAGAGAAAGAACAAATCAAAGATGCTTCAGAAAGGAAAAAAAGCTTGCAGTTAGATACTGCCCGTAACATACTTAAAATGGCAGTTAATGTACAAAAAATTATCACCTTTTGACATCTATGCAATGGTAGCTACACCAAAATATTTGTCTGTATAAAACAAAACCAAGATTCCAAGAAATCAACTGTGTTTTCTGGAAACACTCAGTAATTCAAATTCCAGCAGAGAAACTGCATCAAAAATGAAATTGGTATTTCTGCCTTTGGTTTAAATCATGGGCTTGTTTCTGACAAGCAGAACACTAAATTGTGATTTTAGACTACCAATATTATAAATATGGAATGAGCTGCTTCAAATAGAAATAAGTCCTCTGTTTTAGAGTAGGATAAACTATTTGCTGGAAGCTTTCAAAAGTGCATTTATTGAGGCTTTTATGTTGACATTCTCCATTCTTTTAGCATAAGTAGACATGTACATGTGTGCAAAATGAGCACTGCTGCACGCAATATGTTGAAACCAAACTAGAAAGTAATTCCAAGTAACAGAATTTTAAATTTCCAGCAGGATTTTATAACACTGTCAAACCACTTTTCAGCTTTGCATGGCAGCACATTAAATACTGGGGTTCCTCATTATTTCCCCATGTTCCCCTTGCATTATTTATTTGATAACTTCTTTCCAAAACTTCATGTAAATCTTTTCCCCCAACCTTGTGAAACTGGACCAGTTGCTTTTTGGGTTTGGATTATTTTGGTCCCAAATACAATTCCCACATGTTACCCCCTTTCCACTCTGCCCTACATATCCAGCAAGGTTTTATTTTGCCTTTTGCAACAATTATTTATTAGTTTCACTGTTAGTAAGTGAAAGTAGCATCTGGCACTTGCTCTCTGCTTACAATCTGCATTTACCTGACACCTCTCCTAAGATAAAACCAAAACTCTCAGTACTCACCACAGATTTTCAGTGGAGCTTCAAGTTCTAGTAGAATAGGCTGACTCAGGAAGATTTCTCTGGATTTCAAGCACAGTCCTCTAATTTCATTCTCTTGGAGTTGGACGTTTTTGCCTGGTTTTGATCCTCGCACTGTCAGGAGGAGTCAGAAGTCAATTATCAAAATCAGCAAGATCCTGGTGTTATTTTAAGCCTGGCATCATCTCACAGAATGAGAAGGTACCAGGGTAGCAGGAACAGTGTGCTGGGGTGAAATGGCAGTGCCAGGGAAAGGTGAGTGTGTTCTGTTCCAGTCGCATGTCACTGTCATTTAACAGAATTCAATAACACTTCCCCCATTAAAAATGTCACATTTTAAATAGCATCAGTTTAGTTCTATTTAGTTATGAACTCCATCTTGGACAATGTGAGTATTTACATGTTATTATGTAGTGAAGCAGTTATGTGCTCTGGAAAGCTGTCTGAACTTGAGCAAGGGGTGTCTACTACTCAATCACCAACAAAGTGCAAGCTTCTCTAAACCAGCAAATCACCAAGACAGGACCTAAACAAGATCACAGCACCAGTAAATCCTCTACTGCCCCATCCTACACTGCAGCTGGAGAACAGGGAAGAAAAGCACACACATGACTGGGAGGTTGGGACCATCAGTAAAGAAATAGTTTTGGATCACCATGACAAAACAGCTGCCATCATCACTGCCTCTGAGCAGGGTAGAAGACAAGCCAGTAGGAGACCTATCTCCCACCCCAAAGCACCTCCCAACTCCCATCCTTCACACCCTTCCATCACTGCTTCCATCTCCCCCACTGCAGCAGAGTTCATGATTGTTTGCTCCTTAAACATCCATTAAAGCTCTCCTTCCTGCCCTGGACAAGGACATCAGCCTGATCTGAACAGTTTCACACTCTTGTATCAGTTGCCCAGAAATACAAAGGATATTTTTACAGCAGCAGTGCTGTAACTATGGCCCAAATTGCACACAATAGCATTTATCAGGGTTAAGACTGGATTAAAAAAAATTATGACTATGCCATTACTGGTGAAGCCTGTATTTTTATTTGGTGTCAAAACCAGTGACAACTCATAACTGATTATATACTGGAAAGTATAAGGCTGAAGAAAGAAAAGGGAGTAAGAGCAGCAGTCATGCTCTACAATGCAACCCATTGGTTCAGCCATAGCAAAGCCAAACAACAAGAACTTGAATCTCAGATGGCTGGAAATGCTCAGCCAACACCTCCAGAAACAAAACCCCTCCACTGCTAAGCCTGCCAGGTGAGGTGACTTACTGTGAGCAACTCTATGGCACTGAGACTGAAGAATCCATGCCCTTATTCAAAAATGTCTGTTCTTTAGTTGCAAAAAAAGCAAGTGACAAGCCTGAACCCTTTCCAACACAGGAATCTATGCAGTATTATCTTCCTGAAGTCCTGAATAACTTAGTAGCTAGCTAGCACTTCAGTCAAATTCCATTGCTACTGTTTAACCTCTGAGTGAGAATCTGAAAGCTCCAGATGACTTCAATCCTGCCATCACTGTGGGCCTTGTGCAGCCAAGGGAGAACTGCAATGGGAAAGGCTGGGGGTGCTCGAGGCAAGTTTTAGGAACAGCAAGAACAAAAAACAGTTGTGTTCCAATTTCTCACTAGCACAGAAGCTGACTTTTCCACAGGCCTCTGATCAAGCACAGAAAACACTGCTCAGTGAGCCTGCACCTTGTCTTGACCATGAATAAAACAATATCTGTGTAACAGCCATGAAATCCGTGACATGGGATGTGATCTCTGCCAGCACTCTCAGTGCTGCTGCCACAGCAATCCTTCCCCCACCAGGGTGGCACTGCCTGCCCTGCAAACCACTGACAGTGCCCTAAAAACCCACACCACCTTTCCTCAAACAACCCTCAGAATGAAACCCGAGTTCAGATCCCAGTGTATGCTCACAGTGCCATCACTGGGGGTCAGGCTCATGGCTTTCACTCTGCTCTCTTTCAAGCTCTACCTGCTCCTCACTGCCCACGTGTTATCACTCACCACTGACATCAATGCCAACACTGGAATTACCACTGCACTTCATGTCTTTCATTAAAATCCCAGAAGTAATGAAGCATGTAAATGGAAGTTAAATCTTTGTCACAGCAGTTTATCACGAATAAGGCTTTTCATCCACACAGTAATTTTTTCACCCATACAGTAATTTTCCAAAGGCTCCTGAGCAACATCAAAATGCCAAATATCCAGAAGCAATAAAGAAGAGAATTTTTTAGAATGAAGCATTAAACTGGCTAAATTGTAAATATAAAAATGATGGTCTTAATCATAGATTTTACAATTCACCTTTTTTTTTGAGATAGTACAAAATACTTGTATTTAGTTTTCTATGAAGCCAAAAATCTAATTTGCCGTGATTTGATCTTCTTAGAAATTGCTAAAACCAAACCCTGTACTTCAGATCCATAAATTAAAAAGTACAAAATATTATAAAGACTATGCAATGCACTGAGTCACTACAGCTCATGAATAAAGCATGTGCATTCATTTTTGCTCAAGATTAAATGAAGATATGAACACTGTTTCAGACACAGGTTTTCTAGGTTTTTCCAATACATTTTTATTGAACTGCTATAATCCTCACACAGTTTTAGCCACCTGCCCAGAAAACCTTGACAAAATGAAATGATGCTTTGCTGCACTTCACAAACTCACTAGGACAGACGCCATGGATGAAAGAACAGGAAAATTTGGTTCAGCTCTGCCTGCCAGTGACATTTTCACCTCTTTGTCCAACATAGAATCCACACAGATGATATCAGTGTGTTCAATTCCTTGTGACATTAACCTATATGTCCTGAAAAGCTGTGAAAACAAAAGAGGGTTTGGCTTCAGAAGAATCAAAAATGCAGAAGTGCATCTTGGTTTGAGCAATCTGTATTTTTAGTGCAAGGATTTTCTCATCCACAATGAAAGAGCTGGCACAGGAATGCAGAATATTCAGTCTTAATGACTTCTTAATAGATTTCTCTGGGTCTTCAAGTTATTTAGTCCTTCTAAGGAAAGCAAAAATAATACACTATGAAAAATATGTAGTGTTTACAGTTTGTTTCTCTGCTTTGGACCAAAACAAGGCAGCTTGTGGAGATCAGACAGCATAATACTAATTGACAGCTTGGTCATGAAGTCAAAAGAGCAGCTCGATAGTACTGTACAGGCATATTTGCCCTTTCAGTGCATAAAAAATAACCTCTCAGAAATGACAGCCTGAAACTGACAGTGGAACAAGCTAAAGATTAATCATTTGTGGAAAAAAGTCAGCCCATTTCAAGTGGTATTTTGTTTGTGTCTGAACACACTGCTACAACATTTCCAGACAGCAAAATGTTCCCACCCTCTTCAGGCAGAGATACTCCAGTTCTTAGAAATAATTTCTCTAGAGCCTGAATTTCAGTGTCCAGCCTGGGTAATATTCTAACAGGTAAAATCTTTCTTACTGTATAAATATGAGAAAAAACTGTGAAAAAAATAATTTCTCTACTAGATGGAAACAACTACAGAAAAAAATCCTCCCTAAAGCCTGGATGATCTTTGCAGAGGTGCTGCTTTGAACACAGGGTCCACGATTAAAATTATTGTTGATTTCCAAGACAAGGAGAAACTGATGGAAACAACAGGATACTAACTCTAAAATGAGTGTATCATAAACAGTGCAGTGTGACAGGTGCCCAGCAGAGGGGGAAAGGAAGGAAAAGGAAGAAGAGCAAGAGCTTGAGGCACCCTGTCATTCTGGAGAGAGCAAACAGCAAGTACAAAGTGTAGCTGCAGCTGCCAGGAGTCAGAACAGTGCCTGACATTGAGAACTATTCTGCATTTCCCTGGGAGGGATAAATGGGTCGGGAGCTGGGGGATCCAGAATGTACAACAGTCTGAGACCATATGCATGCAGAGTACAACAGACTCCCACATCCCAACCCACTCCAGCATTTTCCAATCCTCACTTTGGTGCCACACACTCCTTTACGTCAGTCAAGGTTAATATGAAAGGGACAGATACTTAGAGAAGCATTCAAAAATAGCAGGAAGTTCAAAAATGCCAGAAATTGCAGTGATCCAAACATCTCATTTCCATTCAGTATTGCATTAAAAGAAGCAGCTGAAATACTGTCAACTGAAGTGTGAGAATCAAGTTCTCCTACAGAAGATGTTTTAAGAAAAATAGTCTGTCTACAGGTCAGTTCATTTTTCTGGCTTATTAAACAAGTCTCTCAGTTTCACCATATTTTTTGTTAAGATGTCTGCAATCATTGTGACATTTCCAAAAATACTGCAGGTCGGTTTTAATCTAGTTTTTAGCAGTTCCCAATGACAGTTTCACAGTCAGTTTTGCACCACAGGCACAAAGGGAATAAATAACTTGAAAGTGGTTGATATAAAAAAGGTTTTACTTTACTGCAGGCACTACCAGCTTTGATCAGATCGCTTCAAATTCAAAACTGAAATGGAAAAGCATCTCCTCCCTGCACAAGGCTCTAAAAAGTTCTCATCTGCTTTCTAGTATGTCAAAAGTTCACAGCAGTGTTATCAAATGGAAGATTCTGCATGACTACAAGTTTTTTATCTTGTAATGTTATTTCCACACTGCAGACAGGTGAGGAGCAACAGGTACTCACACTGCTCACAAACAGAGGGGACAAATTCCTCCACTTCACTGGCAAACAGGCACAGAATTTAACAGACTTATTTGAACCCATGGCATTGATAAGAATCTGATGCTGGTGTTTGGAATTTAAAAAGTTTATATTTCCCACTCTTAGAAAGTGCTGCACAACAGCAGGAAACAATTAACATCAAGCTACACAAACTAGGGAAAATGATACAGTTTGTGGCCAAAAAGTGTTGCTTGTCCATGAGAAACCATCACAGCATCCCAACTCATCCATGAGTAAATGTGACATTTTAAATTAACATCTCTGGGAATCACTCTTACCTCACTACATGAAGCTAAAGGGCAAGTAACCCTGCAGACCAAATTAATGCTGTATTTAGCAGAAAAGTGAAAAAAATTTAAAGGACTGCATTTGTGAGAAAATATCTTCTCTGCGGTGAGCAAAATCTTATCTGTGCTTTTTAGCTCAACTATTTTTAATAAGTAGATGATAATCTTTCCCCATTTAAAGCAAATTAAGAGAGAATATCTCCTTGACATCTCTACAACAGGCTTTACTGGGAATAGAAATCTGTGGGTGTATAAACAGAAATGTTTAAGGATTTAAGAGTCTTTTTGCTGATTTTAGAGCACTAGGATTTCAGCTTTCAGAATGGCTGCCACCACTGTAGCCTCACATGGCTTTATCCAAAGTAGCCTCCATTCATAATTCAATTTTCCCTTAACAGTGCCTGCAGAGGATGCAGCACAGGAGAGATTTGCAGACACACATTTCAACTTGGGTCACTTAGGAATGTTGAAATTGTTATTTTACCCGTTATTTATTGTTACCATGGTAAGACTAATACACTTTAATCCTGTTTTCTAAATAGGTGACTGTGAGCTCCAAACCAGCCCCTGCTTATGTGGAGAAGCTGCCAGCACATGAGATGAAGGAAATGGATAAGGGGCTCAGGTTCTAGGAAGCCCATCTGACACGACACCCAAAGGAAGCCACGCTCACACTCAGGGAGTCTTGGGATTTGTCACTCATTCTTTACTGAGGCAAGCAGGAATTCTGCTGTTTCCTGGAACCCTTTCCAGCACCATACAGGTGCCACTGATTTTTTTACAAGGAGTTTTTCAGCATCTGCTTGTCTGCTGGTGTTTTTGACTCAGCACACACAGCTGCAGTTGCTGCCTTCAGTACTCCTGCCAGAAGGGGAATAATTTGCTCTCATGTCTGACCCCTCTTATTCCTCAGGAAGGAATCAGTTCCATCATTATTTGAGCTTTTATCTAATATCAAGGATACTTTAAAACATTTCAATACTCAGTACAGGATACTGTTACTTACTACACTTTACAAGCCTTATTTTTGTGCATATTAGAGTTACAAAAAGTCACAAAGTCAGACAAGCTGTACTCAGGAAATTGCTCCTACCAGGACACAGCCCTCATCAGTAAAGAAGGGAGAAAAGAATTCAATTACAGCAAAAAAAGTCAGTATTTTCAATGTTTTCCCTGAATGGCTTTCCAAGGTTGAGAACAATGCTACTGAAAAATGTTTTTTTGTGACATTTCAACGCCAAATGGTTCTGTACTATAAACATTTGGAGCAAGGAAGACTCTTCAAATATTTACCTTAGAATGAGAAGCTGAATTATATATTTCCAGGCCTTTTAAAGAACAAGCTAATAATTTCACCTAAATAGCCTAATGTAGGTGGGAGAACACCACTATTTGGGGGAAAAGTCAAAATAATATCAGTTCAGCAGAGGAGTCAGGATAGAAAGCAACTAAAATCCCTCACAAATACATTATTAATGTCCTGTATTAAGGGCAAAAGCAAGAGTAATTTATTATTCACCCTTCACTTTACCTCAGCCATTAGACTCGACTCACTGCTTCTTCCAACAAGGCTAAGGCACATGATAAAATAAATACCAAACTGTGTCTGCTCACTGATTTCCAGTATTTCATCACAAATCTCCTTAGTTCTGGGGTTTGTTACCTTTGGAAAGGGCTAAGCCCCCTGCTCATGCTCTTTAAATTTTGGTAGCAAAATCACCTGAAGTTAACTGCTATAAAAATATGTAAGTATTTAAAGTTTAAAGAGAGCTATAATGAAATACCAAATTGCTCCAAAATTACAGCTTGCACAAGGATCTGGGCAATTCATTTTGTGAGCTGATTATTAAACCAGATTTTGCAGTGTTTTCATGCCTGAGTATGATTTTAATCTGTGTGCAGCCTTGTCTGAAGGGATATTGACACAGAGCTCACGGGCACACCACACTTTGTGTAACTAACATTATGCACTCGTTCTGCCAGGACTGCACTGAAAAACTGTAATTTGTTTGATCAAAATCTAAAATGCAGTGTGTGCTGAAATGCTGCAATGTTTTAGGGAAAAAAAAAAGTATGAAAATGACACTCACAAAGGTCAGTCATTACTCTCTGTCTGGCAAAGACATTTGGAACAGACATTTAATAATCAACAAATAGGTTACTAACACCAGTAATTGTTTTAAATATTGAAAGACAATCATTGCCTCAAGGAATCCAAAATCCCAGCTGCAATATTAATAAAAGAAAAAAAAATTAATTTAAGTTCTGGCAGCTGATGCAACCTCAGGTAACGTCTGTAATTGCATGAAGCACCTCTTAAAAGATGTCAGTAAAGCTTCTGAAGCCTGATTTATGAACTCTTATCTGCTCCAACCATCTAATGCTGGCATAAACTGAGCAAGAGCAGAACATATTGACATGGTTCACCTCACTACTTTTCGAAACTTTAAACAGAGAATTCACTTGCATTTCTTTCTAAGAAAGGTCTAATCTGTGCTTTTAAAAATTAAAATTTACACTCTGAAAATATTGCATTAGTTACACTAAGGGAAATCAGTAAGAACTGTAACTAACACGTGCAGTTCAACTGAGCATGTATTAATATGTCACCAAACATATGACATACGAGACCTGACATTTACAAGTTGTACTACTGGATTTTCAGGAAAATCCTGGTATAACTTTATGAAGGGAAGTCTTTAAATAATTGAAACCAGGGCAGTTTAAATTGGTAACAGGCAAAACCCAAACCGGATCAGAGGAAAAACCCCATTTACTTTTACTTATTCAATAATTCCATAATTCATCTACAGGATTTTTAAACTCCAACTGATTTCTAGAGTAGAATTTCTGTTTCTCTGCCTGACCTTTTGCTATCCAAGCATTACACAAGCAAAATCCTGTAAGAAGGAAAGTGTGTAAGAAAAGACATTTCTTCATCCTTTTTCTCAGCAACATCCCAGCTGACTTTGTGCCAAATGGAAAAAAAGTTAAATCCCTGACCAAGCTTTTCACGAGTAAGTCCAGATGAGTTGCCTGCCCTGACACACGTGAAGTGAGGCTGGATCAGGATTGCTTCCTTCTCTGAATAATTACGGTTTTCCTTGATGCCTGGAAGAGAATTTGTCACTGGCAACTTCTCAGTCTTTTGCCCCAAAATCAGTCAATCCCAGTCCAGTGCTGATCCCTGCAAGCGCAGGGATGATGCTGGAGACAGCCCCTGCAACTTCCAGGTCTTCCTTTGATTTACAAACTCCCAGGCAACTCTTTTCACCACAAAGCACCAACAATAGCAGACAATAAGCCCTTTTTCAGACAGTCTGAAACACCAAACCCCAGCCCTCTATTCACACCTAAAAGCCCACCATATGTTAGGAATTAAGAGCCAAAATCCTGTGGCAGCTCTAATGCAAGCAGCTAATCAAAGCTAAACCCAGCATACACTGAAACCCGTGTCTCCTCCTGACTTGCTGAAAAGCTTTCTCAAACACTCTTTAAAAAAGCGGAGTTTTATTTCCAGAGCCCCACGACTACCCAGCCATGCACTGACCCCATGTGTATGTGTGAAAGGGAAGAGAACACCCCAGGCTTTTCAAACGACCTTCCTACAGAATACTACTAAATTAAGCATCCCCTCATTCCAACATTGCACTAGTTTAAAGCATCCCCTCAGAACCGCAGGGGAGGAGAAGGGCGCAGCCGGCTGGTCCCAGCACTGCACCGGGCGATCAGAAGGCAGAAACGCCTCGGGAACGCACGGGCTGAGGGGAAAGTTGGGGCAGCGGGGCCGAGCCAGGCGGGGACGAGGCGGCGGCGACCCCAGGCAGACAAAGCGCCTCTCGCCCCTCCATTTTGGTGCCCCCTCAGACCCCGGCGGGCGGGCGGGACGCGGCGCATGGGCCCCGCCGCTCCCCCTCCCTCGCCCTCAACCGCGCCGTCCCCGACCCTCACCCTCCAGCAGCCGTTGGATGATGCTGTCGATGTTGAGCTTGTCTATATCCGCCATCGCCTCTCAGCGGCCGGGCGGAGCCCTCCCCGCCGCTCCGCTCGCGGCTTGGCCGGCCCGGCTCTGCTCCTCGTCCTGTCTCGTTTTTGCCCTTTCCTGCTCTGCGCCTTCCCTCGCTCTCTCTGCCCCCCCCGCCCCCTCAGCACAGAGCCAGCACTGAACAAAATGGCCGCCGTCCCCTCAGCGGGCTCGCCTGGCGCACGGATACTACGAGCGCGACGCGGCCCGTCGGAAACCCTTTATAGGCCGGGCGGGAAGAGCGGGCGGGGAGATGCGGCCCCGCTGGCGGAATCCTTCCGCTCCCGGGACGGGAAGTAGTGCGGCGGTGCCGCCTCCCGGTGTCGCGACAGTCGCGAACCGGTGGTGGCGGTCACAGAATCCCAGAATCCATTAGGTTGGAAGAGAGCTCCGAGATCGTTGAGTCCAGGCTATAACGGAACACCACTATGTCCACCTAGACCGTGCCACATTCAGTCGTTCCTTGGGCACTTCCAGGGACAGGGACTCCAGCAGTTCCCTGTGCAGCCCGTTCCAATTACCTAATTATTTAATCACCCTTTCTGTGGAGAAAGATCTGTACTTTGCAGGGTTCCTGCAGACTGGGGTCAGCAGGGAACGCCAAGGGGCCACCATGGCCCTCAAGTTGTCCCCTCACTGCGCTCATGGCCCCGCACACCCACACGTGAGGGAGATGGTGGCTTCAGGTGGGATTTTGGGGCTGTTCACCCCACTTCAGAGCTGGGGGAGGACAGCCCTCGTGTCCTTCACCTCAATCTGAGCCACTTCTTCCTCACGGGTTGAGGCAACGTGTCCTGAGCAGCCCCTCAGCTCCAGAGCACCTTCAGGCACGTGGCTCTGCACCTGCAAACCCTTCAAGAAACAAACATACAGCACTTCCAAGTCCTTGAGGATGAAGGAATTAACCTCCTCGTTGGAAAGCATCTCGCTACTTTATTTCACATTTCTGTTATTTTATTCTATATGTAGCTACAGCTTGGCTGCAAGCAATTAAATTGAGTTGTGCTCATAAACTGGGTGGTGTTTGTCCAGGATTCGGGCTGTGCGAGCCTTTCCCATTGTTCAGTCTGCATCTCGGGCGGAATACTGCTTAATTGCTTTATTTACTCCTCCTTTAATTCGCAGGGCTGGCTGTGTCAAGCACTTTCCTCCTCCCTTCCCTTCCCTGTGTGGATTGCTCCCACTATCCTGCCGGATTCCTCCCGCCGGCAGTTATACAATATTCATCACAGCTCATTGCCGTGGTGGGGCCGGAGCAGAGTTCGGGTTCGTGCGGGCGATAAAGCAAAGGACTTGCAGTCTCAGCACACCTCAGATCTGCGGGAGGAAGGAGATAAGAGGATGCAGAGTCTACCTGAAGCACAGGCTCCAGCCCTTTGCAAGCGCTCAACGCTCCACTTCCCCGAGCGAACACTTATCGTATCAAGCACGCCCAAGCTGATATGCTAATCTTAGTCACGCTGGTGTAAACCCAAAGTAACCCCATGGAAAACAATAGAGTTACTTCAGATTTACTTCAACGTGACAGCCTTTGCAGATTTACATCTATTTTTGTGCTGCACCTTCTCGGGGAACGGCCCCCTCCGGCTCTTGCACCGAATGCTTTCTTTCTCTTTCAAATCCTTCCTAATTCTGCAGGGCGAGTTGTTCTCTTGGACTTAGCTGAATTATTTAACAAGGAAAATTGGTCCTGTGTTTCCAGAGGAACCTTCCTGGCCTTGTTTTCATTTCTGAAAATATCTTCATCTCATGTCACCCTTCAGCTGTTCCCTCCTCTCCAGGGACAAGTCCTTTGGGGATCTGAGCACCTTTAGTGGGGTGTTGAGTCCTTTTCACTCCTCTTAACACTCTGGGAAATGGAATGGAGGGGAAGAGCTTTGCAACTCAAGAGATGTACTTGGGAATTCACTTAGAAATTCTGTAGTTCTGAAAGGGCAGAACCGGCCCTTCAAAACAAGATCAGGGCAAATAATCTGTCTCACTTGCTGAACCATATCAGGCAAGGTCCAAAGCACTGGCAATTCTTGTGAGAAGAGGTGTGGCCAGGAGGAAAGAAGAGAAATGATAGATAAAGGTGAATCTGTCGAGGCCTTGTCATCACCTTGATAACCAACTCACCTTGTTCCAGCCGCAAATCTCAACAGCAGCTGCCAACGCTTGGTGTCCTGTTTGGAGGGGCTGGATTTTTGTACAGGGTCTTTCTCATTCTCATTAAAAAAAAAAAAAAAAAGACCCTTCCTTATCAGTAAACTCCAGGGAGAGCCAGAGTTATATTAAAATGCCACCACAAAATTATCTTTTTAATAAGGTAGCTTTTCTCTGCAGGAAATAACCAGCCTCGCCCCACACTCTGATTAGAAAAGGGACCCAGCCAAGGTGTTATAAATATCGTGAAACTGTTTAGTTCTCCAGCGTTGCTCACAACAATTATTTATTTCTAGAAGAGCAACAGATTTATTTCCAGAGAGGGAACAATCAGGGAAATCCCTTTGTCCTTAATCTCTGTACATGGGCTTGAAACATTCCGTAATTTTGAAGCTCACACTTCATATACCAGCATCTCCACCCCTTTTTTCAATTTGTCTACAATTTTTTTCCTACTTTCCTACTAGCTAAATACACAGTGATGAACAATTTGTTCAGCACAAATCACTCACAACTCACAGCTCTGGGGCCTCTGGGTTTTTTCCTCCTTTCTCCCCTTGAAATGCCACAAATCACCACTTTGGTCTCATTCCTTGGAAGCCTCTGTGTAAAACACCTTTCCCCACTGATTTGTCCTCATTCCCCCTTGCACATGTTGCTTTATTATTGTATTATTGCTCATAATCTGGTTAAGTTTAAGACTATATAAATTATATATATAATACTCACCTACATATAGAAGAAAAATAAGATTTCAGTATTGTTCTGTACATATATATAAATATATATTTATGCATATACTGTGAGTACAATATAATACATGTTTACACAACGTACACATACATGTGTGTATATGTGTGCAAAAAATAATTAAATATTCCCTGATTTATCCCTGTTTGTGGGTGGATCCTGAGAAATGTGAGGCACCCACACTTTTAGATTTCATATTTGCTAAGCCCATGAAATCCAGTGTGTCTGTGTACATTTCAAACAAAGATCTACACAGCCTCTTCAAACACTGCCAAAACAAGAATGGGTGACTTGTGGGTCAGGTGTTATTTTTCCTAACTCGCTCCACAGCCAGGATTCCAATGTTTTCATAACTCCTACTGTTTGCACCCAAAAAATGTTACAATCAAGATAAAGCCTCACACACACACACACACCTCTTGCTTTTCATGCCTGAAATATTTTGCTAACCCCCAAATTTCGGCAGGGTTTTGGGGGTGGCTGGCGCTGATCTGTCAGACAGAAGAGGAGCAGCTGGCAGAAGCTGCGAGGCCGATCTGGAGATGGAAAGGGTCCGTGTCCTGCTCTGAAGGGAGCTGATGACGCACAGGCAGGAGTTTTCTTAGTGTCATGTTTTATTTACAAAACACACAGAGCCACGATCTCCCTCCAGCAACAAAACTTGTGGATCCTGCGCGTTCCTGTGCGGAACCTGGCGAGGAGCTGGCGGCTGCTCCTGAGCCTCCAGCTTCGCCTTGGGGCTCTCCAAGGACTCAAACCTTGTGCAGAAACTGAATGAAACCTCATTCCCAGCCAGGCAGCTGCAGGATTCTTACTGGAGACTTCCTTACCCTCTTCTCACGGGTGTACCCTGCACACCAGAGCCAGGCCTTGATTTCCACCAATCTGATGGTTTCCCAGTCTTAACAGCTGGTCTTAATCTGAAATCTCCTCCTAACAGTAGCTGTCAACACCAACAAATAGTCCATCTCAAGCTTGTTAAAATCACATTTTTGATACCAAAGGTAAAAAAATTCAGCTCAGAAAATTGTGAGGCAGGTGATTTTGACACGGGAGAAATGTGATTTGCCATTCCTCTCTTCCTAGTGGTTCTTTAAAAAATTTATTTATTAAAAGTTGATGTACTTCATAAGTTTCTGGTGAAAGACATTTTCAAATGGAAATATATTCTATTGGTGAGTTTTGGAAGGTTCATACTCATAAAAATACAACCAATAAAATCCTTCTCATATAAAAATGCCCTAAATCCCTTTTTTCCTAATATAGCAGTGACCACAATAGGATTTTTCCTGCTCCAGCTCTTTGGATTAGGAAAACTCATCACATCCCACACTCTTGGTGAATTTCTAAGATGAATCTGACTTTTAAAGCTCTGAGATGAGGCACAAGAGCCATTTTGATGTGTCCTGCGTGTGGCTGAGCATCCTCGGGCAAGCATGGCCATCATCTGCTCTGCTGCTTGGAAAAAGAGGAGGAACAGCTCCAGAGGAGGCTTTGTCCTACTTTAAGTGGAGAGCAGCCGTGGCGGATCAGTTGACGCCGCTTTGGCACCGAGTGGAGCCCCGTCTTCCCCTCTTCCTCAGGAATCCCTTTGCTCCGCCAAAGGGAGTTGCACAACCAGCTGGAAAGTTCTTGTGGGCTTCCACAGAGCTCAGCTGAGCTGTTCTCCGAGGGGGAAAGGGAAAAACACGGACACCAGGCAGTGCTGCACACCCAGCAGAGGGGTTTATTTCCCCTTTTCCAGCTGGTTTATGGTGGGGTGAGCACAACTTTCCTTTTGCAGTGTCAGCAACTCTCACCTGGATGTGGTGGCACAGAGGGATGTGAGCAGACCTTGCAAAATGAGGAGAAGCAACTGCTCCTCAAAGTGGGACATTTCTGTGCAGCTGCAGCCTCACGTGGCTCGAAGGCAGCGCATTGTGGATGTTCCTTATTCCAGCAGCCAGAGATGCACGTTTGCAGCCTGGGACACGGCCTCTGATCTCTGCCCAGCTTCATGGCTGAGCTGCTTCTCTGATTAAAAGCCGTGAAAAAGCAGGATCAGGAGGGCTTTCAAGGGAGCAGGAAAGTGGAAACAGGATGAAGGTTTGGTGATTTGCTGTTGGGCAAACCGTTGCTGTGCCTCTGCCAGTGGGAGACACACCACTGAACACGAGATGCAGGAGCAAGAAAGAGACTTTCCATGGACCCCAGAGATCCCTAATTCATTCATTCATGCCTTTTCCCATAGAAATGCAGATGAAATATGTGGCAAATTCCATTTGCAGGTGCCTGAAGGCTGGTGCACCAAAGCCTTCCTAGGGACAGGTAACAAGTGTCCACAGGGCAGTAGATTTGCTGATCCAGATTTTGTTTTCTCTTACACTCCTGAAATTCCAGAACAATCCAATTGGCAGCTCTCAGTCACCTGGGATTTCTGCTCGTATGTAGCATTTGGAAACGTGGTCCATTGTGGAGGTAGCTGCCACGTATTCTTATTTATTTGTTTCTATTCTCACCTCCTCCTTGCTGCTCTCTGCTCATGAGCCTGGCAGATAACACTGTGCCAAAATTGGGGTGAAAGGATTCGGAGGGATCTGTGGCTGGAATCACCTTTGATCCCTGCATTCCTGTGCTGGTTTGTCCATGCATTTTGGGCACACCACTGAGAGCTGCTGGGGCATCTCTGCCCTGGCATCCCTTGGGACCCATCCTCTGCCACTGGCATCGCCCAGTCCCTGTGTCCAGGCCATTCCATGAGTGCTGCTTTGGTCACAGCTGCCTTGTGGCAGCACCTGTGGTCCCATGCTGGCTCTTCTGAGCACACAGGAGCAGCTTCTCCCACGTCTCCAAGAGAGGGTGGCCAGAGTTCAAGCCTGTGTAATTAGCAGCAATTAGCGAATTGAGGGAGTGTGTATAAAACGGATTAAACTCGCTGAAATCCCCAGCCCAAGTTGAGCTGAGCCGTGCTCTTGGCTCAAAAACCTGCGCCCACATCCAGAGGATGCCTTAAGCAACTTGAGGAAACCCTCTTTCTGCTTTCTCCTGGGATGGTCTTTCCTCCAGGCCATGGGCAGCAAACATCTGGAACACCATGGACATTGGGGCTTAGCCCAGCAGCAGAGAGGGAAATCTTGGCCTGGACCCAAAGGAAAGGTGGGCGAGGCTCTTTACGGCACCTTTGGGTGCTGCTGTGAGCTGCTTTAGAGCAAACACAGCCCTGGGAGCTGCAATCCCATCTCAGCAGAGGCAGAGCCAAAGCGATGAAGCCAGGCTCTCTCCCACACCGTTCTCCAGCCAGGTGCCTCTGCTGATGAATCACGAGTGTTTTGGTCTGGATGTGGTGATAAATCCGAGTGCTGCGAATGACACAGTGCACAATGGTGGGTTTAGGCAATAAATCAGCTTTTTACATCAATGCTTCTGTGCACACGTAGCTGTGAGGTGGCAGGTGAGGCAGGAGAGCCGGGAACATTAATCTGGGGGAAAAGGGAGCCTTGGAAAGTTGCCCCTTTTGTTCTAATCTCTGCTCTGCTGGAACTCCATTTTCCCGTTCTTTATCTCCGTGTTTTGCTTCACAGAATTTTTTTGCAGTTTAGAAGTAGATTCCTTATTTGCAGGAAGAATCCCCAGTGTATTTGTGGGTGAGATTCAGCCCAGGGGAGGACTGAGGTTGGGTGGGTTCTCAGCATTGCATCAGCTCCGGGTCAGCCAGGCAGACACAGAGGGCTGGTGCTAAACTTCTGTCTAAGAGGAATGGCTGTGTCCATTCCTTCCATTTGGAAAGCAAAATAGAGATTAGAGGATGTGTTCACCCCATGCCCAGAATAGCTTTGATGACTCTAAGTCATCAAATGTGTCATGGCATCTTGTTCCTGAATTCCCATCCAAGCAGGGAAGAGACATCCCATGTGAGACTCTGCATTCCCTACGAGGATCAGACCAACATCCCAACGCTCTCATTGATCCTGCACACACAAGGTGATGCAGGGACAGATCCCTTCCTGTTGTGCCCAAAGAGGAAAAGTGGATTTTGAGACCATGAGGAAGAAATTTAGCAGGAAAGTAGTTTATGGAAGTTTGTGTCTGCCTGAAGTTGTCTGATGATAACTGTCACAGAGCACCCTTCCCTACAAAACCACTCATTCCCAGGTAGTTCAGCCTAAATCACCAGTCTCTGGAGGTGAAGGAACTTCTCCAGGGATGGAGAAACCTGCTGGAGAAGCCCCTTTCACCTGCACCCTTTGCTCTCTGCAGCCTTCACTGAGAACCAAAATCTTGCTGCTCTCCAGCCCCAAGGCTCCACTTTCAACACCTTTTGACATCCCTACAGACTTCCTGCTGTGAATTTAACTTTTCTAACAGGGGATGAGGAGGGGGCTGGTGAAAGCTGCTCCTGGATGATTCCATGCACCAAAAGATTCACACCCCAAACTCCTCAGGAGAGGGGCTTTGCCTCACTCCAACCCCAGCTGGTGACATCCCCTCTGCCAAGCCGTGCTCCCTTTGCCACCGCTCCCAACACAACCTCAAACAAGTGTTGGGTGGTTTTTTTCTCAGTAGCATGTAGGTCAGAGCAGAGCCTTAGGGACCTGACAGCTGACATTCATCCCCAGCTCTGAATCCGTGCGTCAGGCTGTCTGGAGGCGATAGAAGTGCAATTGCTGGTGAGACCGACTGCCTTTTGTGTGGCTTCAATTAAATGTCTTTCTCGGCGTGGGATAGTTGCCAGAGTTCTTTTTTTTTTTTTTTTTCTTCTTTTTTTTTCTTTTTTACTCTTTTTGAAAAAAGGAATGGTTTTGTTTAGTTATATATATATACAGAGAGAAAAAGTCCCACCTGGCTTTTTGGAAGGGTTTCAACTGCAATGTATCAGATCCCATATTCTTCTATAAAAAGGTCAGCTGTATTTTTCAGCTGAACTTTTCTCCCTTTTATAGCTGTGACTTGGCACAAATGAGGCAAAAGCTGTGGCAAGGTCACTGCCCTTCCCCAGCCAAGGAAGGAAATCCATGGCACGTGTCAGGGCCAGTGAAACGGGGGCAACTGCTGTGGAAAAAATTGGGGTGGGCACAAGCTGTGAGCTGATCCCCTAAACCTGCTCATCACTGGGGTCTCATCCCTGGGAGAGACAAGTCCTGGATGCTGTGGAACCTGCCCTGATGATGAGATGCCTTCAGCTGTGACCTCTGCAGAGGACCCTCAGGGATGCTCCTGGCACAGCACATGCTTCTTCTGCCAGCCACAGAATCCCAGAATGGTTTGGGTTGAAAGGGAGCCTAAAGCTCATCCCATTCCAACCTCTGCCATGGTCAGGGACACCTTCCACTATCCCAGATTGTTCCAAGCCCTGTCCAGCCCAGCCTTGGACATTCCCTGTGATGGGGCAGCCACAACTTCTCTTCTTGATCTTCACTGCTCTCTTTCTTTCCACAACAGTGTGGGCAACAGGTTAAAACAAGGCAAGCAGCCACCATGGCCTCTGCCCTCTTTCTTCCTGCACCCTTCTAAATTTTGGTTGCTCAAATGATCTTTTCCAGACCTGGGTCTCCTCCTCCCACACTGCCCAGTGTCCCTTGTGCTGTGACTGGGTTCTCTGGTCCCTGCTGCCGGTGTGAAGGAGGAGGTGGAACAGGTCAGCAGCTCATTTCTGCTTCACCACAGACACATTTTAATTAATTTAATTTTTTTTTCAAGACTACACTTATTTTTATTACGCATTTATTTACTATCAATTGTGCATATTACAGTGCCTCTCTTCCCAGCCCCAGCTAGTGCAAGGACCTGCCCAGTCTCATCCAGACTCACTCCTTCCAGCATCAGCAGGCGATGCCAGAAGTGCTCCGGCAGCCGCAGCACCTTGGCAGAGCAACATTTGCATGAGAAAGCAGGGAGCGGGGAGGAAATAAAATCTAAAGGTGAAGAGGTGTGCGTCACTTGGTGAAACTGCGGTACTGCTGCTGAATTCCCCGGGGCTTCAAGGAGATTGGAATTCCCAGGGATGCAAGCGGCCGGGAATAAAGAGAACACATTCGATACTTGCGTGGTGGGAGTTCGGCCACTCTGGGAGCTCGTTCTTGTTTGGTGGTTTTTATTGTGCTCTGATTAATATGGAAATTGTCATATCTGCCCAGGCTAGGTGAACACATCCCTGTGCTGCCACTGATCCTGCTCTGGAAGTGTCAGGCTGAGGATTGTCCCTGGCTCCTCTGGGCTGCAGCAGGAGCACAAAGCGATGTTTTAAATCCTCTGCTCTCTGCTCCTGGTTCTTGCACAGCCTTCAAATGCTGTGCCATCAACTGCTTGATTAATTAATGCTCTTCTGTTTCACTTGTTTGATGATGATGTTCAGAGATGTGACTGAAACTCCAGGGCGGGCACAGCCTCGTGCACTGAAACAAGCTGGACGTGTATTTTTAGTGAAACCATTTTTTCAGCTCGGGGTTTGAAGTTTCTGGTCATTTTCTCATCCCTCTCTGAGCCACATGCCAAGTCCTTTCTGCTGTTTATTGCAGACGTTGAGGGTTAAAATAATCTGGGAGTCAAGTGCTCAGTTTTTGGAGGGAGAAGGAAGTGAGCAGCTGGATGAGTTCTTGCTGCTCATCAGCACCAGGAGCCCAAGCTTATGGCAAAACTTCCAGGGAGCTCCAGTTTATATATATCATTATAGAAATAATGACTTGGAAAAGGCACACGGAGGATTGAAAGCCATTCCACGTTATTGCTCAGCTCAGCTGAAAGAAGTGAGGGATCACTTTGTTGTCCTGGCCTGGAGGTGATCAGGGCAGGGCTGTCTGTCTGTCCATCTGCCCACTCAGGGCTGCTGCTGGCTTGTCCCAGGCCCCGGGAGCAGCAGAGGGACCGAGGGGTGAGATGGGGTGAGCCAGGGGGTTTTGCCACTTCAGCAAATATTCCTTAACGTGTCTCCTCGCCTCTGCCTGCAGGCAAGGACTGAAGCCAGGAACGCTGTCAGTCGTGTTTGTCCTGCCAGCAGAGCTCACCTTGGAGGTGTCAGCCCTGCAACGGTGCTTTACCTGCAGTGCACCTCTGCAGCCTCCCTGGCTGCATTCATCCTGGAAAATACTCCCCTGGCGTTTCCCCTCCTTACAGCCCAGATTTCCAAACAGTCAATAGACGTTCAGAGCACTGAGAAGCTTCAACTCACGGATGGGGCAGGGGTCTGTGGGCTGCCACTGCAGATGTGGTTTGGTGTTTGCCTGTTCTGCTCCATCCCCAGGTAGATTCCTGTCCCCTGGCAGGACCAGCTGTGCCCAGGCAGGATTCTTGCTGCCAGAGCATCAGGGATACAGGGACTGTGAGGCAGCAGAGCATCACCACGTGGTGCTGGCTGCAGGCTGCCTCACCCTCACTCACTCCCAGATTTGGGGACACCCATTTTCACTGGAAGGAAATGGATGGATGCATGGATGGGACCAGCTGGGCAGAGGTGCCTGTGTGTCCTCGCACCTTCCACTGAGATTTCAGAGCCTGTTGAACCATCCTGCAACACAGAAAAGGATTTTCCACCAACGAGGGCTGAGTCTGCCCTCCAAGAGCAGCACATCCAGCTGCCTCCTCTCTTTCTCTTGCAGGGGCAGAAAATTCCACAATAAAAATGAATCTGGCAAGCACTAATTGCTTGGGAGGCAGCATGGCTGGCTGGGGCCGTGGGGACAGCACACCACAGCGCTTTAAAACCACAGATGGGTGCCCAGTGGGATATTTTGCCAGCTCAGGAGGAGATGGGCGAGGGCTCTGCGCTCAGCCGGGGAGAGCAGCGCACAGGAGGCATTCTAGAAGCAGCACAAGTTGAGCTGGTAAATTATAAAATGCCACACTTGAGGTCTGTTACATAACGTCCCTTTACAGAACCTGGGAGCTAAATATAAAAAAAGGGAGTTACATTTTGGGCTGGTGTAAAATGATGCTCCAGAACGGGTCTGTGTGGGAAGGAGGCTCTGCAGCGCGGTGGGGAGCGGAAAGGCTTTTGGGACCCTGGGTTTGCTCCCAACCTCTGCCACTCATTTCCTCTGTAACCTCACAAAAACCAGGCACTCCCCCAGGTCTCAGTTTCCCTCTCTTTAAATCAGGGACAATGAAACCTCCATTTCCTCGCAGCTGCGTTGTCAGGATTAATTCATGTTTTCAAAGTGACCTGAGAATCTATAGAAACACGAATAGTATATCATTATCCCGATCTAAACTTGGCACAGAGTATCAGCAGGCCAAATTCCCCTCCCACACTGGAGGAGAAGGGGTTGTGTCAGCATAGCCGAGAGGAAAATTCCAGCCGCTGTTCCCAACCAAAAATTCCAGAAGAGAAAAGCCTTTTCAGGCTGACACCATTTCATTTCCCTTGAGGAAATTCCCCCTTCATTAGTTCTGAGCAGAAGAATCAGCTCCCACACAAATGGGCTCATGCTGGAGTGCAGAGGGGGTTAATGGGAGTTTTGGGTGGCTCATCCTTCCTCTCTTGGTTGATGGTGACGTTGATGGTGACACTGGGCTCCTGCAGGACATGCTGCCACCTCACTGGCTCTTCAGCTTGAAGGTGACAAAGCCAGGAGCATGTCCCATGGGAAATGCAAGTGGGAGTAGAACAAAGTAGAGATGCACAGAGATGCTGTCTGTGCCAGGATCCAGCCTCTTGCCAGTGATTTGGGGCTGGTTTGCTTTTTTTTTTCTTTTTTTTTTTTTATATTCCAATTCCAAACCCAGCATAGTCCTCAGCCTTCTGCTTGGCTTGCTCTCCATCAAAAGTTGAGAACAACCTGGCCCATCTTCCTTCTCCTTCCTCTCTGCACACAAAGTGAAGATCACAGTAACCTGAAGAGCTAGATGGATTTCTAGGTCAGGTTTGGCCACTGAGTTTGGGGGCTCAAGGAAGCCAGGTATGGACTGAAGGGCAGCTGAGGCATGGGATGTCAGGGGAAAGCCTGGCTGGGATCAGCAGAGGATGAAACCACCACAGCCTTGCTCCTGCAATGATGGAGAGACACAAAGGCTGAGCCGGGATCAGCCCAGCCCAGCTTCTGGTCAAAGCAGGTGCGAGGCCCCTCCGGGTACAAGGTGTGGTTTCTTAAAACCACCTGATCACCCAAACCCGATCCTGTGCCTGTGAAAACCCATCCAAATCGCCGGAAAAAATGTTTTCTGACAGGATGGAGATTTGCAAGGGAGTTGCCAAGCAACTGGCGCAGCTCTGCCGCCTCCTGCTCCTCTCCTCCCTCTGAGCAGGGAGCAGTCATGGCTGCATCCCTGTATCCCCCTGTATCCCGGTGCTCCTGGGCTTTCCCAGCCTGCCCCCACCTGCCTGGGAAGGGACAAGAGGGAAGAGCAGGGACTGGAGGGGACAGGATGTCCCTGGCTGCTGGGAATGACTTCCCTGCTCATCCAACCCATGGCAAATCTCCTTCAGCAACAGGGTTAGAAACAGGCTCCCTTTTCCAACCCATTTCCAAGCTGTGCAGCTCCCTTTTGAACTAGTCCCAGAAATGTGGGAAAACACCCAGGAGGATTCATTATAACCCAGCTTTGCTTCATGTCACCTCTGCATTTCTTTGGAAGCTGCTTCAGATTTTACACCAAGAGAAACACGCAGCCCAAGCCCTTGGGATTTTCTTTGCTGAAGCTTTATTTTAAATGAACTCTTGAGTAACAACTATTACAAAAATCAGCTGATGTCTCTTGTAAAGCCTTGGTCTAACCTCAAGAGCCATGAGCAGCGGCAGACGGGAGGGGAGGCACTGATAGCTGGGATCTTGCAAAAGATCATTTGCTGAGTGAGTGGCAATAAACAGCAAACCCAGCCAGCTTGAAGGAATGGCAAATGGACCAGACTGTTCAGAACAATCTGTTCCTGCTCCAGAGCAGGGCTGTGGTGCCGGCAGCAGCCTGGGAAAGCGGCTGCTCCTGGCGTGAGCAGGTCTGAAACCCTGCTTCAGAAAAACGGCGGGGCCAAGCCGGGCTAATTACAGGGAGACACGTCCTAAATCAAACAAAAAGGCTCCGAGTGGTTTTGCTGGGCTGACTCCTCTCCAGGGAGCTTTGTGCTCTGCCTCGTCCCATGGACCTGCTGGCTGCCGTGCCCTTGGCTTTCTGCTCTGGCTGCCGGGCTAATCTTGGGCAGGGCCACTCTGATCCACTCTGGGTCCTCTGCCTGTGCTTGGCCGAGCATTTACAGTCTGATATCGTCACCTACTTAATCAGGCATTAACGTCACTGAGCTGGAGCAGAGCAGTTGGTGCACTCAGTTGCTTCACAGCGCTGTGATTGCTGTTGGAAGGGACCAAGGGTACCCAAACTTCTCCCATAAAGCCAAAACTGAGGAGACAGGAAGCTCTAGAGCTGTCCATATCAACATCCCCACAGTAGGCTGGGCCTGGGGTGAGATTCCTGCAGGATGATTTGTTTCAATTGTGCTTCTTCTCATGGGACTTTTGGCCTCCCCAGGATACTTTCCTCCTGTGCTTAACCCAGAGATCAAGTGGCCTTCATTTGATTTGGAAAAGAATGGGATGCAGATGGTACAGAACACCCATACAGCAGTTTAATTAATTGCCTTTAAAAGTTAATTCAGAACAGTTTCCCTGGGTGATCTTATATAGGCAAATCCTCAGTTGCCTTAAGCCACTTGCAGAGTGTGTTCATCTAATAAGGTATTCTTAGTCCTGAGCAGGAGCCTTGCACAGGACTGTAATCAGGAATGATTAATTGGAAATAGCTCTTCTGAACCAGGCTGTACCTGCTGTGCTCTCCTGTGCTGCCCAGCTCTGCCCAGAGCTGACAGGGAGCCGCTGGAGTCTGTGGAGAAGGGAATTTCCTTCCCAACTCTCTGTGATGTGCTGCTTCCTCAGCCACAAACCACCCTCCCAGTGCTCCCCAGCTCAATCTGGCACGGAGGGTTTCCAGCACAGCGTCTGGATTTGCCAACAGACTCCCCTGGGGACTAATGGGATGTGGGAGGTCACGGTGGGAATTTCTGAGCTCGGCTCAGCCGTGGCCAAGTGCTGCCAGACTTTGAGAGCTGGTGCCTTGCATATCCCAGCCTGGAGCAAACCCCTGCCTCCTGCTTGGGTGTGATGGCTCCAAAACTGCTGAGGGATCAGCAGCACCACCGAGAGTAACTTTGTGCAGTTTTGCTTAAATTACAGAAAAAAAAAAATTACGTCATAGAACCCCAGAATGGTTTGGGTTGGAAGGGACCTTTACGCTCATCCTGTTCCTCCTCCTCCATGGGCAGGGACACCTCCCACAATCCCAGGTTACTTCAATCCCTGTCCAGTGTGGGACACTTGCAGGGATGGGGCAGCCACAGCTTTTCTGGGCAGCCTGTGCCAGGGCCTCCCCACCCCACGATGGCACAGAGAGCCCTGCCCCAGGTCAGACACGGCCTCGTGCCACAGCGCTGTCTGTGCTGGCTCTGTCCTTGAATCCCCTGTTCTTTGCTTCAGCTAAAATCATCCTGCAGAGTCTGTGTGCTTGTTACGTGCCAGGTTTGACCTCAGGCCAGTGAAATTTTTGGAGGTCTCTTCTTTCTGTGCTTTCAGCACATCCTTGACTATTTTCCTCCTGCGTTCCACCCCCGTGGAAGCAGCCTTTGAGCAGTAATTCAGCACGGTGTACCTGCTGTAGCCAAAGGTGCCTGGGAGTTAGCACAGAGGGATGAAATCCACGTTATTTGGCTCTGCTGGAGTGGTGGAGCCTGCTGGGGCAGAGTTCTAGTTTCCTAAAATCAAAGCTTGGGGAACTTGCTCCTAAAGCGATGCTTGAAATAATACCCAGTGCAGCCACGGAGGAGACAGTTCACTGCTGGAAATCACATTTCACTTGGTGTCAGCAATTCAGGAGAAAACCATCTGCAGGAAATTACGATGACAATTTCCTCTTGGAGTGTCGAGAAATTACAGCTGTAGTCGAGGAGGCAGCCAACAGCCTCCTCTCCCCTCACTTTTACCAATTACCCTGAAAACTTTTAAGTCATTTGCCTGTACAGAGATGTTTCTATCCCACTCAGGAAGGACAGGCTGGAGGAAGTGATATCGTGCAGGGAGAGAACAGCTCAGCATTTGAGGAGTAGATGGTGTATATTTGAAATGACACCTTTTCTCTAAGAAACACGAAGCAGAATTCGAGCCAGTTGCAAAAAGCTGCAGGTCTACAGCTCAGAGTGTGTTTGTGATGGTTTTGGGCCAAAACTGGTCTTGCCTGTTGAAGAGTGATACATGTACATGTGAAAATAGCATTCATTAGAGGAAAGAAATAAAAACCTGGCTAGAAAATGTCCTCATGGGACACCATTCACAAGCCAGGTCTTGGTAAGGCAACACCATAAGGCCAAGGGATCCCTCCAGGTCCACAGGACGACATTTACATGGGCAGTGGGGAATGATATTAAGCTAAAAGAGATTAGATTGGATGTTAGGAAGAAATTATTTACTCAGAGGGTGTTAAAGCACTGCCACAGGGTGCCCAGGGAAGCTGTGGCTGCCCCATCCCTGGAAGTGTCCAAGCTCAGGTTGGATGGGGCTTGGATCCACCTGGGAATGGTGGGAGGTGTCCCTGCCCATGGGAGGAGGTGGAACTGGATGAGCTTTAAGATTCCTTCCAAGCAAAGCCATTCTGGTTTGGTGATTTCAGCAAATGGACACAGTGTGTGTCTGAATTCAGAACCTTTTCTCTGAGGTTTTAGCCATCAATTTTTTGCCTGAGAAGATTTTTTTCCCCACCACCAGCTGCCTTGGCAGTTGTCAGCATCTTCCTGCTCATCCCAGCACTGCTGCTGGAGCTGACGGGAGTTTGATTATGATTTAATCCAGGTTTTTAGAGGAGGGAAAAAAGAAAGTTTTGACAGTTCCATATATAGCCCTCTGACTCACCGATTTCATGTGTCAAACGCTAAAGACGGGTTAAGTAGAATTAAGTTCTGGATTTATTATAAATAGGCATTAAGTAACATGAATGTATTACATTTGCATGAAAATATGGGCCCGATTCTCCAGCTTACCCCAGAGATTTTGTTTGACGTCCATGGGACACTCCCAGGTGGGAGCTCAGCTCAGAGCCAGCCCAGCTCTGACCATTCCCTGCAGCCCCCTTGAGCTGGACCCAGTGAAACAGGAAAATCGTTGCTGGAATCAGGAAAAGTTTACACTGCTTGCACAGATCAGAATTCATCCCTTAATATAGTACAATGAGTTTTAATTAGCCCCCAGATCTGCTGCTGAAGGAATAATTTCTGCATGTCAATCAGTGCTAAATGTACTTGTTAAATCAGGCAAGATTGGTTAAGTTGAAAATTGCATAGAAAGTCACTTTTCTCCTGTTTCTCCCAGAAGCTGGAGACTTTTTGGATTCATCCTGCTCTGAATACTGTTCTGTTGAAAGGTCCATCCAGACAATGAAGTCACCCTCACTGAGAGCAAGTGTGACAGCCAGGCATTGTTTGGGTGAAAAGAGTCCTCTTTAGTCAAATCAGTGCTTCTGCAATGAGGGAGGCAGACACAGACTCTTCCAAATCAGAGCCCTCCTGAATAGTTTAATTTACTGACTTGTTCATTGCTAAACAATTGAGAATTGGTCCGTGGAGAAGAACACGAAAAGGACAGACAATATGGGCTGTATTTTGAGACTGGAGTAGACCAAGACAAGGAAAACAAGATTTTGAGTGGCTTTGTTTCTGGAAAAATAATGTTCACCCCCCCGCACCTCTACTTTTATTGGGAACTGGGGGTTTGGCCTTGTTTCTGCTGAGGGAGAAGAGGAGGGATGTGCCCTAAAACACAGCCAGGGCCACTGGGACTGAGTGACAAGCTCACCCTTGGAGAGGTTGTTGTTATTATCCCACGGAGCTGTTGATCATGCAGGAACAGCATGAAAAGCTCTGGGATCTTCCCCCAGCCCTGGTGGGATCCTCAGGCTCCGGCGCCTTCCCAGCGTGGCTCTGCCCTCGGTTGTGATTTTTCTTATCAAACAACACATTCTGCTTTCTGCCATGAATATGATTCCCAATTAAATGGCTCCTCAGAGCCTGTGTGGCTGGGAATTAGCCTGGAACTTGGTGGCTGGGCTGTCAGCTCATCAAAGTCTCCTGGATAACGGGGAGCTGCCGATGCTCCAGCCGGGGATTTTGCTCGTGGCTTTGAACTCGCCCCAGCCCTGCAATCTGGGACAGGCTGCCCTTTGCTCACCTTCAGCACTGCTCTGTTCCCTTTCAGCCCACAGCTGAGTAAGCAACTCCAGGGCTACAAAACACAGCCCCTGTGCTCCTGCCCTCCAGGGATCTCAGCGTTTGCACAGTCCCTGGGAAGGAGCTGGCCACGCGCTCCAGCTTACAGGGAAAGGATTATCACAGCTCTTATGACTCAGTCCACAGCTCCTGTGTGCTGCCCTGTATGGAAAGGAGAGAACTGGGCATGAAGCCTCAATCTGTCCCCCAGTCAGCCACCTAACAGGTCCCTGTCCCCAGGTCCTTGCCCAGTTTGGCAGGGCCAACCATTGCTGCTCTGGATGCCAGCAGCAGTGGCAGTGAGGTGGTGATGGTCTCTTTAGAAATCAAAACAGATAAAAACCAGGTTGGAAGGCAAAAAATCTCGATGTAGAGCTGAGACCAAGATGGGGATTGAGCAGCAGCCCTAATCCTGAAGCACTGCTGGGAATAGTGAACCCCTGGCTGCTCCTGTTGGAGCAAAAGTTTTGAAAGCAAGGTTATGGGTCAGTTCCAAATGAGGGTTTCTCTTTGCTGTGGACACCCAGCCAGGGAGGTGTAGGAGCTTCAGGGCTGGTTTTGGGGCACAGAGACCCTTTTGGTCCCTGCAATGTGGGCTCCCAGCAAGTCCTTGTTTGATCCATCCTGGTGATCCATGGAGCACCCTCCTGGCTCCTTTGCAGTGATGCTGCCTTGGCAACCAGGCCTGTGATTGTTCCATGGAACCTGGGGCAGTGCAGGGTGTGACTGGGACCAGTCCTCTTCTAGATTCTCCCCTCTCCTGAGCTCCCTGCTAGATGTAGGGGTGGATCTTTGGGAATATCTGACTGCCACCGTGCTTCTGTCTCCTGGCTGGAGGAACCACAGTGCCCTGTGTGGGGCTGAGCAGTGTCAGGGGACACAGGGGGACACAAGGGACTGCAGTGTGGCTGCTGGGGACCAGCTTGGGGGGTAAGGGATGCAGGGCCCACTCTGGTGCCCTCCTGGCATCAGTGGGACAGGGGGGCTGAATCCAGGTGTTCTGCTGGCACAGGGTGGGGGGGACTGGCCTCGCTGGAATTTCTATGGAAACCCAGGTACTGAATGGGATATGGAATAGCTGAAACCATCTGTTCTTTCCCCTACTTATAAAACTCGATAATTTCACGATGACATCACCAGAAATGCTCTCCTTTTATTCCTCTTGCAGCCATCTGTGATGGTTTCCTCATGTGCCAAACACGCGAGCGGGTGCTGAGGGATGGGCAGGAGGACACAACCACCCCACTAGCCCTGTTTCATTTCTTTTCCTTGGGAAGCAATCCTGTACCTGCAGAGTTTCACTTGCTCCCTTCCTGAGGTGTCTGCAAAACAAGCAGCAGAGTTAGACGGGGAAAATGAAGGTAAAAAAGGACAAACTAAAGCTGAACTTCACAGGGGCTATGGAGGATGTGCTGTGGGGATCTTACCCATGGAAATACACATCCAGCAGTGGGAGTCAAGTTTGCTCCTGCCAGCAGGAGAGCTGCTTCTGCTGCCCTTCTGTGCCAGAAATGAGGCCCTGGACTGAGATTTGGGTGTTGGGGGAGGCAGAGTTGGGCAATTTGAGTCAGCTGAGGACACAGGTAGTGCTTGCCTTCAGTGCTTGCCTGCTGGGCAGTTTCTCAGCTAGAAGCCACCTTCTGATGGCCTGGGACAGGAGCACCCCTGCTCCATTCCTGGGCTCATCCACATCCCCAGCACCAGTGGCTCTGACTCACGTGGTCCTCACTGTTGTGATAAAAGAGGTGACAACCTGCCCTCACCTGCCCTCTCTCCCTGGAATTGAGGTTCTGGCTCCAGCTCAGCCAGCACTGCGTGTTTTGGGTGGTGATGGATACCTCAGGTGCCAGGGAAGAGCTGGAGCTGGTGCTGCCCCTCACCTGCTGCCACTGCTGGCTGTGTTTGCTCAAGTGACCAGCCCCTCCCTTGTCTGTGGCAGAGGAGAGAAGCCTCAGTGGACCGAGACATATCTGAATATGAGAAGGAAAAAAGGGCTAAAGTGGACATCAGGCAGCTGCAGACCCATTTTCATCATGAAGCCTACAAGAGGAAATTCTACGATGCCGATATCTGGCGGCAAATGCAGGCTCAGGAGTGAGTACAGCTCTGCTTGGCAGCCTGGAGCTTGGGAAGTTCCTCCATGCCAAAATCACTGATTTATAGAATCCCACAGGCAAGGACACCTCCCACTGTCCCACGTTGCTCCAAGCCCCATCCAGCCTGGCCTTGGACACTTCCAGGGATGGGGCAGCCACAGCTTCTCTGGGCAACCTGTGCTAGGTTCTTACTCTCTGAGTAAAGAATTTCCTCCTAACATCTGATCTCTGATGGTTTTTAGTTTAAAACCATCCCCTCTTGTCTTATCATGTCTGCCCATATAAAATATTGCTCCCTCTTTTTTATAAAGAGATCTGGGGACCACAGTGCAGAGATGGAGAGGGGTAAGTAAGGACCTGCCATGGCAGATGGGATGTGCTAAATGCCATTTGTCGTTCCATTTTCACAGAAAAGCAATAGAGGATCTGAAGCAAGAACACAGACATGTGACATTAATGCTGAGCCAGATCTATTCCCCGAGTAATGTGGTGCGGGATAACAGAAACCATATGAAGGTCCAAAGCCTTTTGCAGACCACAATGAAGAATGATGCCCTGATCAAAGAGAGAAAAGCCCTGATAGCTGACCTGGGCAAGCAGGTGAGAGCATTCTGAGTGCTCATTGCCCGAGCACAGGAGGCCAGAGTCAGGGTGAGATCTGTGGCTGAAGCTCCTCGATGATAAACGCATTTAATTCAGGCCTTGGAATAGTGACACATGACAATGACAAATGGACAGAACCAGGCTTCCGTTCAAGTCAGCAGCACTGACTGGAAAAGTGAGGTTGGGCTCTCAGCCTTGTCCCACCAGTCCCTGCACCCCTGTGTGATGGCACACACCAGCCTGGGGCCACAAACATCCCTCCCCTTCCCCCTTCACTCTTTTTATTCTCCTGAAGAAGAGGCTGACTGAGACAGTGCTGTCTGAGATGTGGCAAATACAGGAACAGCAGCACCTGAGGGATGTCCCATCCCTTCTCCTGAGGACATCCTGGTGGGATTTTGGCAGGAGTGGGGTGGGAAGCCAAGGGAAATGTGGGCTGTGGAAGGGGCAGTTCCCTTCAGCCTTGTTCTCAGAGCCAGCTGCCCAAGCTGGATGCCAGGGAACGTGCTTGGATAATTTGCTGTTGCTGGAGGAGCTGCAGAGCTTTCCCAGCAGGGTTTGCTTTCTGTCAGGGATGATAACTCTGACTCGCCTGGGTCATCCCTCCCCCACCTGATCCCCACTCTGCTGCTCTCCAACTGCTTCACTCTTCCAAGGATTTCTTTCCTCTGGGAGCTCCCCACTTCTGGCAGAAGTTTTCCTCTGCTCATTCCCAGGGAGGACTGCACAGATCCCTGCCTGGCCAGCACAATACCTCTACCAGAGCCCCATCCTCATTGCCTCTTCCACTCTACAAAGTGCTGCTGTGCTGTGTTCAGCACCTGCTGGAGTTCCCTCCAAAAACAGCTGCACTTCCTCCATGATACAAAAAAACCCCATTCCCAGTCACAGTTTATGTTTCTGAGTGTGCTGGATGAGATCCTTTGGGATTCAAGCTGCTCCTATAACTGTGAGCTCATTAGTGGCATGGTTGCTTTAGTTCAGGTCAACAAATGGGATTTTTTTTGGCTCTGTGTCCTGACAAGAGTCCAGAATGTAGGGGTGGAGATTATACTTCTGTGTTTTTTTCCCTGTGTGCGTGCAGGTTGTAGAGCTGGAAAAAAAGATAATGGAGCGAAGAGACACAACCTGGAGGGCATTGGAAGCAAAGAGTCACAAACGCCTGCAGAAGAAGATTGAGCTACTGGAGATGCATCTAAGTCATGTAAAGAAACATTTTGGAGACTTTTGGAGAACATGTGTGGGGTCACACAGGGGCCTGGGACCTTTCTGGTCGGGACAAAGCACAGTGGTGCAAATGTATTTGGTTGACACGAGCTGCATAAAGCACCTGGCTGGTTCCCCTGGCCTGATCATTCCCAGAATATCTCAAAGGCTCCTTCAGGCTGGGTGACCCAAATGCAGCACTTGTGCTGTGCCAAGAGGCCTGAAGGTCTGCACCTGCTTTGTGATCAAGCTGGGCTGCCTGGAGCCACCTTGCCTTGGACAAAACCGGCCCCAGGTCTCTGTAGTGATCAACCTGGTCTTGTGCTGCCTTTCCTCTCTTGGGCAGGAGGAGAGTGCAAGGCCAGCTTCAAATCCCTTGGGCTGTGTTTGACCTTGCCCTGGGCAAGGTCTTTAAGCAGCAACCAGAACCCCCCTCAGTCTCCAACCAGTTCCACACCTTTTGCTTTGCTCTCCCCAGATCACAGTCCGTTACAACACCATCATGACCCGAAACAACAGGCTCCGAGAAGAGACTGTGAGCCTGCAAATCCAGAAAGCCATTTATGACAGCTCCTACTGGAAGCTGGAGAAAAGGCTGGCTCAGCAGAACAGGTTGCTGAACAATGCCATCGAGCAAGCCACGGAAGACTACGAGCAGTGGTACGGGGCCTTGGCAGCCCTCTGGGCAAAACTTGGGGCTGATGGGTGATGTCAGCAATGAGTATTGAAATAGAGAGACTGGCTGAGGCTTCAGAGAGAGGATTCACCACTCTCATCTAGATCTGGGTGCTAAGGGTTGGGTGCCTGGTCAGTGTGGGGAGACTGGTACCTCCAGGGTGTTTTATTCCATCTATCCCAGATGTTTCTTTGGATGGGATGAACTGCCTCGTGGGAGGAATCTCTATTTTCCTGAGTCACACCTGAGCTGGGTACTATGCCTGAGTGCAAAGCCCCACCAAAAGCTGTGTTAGTGGCTGTAAATTCCCTCTGGACTAACTCCACTCCACCCAGATGAGAGCTGGGAATGGGCACAGCACCACAGGGGCTTTGCCATGTCTGGAACTCGTGGGAGTGGCCAGGAATACAGAGCTTTATACACACACAGGGTGTGAGTGTGGCTCTCCGTGTGCAGGATGGAGGATCTGGGGCGGATCTCGGACATCCGGGGTGTGCGCTACAGAGAAACCATCCAGTACAACATCAGGCTGCTGGCAAGGAAGTGTGCCCTTCACCAGGAGACCAGGCTGAAGAACTTCTTCCTCACCAAATGTACAGATCTCTCTGAATTGAAGGAACAGGCCAAAAAGAGAGAAGGTATCAGAGGAGAATTTGTGTGACGGGGAGCACAAACCCAAAGTCTGCTGAGTTGATGGGGAAGGGAGGGCTGCTCATGGTGGTTTATAGAATTGCACCCCAAAGTCAAGATGCCTGCCTTGCCCACAACCTGCCCACAGCCTTCACCCTACAAGCAAAAAGGCTGAACAGTGGTAACCAGGTGAGACTGGGTGCCTTGGGGTGCCCTTGGGACAGGGAGATACTCCTGGGTGCAACCACAGCTCATTTTATGACAGAACCACAGAACGGGCTGGATTGGAATGGACTCTGAAAACTCATCCAGTTTCACCCTCTCCATGGGCAGGGATGCCTCTCACTAGCCCAGGTTGCTCCAAGCCTCATCCAACCTGGCCTTCCAGGGATGGGGCAGCCACAGCTTCTCTGGGCAACCTGAGCCAGGGCACCACCCTCTCAGGGAAGAATTCCTTCCTAACACCTAATATAATAATTCCATCCTCCTGGTAGGAAGGTGTTTGCTCCATTCCCATGACATCCCTGCTTAGTCTCCCGGTGAAAGAGGCACCCTCTGCCCCTCCAGCACTGCACCAAACCCCACAGCACTGCAGGGAAGGCTCTGCAAAGGGCAGCCACGGCTCTCTGTCTCTTTCCCAGCCTTTGAGGCAGCTGAGAGGGCCAAACGGAGCCAAAAGGAGAGCTACGAGGTGGCCTACAAGCGCCTGCTGGAGCTGTCGGATGGAGAAATCGATGATTTCTTGGAGGACTTCATTGAAAAGGACAGGAGATTCTTCATCCTCTTTGGCTATGCTGTCAGGCTGAACGTCAGGAATGAGGGTCTCAGGCAGAGGATCCAGGAGATCCAGGTCTGCTCCTGGCTCTTTGTGTCTCCCCTTTCCAGGTGGTGTTTCTGGGTCAGGGTGGGTTTGTCCTCTCCCGAGTGTCTGGCACCGCTGCCCCCACCAGAGCCACACGGGGAGGATTGGGGGGCTGCAAAGGAGAAGCCAAAACTGTGACTCGGTTTTGTTCTCAGAGCTAAACGCGTCTCAATGCTGCCACCGTGTACCCAGCGAAAATACTGCAGTGTCCCGGGGAGCCAGGAGATCCCGGGAACCCTGTGGAGCTGCCTGGAGCGGGCAGTGGGGTTACCCAACCCCGGTGGGGCAGGTAGGATTCCATCAGCACCCACTCCACATGGGCTTGTGCTTCCACAGGATGATATGACAGCAATCATAACGGAGCGGGAAGAAGCGGAGACAACCCGGACCCACGTCCTGCAGGAGCTGGAGGTATGGAGGCTGTGAATTCCCTCTGGAAGAGCAGCATATTCCTGTCTGTCCCAGCTCCCATCCCAGGGGTGCTGATCCTGTAAATGCTGCTCTGGTCAGTGGCTGAAGCAGAAAAGGGCCCTGCAAAAGTTTTGGCAGCTCTCAGTGCATGGTGAGAGGGTGACTGTGGGGGTCCTGCCAGCCCCGGTCCAGCATGGGCAGCTGGGAATATTCAAGACCTGTCTGGACACAAACCTGTGCTCTGGGGTGACTCTGCTTGAGCAGATGTTGGACCAGATCACCCACTTCGGTCCCTTCCCATCCTGACCCATCCTGAGACCCCATGATTCTGTCTCCAGACCGAAACTGGGCAGCACTGGGGTGGTGGGATCAGCGAGGGGCTGGTGTGACACCTGGCAAAACCTTTGCTGCTAGGCAAAAATAAAAGAGATCACCGAGGAAGCCAACAAGTACGAGAACAAATGCAAGGAGAGCAGCAAACTCCTGGCACAGATCCAATCTCGCGTGGAGACCCTCTTGAAGAAGCTGAACTGTGACACTACAAAGATAGTGAAGCCTCTTGGGGAGAGCTTGCTGACAGTTTTTGGTAGGTCAGGGCACCTTCCCATGCCACTTCAGTGCTCTGGGAAGTCCTGTCCACCCCCCACTCACACTGTGTTTTAACCTTTTGTTTTCCCCTGTCCCATAAGTCGTGGGTGCCCCAAAGTGAATTTGCAGTGCCAAATTTGCAGCAAATTTGGGAGCTAAGTTGGGTGTACAAACAGTGAACTCCCAAACCCTCGCTGTGGCTCTGGGTGTTGAAGCGAGGTGGGGGATCTGCCTCTCCTCCCAGGCAGCCAGCAAAAGGGGAATTGCACTAAGGGAGGCTCAGGCTGGATTTTAGGAAAAATTTCTTCACTGAAATAGTGGTCAAGCATTGGAACAGGGTTCCTGGGGAAGTGGTAGACTCATCACCATTGAAGAGTTCCAAAAATAAAGTAGATGTGGCACTTTTTGGCACTTTTGCTTTAACAGGCAGGGGATATTCTGTATGAGGCTGGACCTGGTGGTTTCAGAGGTCTTTTCCAACATGAATGGCTCTGTGATTTTATGGTTCCATAGCCGAGCCTTGGCCCCCTGACCCTGGGGAACCCCCCTGAGGGAAGCCAGTGGATCTCAAGCTCTGCAGACAGCCAGGGCTGGCTTTGGGCAGAGCCCTGGTGCAGGGACACTGCAGGACACTGCTCCTTCCCACCCAGGCCCCGTGGAGAACAAGATCAAGGAGTTCCTGCTGAAGGAGTCCTTGCTGCGCTACACGTCCGTGGATCGTGCCCAGCGCTCCCAGACCTTCATCAGCCCCCTCCAGGGACCCTCCAACCTCCTCTGGGTCATGGACAGGGCCAAGCTCTGCCCGCCCCCCCCGGACCTGGAGGCTGCTGACCCCCAAACTGGTGAGCAGGGCAGGGGGGGCAGAGGGGCAGTGGTTGGGCAGCGGCCGTTCCCCAATCCCCCGTGGCTGCCTGGCCAAGCCCTGCTGCCACAAGTCCTTCCCAGTCTGTCCTGTCCCTGTGGGGCCTGTAAATTTGTGTATTATGGGATGGCTGTTCTCTTGGGCAGCCGCAGAGCCGCTGGACCGGGCTCAGCTGCGCGAGCTCATTATCCAGAGGCACAAGGAGGAGCAGGCCAAGCCCTCCAGCCCGGGCAGGAGGAGGAGGAGACTCACATCCAAGAGCCCACCAAGGTCAGGGCCGAATTAAAGAAGTGGTTTCATTCCTGAGCGTCTGCATCCTGCACATCATTCCATCTTCCTTCTCTGGAAGGAGCCCAGCACCTTTCACAGGTTTCAGAACCTCCCCAGGTGATATTCTGGCATGGCTTCACCCACTGCTGACAGCACCCACAGCCAGGGTGGGATCAGCTCTGTCACAAGCGGAACACACTCCCCATAACCAGAGATGGGGACCACAGTCCCAATCCTGCACCGTGCCCAGGGGCAGGGCCTGGCAGGTGGGGTGCAGGGGATGGGTGTGCCCATGGGGTGTTCCCTGCTAAGCTGGCAGAAGCTGACAACTCTCTGCTACCCAAAGTAAACCTGAGCTCAGTGCTGGCCCTGGGCTGTGGGACCAGCTGGGATGGGCACTGTCCAGTGTGGAACAGCCTGATTTGGGACTGGGAGTGAGAATAGGAGCAAAGGGGCTCAAGGACACATGAGGATGATGTGCAGTAGGTCTGGGGTGGTGGGACCAGCAGGGTCTGGAAGGATCTGAGGGCTCCCACGGGTCACAGGCACACCACACAAGCCCAAGCACTGCTCACACCAGCAGCTGGATTCCCTCTTGCCAAAAGGCTGTTTAATGTGATTGCCATTCCCGTGCCAAATTCCCAGGCACATGCCTCTCCAGGGGAAGAGCAAAGGGAACCCCCGTGTGACCTAGAGAGAGGTGATCTTGCAGTGCCAGCCCCAGCCCTGAGCCTGGGCTAGTCCTTCTCTTCGCCGTGGGTAATGACATGGACCAGGTTCTTGTAATCCAGGTTGCCAGACATGTCCGGAGGGAAGGCAGCAAACATCTGATCGATCTGCCAGGGAAGAGCCAGGGAGAAAAGGTGGCATGGGAGGGGTTTGGAACCAGGGCTGGGGTCTGTTGGGATGGGGGGAAGCTGGCAGAGGGTGAGAAGGAGATCATACCTCTTCCTGGGAAAACCTCTCCCCCTGTGTCATCAGCATTTCTTTGATGCTGCAAACGAGAGAGCACGGTGAGCACTGGGGAGGCTCTTATGGGGACACATCCATCACTCCCTGCCCCAGGCACCCCTGCACTCACTAGGCAGATTTCAGGCCTTTCCCCTCTGGATCAAACACCTTGAATGCGTTCAGGATTGTCTCCTCCGGGTCGGCACCTGCGGGTGGCAAAGCCATGGCCATTGGAGATGGTGAAGTGGGAAGCCAGCTGCAGCCTCCAACTTCTCCCAGCCTCGGGGGCAAAATGGGGGGCAGGCTGGGAAGTGGGGTCCCTGCAGGAATGCTGACCCTGCAGCTGGAGACGTGGGTGAAGTTGGTGGCATGAAGAGGAGCAGCCATGGGGCTGTGGTGTGAGCACAGAGCAGGCGGTGCCGCCACCGCTCCGGCATCCATCCGGCATTTATCTAATCTTTGGAGGGTATTTATAGAGCTCCAGGCACGGCCCTTGGGGCCCTGCAGCCTCTTGGAGATCTGCAGGAGGCTGCATTCCTTGGGTTAAGTACAGGATTCAGGGTGCAGCCAGATGGGATGATGGGTCAAAGTCTGGCTGTAGCCACGGGGGCCACTGCTGGTGTCAGCAGGCTCAGAGGTGCTGCAAGAACTGTCCCCCCTTCCTATGGGACAGCAGCAGAGCCATTTGGGTTTTGTAAATGGCTGGGGAAACTGAGGCATGGAGACCATCTCAGACCCCCCAACATTTTGGGGAGACAAGGGATCTCTGGACCTAGGGATGGTTGGGACTGCAAATCAGCAGGAGTTTTGGGGCACAGGAATACCAGTGACCACCACTGACCACTCCTAGCTCCCCAGGTGCCCTCTCACCCTTGAGCTTCTCCCCAAACATGGTGAGGAACACGGTGAAGTTGATCGGGCCGGGTGCCTCCTTTATCATCTCATCAATCTCCTCGTTCTTCACATTCAGGCGCCCTGGGGAGAGCAGCTATGGGTCAGCCATGGATCTGTGTCCTGCTCTGCATGTTGGGGGCTAAAAATACACACCACAGAACCCTTTCCTGGGGTTTTTCCCAAACTGGAGGGAAATAACACACCCCTGGGGAGCCATCTCTGATAAGGAATGGAGGCAGCAGGAGTGAGGTGAGGGAATCATCTCCAGCTCTGTCTTCTCAGGCTCCAGGATCACAGGAAAGAAGGATTCCAAGGACTGAGCTGAGCTGTTTCCTCCCCTCACTGCCCCACAGATCAGCCTCTTAAAGCCCTCCTTGGAAGGTGTTTTGGGTCAAGACCACCAAGCACTGGGGTTCTCCCTGTCCCCCAGCACCAAAAGCAAACGGGGTTGAACGCTCACATCCTTTCCCCCCAGGCTGGGCTGTCCTTGGAACTCCATTGCTGATTCATGCTGACCTCTGATGGCAGAGCCAAGCTCGCAGCGTCACAGCCTGCCACAAATCCCCTAAATCCTCTTAATGACCACACGCCCCGGGGTGCCGTGCTGCACCCACAGCCAGGTGCTTGTAAGCACGGAAAAGGCAGGGAGTGTTTGGCTGTGTAATCCAGGAGCTGGCTCCAGTGCCAACGGGATAAACCAGTGCTGCTGTGGGAGCTGCCCTGGGTCACCCGTGAGGGATCTCCCAGGCTGACAGGCTTGGGTTTGGATCAGGAGGCTTTTGGCAAAATGGGAGATCCGGTGGGTGATGGGGGCTCAGCTAAATGCCCCACCCTTCCTGTTTCTCAATGAACAGGTCTAATGTGGGCAAAGCTGGGGAGGGGAGGCTGCTAAAGCTGGGCTCACCGAGGGCAGCAAAAGTGTCTCTCAGATCCGCCTTGTCGATGAAGCCATCCCGGTTCTGATCCATGATGGTGAATGCCTGGAAGCACAGGAGCAGGGCCGGGAGCACAGGGGGAGGCAGAGCTGTCAGCCTTTGCAAAGGCTGCAGTGCCTATTTTTTTTCCCTTCACCTTGGATGGGATAAGGATGTTCTGAACCCTCCCTGGATGGGCTCTGGGGGCCTCTCTCACCCCAATCCCACACAATCCTGCACCCTGGGGCTACAACCCAAACCCCAGTGCTGCACAAACCCCAAAAAGCCTCTGACCCCAGAATGACACCAGGGAGAGAGGCCAGCCTGAGCCATCAGCTCCTCCAGCTCCAGTTATCCCTGGAACTGGGATCTCACAGGACCACGTGCCTGCCGTGCAGGGGGTAGGAGCTCCCAGGAAGGCAGGTGGGAGCGAGCTGGGGGATGTGCTCCAGCTCCCCGGGATGCTGCTGGATCCTCTGCGGGATGCGGGCTCCTCGGAAGCTTGGAGGCGATGCCGGATTTAGCGGCGTCACTGAGCTGTTATTCTCACTTTTAAAATAAAACGACCCAAACCCGGGCTTGCTGCCTCCTGGTGTGAACCAGCTGTCACTTGAGAGCACCAAGGAAAGAGCAGAAGGTCACATTGCATCAAAGACCCTCGGTCCTTCCCACCAAACCCACCTACCTCTTTAAATTCCTGGATCTGGGCCTGCTCGAACATGGAGAAGACATTGGAATTAGCACCTTCAATCCTCTTCTTGGCTTTCTTGGGTGCCTGCAGGAGTCCAAGTATGTACCATTAGCTCACGGGCTTTTTATGGGGTGAAATAAAAGCATTCTTACTCGTAACTCCTTTGTGGGAGCTCTGGGCTGGGGCTCTCTTCCCTGGGGGCTTGGCAGTTTCTCCCTGCAGCTCTGGGATACTGAGGGGCATTAAGATTCCTGCTTAAATTTCAGCTCCTGGTGAATTTACCCAAACAAGTCCAAGGAAAGATGAGGAGTGAAATCACTTCTCCTGGCAGATAAAAGGGTCAGCACTGGGGTGAGATGTCCCCGTTGGAACCCTGGCTTTGGGAGCACTGCTGAGGTTGCACACGAGGGCTGTGGTTGGTCAGTGCTTCTTTACCCTTCTGTGCAGATATTAAAATGTGGCTTAATTAAAAACCTTCCTCCTCCTGTACCGAGGCTTGAAACAACCAGAAGTGGGTCAATGTGTGCTTTAAGGAGGACTGAAGAGGCTCTCACTGTCCTACCCAGCCCATTATCCCTCATGCCAGTTTCTTCTCATGGGGGTCTGTCAGGAGGAGGATTTTGGGGACACAAAACTGCCTTTCCTCTCACTGCATGAAGGAAGAGAAAAGAGAAAAACGGCATTTGGGCCCTAAACCCCTCTGCCCTCATTCAAAAGCTCTGCTAGAGTGGGAGACTCCTCTCTGTTCCCTGTGAGATGCAGCTGATCCAGCCGGATGCTCCCCAGTTTGCCCACCCCTTTCCAAAGCAGACAAGACCCTTGGTCCTCACCTCCTCGTTGCCACTTTTGCTCACTGCCCATTAAAGCTATTCTGGTGAAAAACTGAGTGGATTTCACCTCTTCCTGCTGGAGCTTTGGGCTCTCAGTACTCACCATGGCTTCGCTCAGCTGCCGATGTCACTGTGAGGGGTGTCCCGGAGGCACTCCCTCCCTCCCGCCGGCTGGAACAATAAATACACCCCCCTCGGGGTTAAAAATAGCACAATGCCCACTTTTGGCTGTAATAGGTAATTTGGCCGCCCCCAACCCTGTTGTCTCTGCCTTTCTCTGTCCCTCTCTCTCTAATCTGGAATGGCAGCTTGTTGTTGTCACCGGCTGACGTGACATGTGAGCCCGGGAGGGTTTCAAGGTTAACGAAGTGCCGGGTGGCCCCCAGCTCCCACACCGGGGATGCTGACCCGGGACCGCACGGGAACAATCCCACCTGCCTTTGTCACTCGGGCTGGCGCCGGGCTTGTCCCCTCCGCTGGGACACGCAGGGAGGGGTTGGCCCTAGGGGACCCCCCCCGCTAGAATCCCTCAAGCCTTGGGACGTTTTTCCATGGATGCGTTTCCTCGCGGCTTCCCGGTGTCTTTGGGAGCCTTGGTGCCCCATGGCAGCGTTGGCAAAGCCGGGAGCTGCTGGACTGCGGGAGGCAGAGGAGCCTCCCTGCCCTCGGGTTGTGTCCCTTGGGATGATCCAGGAGCAGGAGCAGCCGCCTGGTTCCCCAGCCCTGGCCGAGGATCTTGCTGCAGCCCCGTCCCGGAGCGCTGCGGTGGGGCTGGAGGAGGATGCTGAGCTCCCACAGAGCAGGGCAGGCACGAAGAGCTCCTCTCTCATGTGTCACCCCCACTGAGGCACCTGTCACCCGGTTAAGCCAAACATTTGCTCGCCCTGGTCCCGGTGGGATACACACATTTAACCCTCCCAATTCTGGGCTCTGTCCAAGGGACACATCCTGCAGTGATGACGCTCGCACTGCCCGGACTCTCGGGCTCAGCATTCCTCGGCAAGAGCCGAGGGACTCACGGGCAGCCAGGCAGCAATCCCACAAAACCTCTTCCATGTCTGCTGCGCCTGTGGAGCTGGACTTGAGGCTGCCGGGACCTGGCGATGCCGTGGTTCCCTTTTGTCTTCAGCCTGTTCATTTTATGTCCCCTCCCTGTCGCCTTGCCCGGGATGAGACTGGAGGAGGATTCACGGGCATGCTGGAGTGGGTACGGTGCTGCCAGCCCAAGGATGCCCATCAGCCCCCCAAGCTCTGCGGTGCCTGGCATGGCCATGATCCGGTGGCCGTGGGGGCTGGCGGAGTCGCTGCCCCGCATTGTCCCCTCCGCATGCCGAGGGTGGGCGAACGGGGAGGGCTGGGAACAAAAGGGATTGTGAAACCAGATCCCTGGAACTCCGGGCTCTGCCCAGACGCTGCCCTTGTTCTCCCGGAGGTCACAAATATCGTGTTTAATCCCTGGCACTCGCCGCCCGGCTGCCACGGCCGAGCCAGCGAGGATGGCATTACGGGGAGGATTCCAGTAGGCAGCAGGGACGTGTGTAGGGAAAAGTGTTGTGGAGGAGAAAAACTCCTGATCCGGGAATGGCCATCTCGTCTGGATGGAGCTGCAGCTCAGGGAAAGGATTTCAGGATGTGTTTTGGGGTCTGTGTGAGCAAAAGGGCAGGAGAAAGAGCCGCAGGGACAGAGCTGGGGCCAGGACCAGCCCCGGGCACAGCCGGGAATGACGGGGATCAATCTCGGCATGGACAGTCCCTTGTCCTGCCAAGTTCAGCTGGATTCATCGGCCAGCCGAGCCCAATTACCTTAATTTGTGGCATTAAGGAAAAATCCATAAGCATCAGGGAAGTGATGTGTGGTGGTTTCGCAGGACTCGTTGGCCATGGAGCCACCGGCGCCACCCGGGCGCTGCCTGTCCCCGTCCCCGGCTCCGTGTCCGTGCTGGGGCACGGCTGGAGCTGTGGAGATCTGTTTTTTTCAGGAACAACCAGTTTTGCTGCCCAGCCTGGAAGAAACCAGACCTGTGCCTGTCCCCGGTGCTGTGGTTGTGGTGAGACGGTGGCTGGGGGCTTGGAAGGGTCGGCGGTGCCCAGGGTGGCACAGAAAGCCGGGATGGGCATGGGGTGCAGATGGCTGCCAGGGTTTCTGCTGTGATTTGTAAGACGCTGCATCTGTTCCACTGCTCACTTCTTGCTGTCAGCTGAAATCCTCCGTTGCTGCACGGGCCAGATCCTGCTCTCCCCCGAGGATCCTGCTCCAGCCCGCAGATGGAAGCGCCTCCAGGCACATCACATCCTTCTCCTCCTGTGGATCTTGGGGGGCTTGTTGGCCCCCAGGAAAACCTGAGTGCTTTATATATGTCCTTATGCACAAACCTGCCTCTGGAGCCCCGTGGTGAACAAAAGAGCTGCGGGAAGTGGCTGCAGCCTGTGGATGAATGTCAAGGAATAACACACGGAGCTGCGCCGCGGCAAAATCAAGCATCGTCCCTCCTTATCTGCCAGAGAGCCTGTGTTTTACATGAAAAAGCCTTTCTAATTAATAGGCCAGCCCCTCTTGAGCTCGATAAAAAATGGAGTCAAAAGGATTTGATTAACCCCCGCTCCGTGCCGGGCGCGGGCTCTGCCTGAGCGAGACCTGCCCGGGGCTGATAAGGGCTCCGTGTCCCGGGGATCCCGGCAGCATCCCGGTACCCCCGAGCCTGAGCACCCACGGAACCCATCTGGGGGTGTCCAGCCCCAGGCACAACCACCTCAGAGGGCCAGGGTGCTCCAGAGCCAGCCCGTGCCTGTTCCTTATGAATATCCTTTGCTGCAGCCAGTATTTTTTTTTTTTTTTCTGTGATCAGACACATTTGACTAAACTAATACATATGTATACACTCCGGGACGTTCCCATCCAAACCAATGTAAATTACCTCTGACCAATACATTTTCCCAGGAAATCAATGCATTTTAACACTGGATAATATTTATGAAATTGAATTTTTTTTTTATTGAAGCTAATGCAATTCCCTTCTGTTTTATGCATTTTTATTAAACTAATGCATTTTAAATTAAACTGTTGTATATTAACTACAATGGCTGTGGGTACTTACAGTAAAGTAATATATGTTTGCTGAAATCAATACATATTCCAAACCTGGGAATTTCCAGTTAACAAGGCTATATCAAATATAACAAATGCATGTAGCTACTTAATTTGATGCTTATATACACTGGCTGCTATATTTGTTTATTGGTAATGATTATTTTAAAGGGGGGAAAGCTTATTAAAGGTAGAAAGATGGATTCCTGTGCTGCAGTTGGAAGCTGCCAGAGGTGGTCACCCCATCCTTGATGCTCGAATTGGGGAGTCGTGGGGGTGACCCACTTGGCCTGGTGCTGGCTGGTGGCTGAAATTCACCTCCTCTGTCACATCTCTGTGCCTCAGTTCCCATCGCGTGAGGTTTTGGGGACATCCTTCCCTTCCCACCACACTCCCCCACAGCTCCTTTCTGCTGGCAGCATCCTCGGGAGCTTTGGGAGGGTTTTACCCCTTGGTGTAAAGAAGGTTTACACGTGTAGCAGCTTATTCCGGGCAGATTTGATGCCGCAGCTTTGCCTGATTCAGCTCCATTTTCCCTCGGAAAGTGACAGCACCTGGGTATGGCCGGGAGGATCTGCCCAGCTCAGGAATTTGGGGAATGGCCACCACCTGCCAAACAGAGCCAGGCCCGAGGATGGGGACACGAACAGACAGTTCCCGAGCTCTGGCCTGTCCCGGAGCTGTGCCCTGCTCTGAGAACAGGATGAAGCCACGGGGGGAGGTGGCCGTCCTGGCCTCCCGAGCCGCAGCATTGACAGGGAAAGCCATAAATAGCAGCGTTATCCGCCGTGAGCTCGCCAACGGCGCCGGGGCTGAGATAATTTGGGCGAAGCAATAAAAGAGGAAAATTAATTAAAGAGCAAGTGCTAATTGTAGGGGAAATGTGCGTGCAGTGAGTAGCCGAGGTAGAAAGGCGGCCGGTGGAGGGGCCCGGGCACCCTCCCCGCTCATCCCGGGGCACCCGCGGGGCAATGGGGCAGAGCTCACACCGGGGAGCCACGGGGTGCTGTCACCGCCCCGAGGTGCCTCATCTTGCGCTGCTGTGCAGCCCTTGTCCCTTTGTGTCCCCTCACCCTGACCGGCTTTGTCCCTCCCGTGTCCCCTCCGTGTCCCTCCCGTGTCCCCCGACCCGGCCCGCGGGGACGCGCTGCAGATCCCGCAGTGGCCGCCAGGTGGCGACGTTGTAGCGGGCGCTGCCCGGTCCCGGCGGGCGGGGGGAGAGGAGAGGGATGGAGAAAAGGGATGGGAAAAGGGATGGGAAAAGGGATGGGGGAAAGGGATGGGGAAAGGGATGGGGGAAAGGGATGGGGGAAAGGGATGGGGGAAAGGGATGGGGAAAAGGGATGGGGGAAAGGGATGGGGGGAAAAGGGATGGGAAAAGGGATGGGGAAAAGGGATGGGGAAAGGGATGGGGAAAAGGGATGGGGGGAAAAGGGATGGGAAAAACAATGGGGGGAAAATTGATGGAGGAAAAGGAATGGGGGAAAAGGAATGGGAAAAAGGATAGGGGAAAGGGATAGGAGGAAAAGGGATAGGAAAAAGGATGTGAAAAGGGATAGAGGGAGAGGGCAGGAGAGCAGCAGGAGGGAAAGAAGCAGAGGGGAGAGGAGCAAAGGGAGAGGGAAGAAGGGCTGCAGGGAGAGGCCACAGGGCCATGAAGCTCCAGCACCTGTGGGTCATTGAACCAGAGAATGGTTTGGGTGGGAAGGGGCCTCACTTGTACCTCACTGCTGAGGAGGATCCCTGAGCTGGCAGAGGCCAGGCAGAGCCCTAGGATGGTCCTGGCTTTTTCCATTGGAGGAGACAAAACCCCAGCAGTGGGGGCACAGGGACGGCAGCAGGAGCTCTGCCAGGGCTTCTGGGACCCCAGGAGCAAACCTGCTGTGGGACAGCAGGCAGGGGCTCACTGCCTTCCCCTGCACGGGATGAGGACAGAGCCCTGCAGCAGCTCTGGAGGTGTCCATGAGGGACATTCCCCAGGGCCTGAGCTCCTGGGCCTCACACAACCCTGCTCTCTCTGATGGTGCTGCTGTCCCATGGTGTCCTGGTGTCCCTCTGCCCATCCTTGGGACAAGGGGACCGACCAAGTCAGCACTGGGTCACCATCAGCACTGGGTCACCATCAGCAGCTCTCACTGCCAGCATCGCCCCTCAGCTGCCTGATGGGCCCAGATCATGGCACAAAAGAGTTCCGTGGATCCCAAACAGGCAGGAAGATGGGAATAAATTAACGCCTGGAACGGGAGTGTGCTGAAATCCTTTTTTTTTTTTTTTTTTAA
>VZTB01015207.1:182785-224867 GCA_013397245.1 Thryothorus ludovicianus | reverse complement strand
GAGGGAAGTTGCGCGGGATGAAGTTGCGGGGAGCGCGGCCCCCCGCGCCGCCCCGCCAAGTTTCTGGCGGTCCCCGCCCGCCGAGCGGAGCCGCAGGTGCCCGAGGGCTGCCAAGTGTCCCCGGCGCCGCCCGCAGCGGGGGCGGCCCGGTCCCCGCATCCCCCGGCGCGCTCGGGGCCGGCAGAGCCGCGCGGTTGCGGTGATGGATGCGGGGATGGCGGAGCGGGGCTGCCCGGAGCCCCGCCGCCCTCCCATTGTTATCCAGGGCCGGTGTGCGGGGCCGGTGCGGGGGCTCGGCCAGCCCTGAGCGCCGGGAAGGCGATCGGTACCAGGCGCTGCTGTTCGGACCGGGGATGGATGCGGCGGGGGGGCGGCAGCTCCTTTGTGGCTCCGGGCAGGTCACGGCCGCCGTATCCCACCGTGGTACCCTCGGTCTGTGAAATTCCCGGTAAGTCCTTTGTTACCGTGTGCGGGGGAAGGTTGCCAGGGGCTGCTGACAGTTTGTGACCTTAAATGCGCACCTTAAATAGGAGGTGGATAATTAACACAATGGCTCTCCCAACATAATGGGATGAAACCCAACCTGGAGCCGCTACAACAACCGAAACGCTCATTTCCACGGATATTAAAAGGGTTTATCCCTGTAGGATATTCCGGAGTTTAAAATGCAGCGTGCTTCGGAGGGGAGTAAACAAATTGAAATGCGATTTATGGGGCTCCGGTACTGGATCAACAGTTCCAGCATTTAATACATTTTGGCTTTTAAGCAGATTACGTGCTGCATCTGCGCTACGCGACCCGAAAAGTACCGCAGGTACCGCGGCCGGTGGGTTTGCCATGACTGCTCAGTTCTGGCATTGTGGCCGGGAAGGGATTACGGCTCTAAGCGCTTCGGATACAAAAGCGTTCCTCGCTAAATCGCGCTAATGACTTTTCCTGGGTGCGCGCAGCACCTTTATTTAAAGATAAATATTGGCAGCTACTTTGCCGTGGGTCTGTCGGGGGCGAACTTTGCCGGAGGGAGAGGTGGGCTGGGAGGTGGCGGCTCTCCTTTCCTTTCCTTCCTTTCCTTTCCTTCCTTCGCCGCCGTTCCGCCTGGCCGGTGCCTGTGGCTGGGTGCGGAGCTGGAGCGGGAGCAGTGGGGATTGACTTCTGTCCAGGCAGCAGTTCTGCCGCCTCGCCGGGATCACGTTGGGAAAGGTGACCTTGTGCCAGCTTGGCCTAATGCCCTCCATTAAAAAAAAAAAAAAAAAAAACAAGAGGGGAAGGAAAAAAAAAAAAAAAAGGAAGGCAAGCAATCCATTTATTATTCTTCCAGGAGCTTTTTCCTTTTTTTTTTTTTTCCTTTTTCTTTTTTTTTTCTGCTTTCCTTTTTAATGGATGTGTCTGAGCAGCTCTGGTGGCCTGGGGCTGGCCGGGAATGGCAGAGTTTGAGCCGCCCTGATGAATGGTAGGCATATGGAAAACACAGGGATAATGTGCGACTCGGCGGCGCTCGGATCGAAACGGCGCTGAGCCCTTTTACGGCAGAGAGTCGCGGAAATGGGAAGAGATAAAATTCTATCAAAGATAATACCAGACGTATTTCACCCGGTTATGAGATTGGTTTATTGTGTACATTACTAATGCAGTATTTTTTTACAGCTTTCTTGTGTGTGATAGTCAGAGCGGGATTCATACCTTCGTGGTTTTTTTGGGGGGTTTAATTTGCTCGGGGTTTATTGCGTTCTGGTTGGCACAGTATGGATTTATGGGATGCTCTGTGCGCTGGATCCTGCTCTAATCCAACCCGTTCTTTCTTAAAACGGCAAAAAAAAATGGGCAAGAGTTGCGAGCTGCTGATTTGGGGTAATAAATACAACGGCGAGCGAGAGCGATTAGAGCCATCTTTTATAAATGTCTTCACATCTCATTATGCAGATGAGCTGTGGCTACACTGCTCCAAGCCTTTGGTTCTCGTCAAGTAAAATGTTCTTGGGTTTATTTCCCGGAATGCAAATGCTCTCTCCGCGTGCCGGAGTTGGGCAGAAACTTCGGCGGCTCCGCCGGATGCTGGAGAGCCGGGAGCCTCGGAGCGTGGTCTGGCTCATGAAATGTTTTTTGCTGTTTAAAGTTTAGGGGAGAAGGAGGAGGGGGAAAAAAAAAAAGAAATACACAACTGTGGATGTGATTAAAATATTATAACCTTATGATATTCTGAAGTGCATAAATTTTACATATCAGCTACAGAGGGAGTTTAGACATCCATTAAATGATATGACAGCTTGACTTATCTAAATGTGCATCATTTAACAATGTGTCAAAATTCTGCTTTATATAGACGACAGCAGTAAATAAGCTATCAGTCCTCTTGGCTTGAGCTTAATTCCTGGAGCTTTGACTGATAAACTTAACTGCATTCTTGTGGGGCAGCAGGATAAACCTGGGGGAGGCCAAGGTGCTTCTGGGGCTGTGAATGGGGGAGCTTCACCTCTGCAAGTGCCCCGGATTCTTTTAGGATTCTTATGGAGACACTGCTGGGACGTTGCAGTTTCCTCCAGCACCTTCCATCCCCATCCCTGCTGGAGGGTGGGAATGGTGGCTGTGGTCACTGTGCCCAAGGGAAAGCGAGGAGAGCCCAAGGAGGCTCTGGTGCCCCCATCTCAGAGCGGTTTTTGGTCTTTCCAAGCTGAAATCTGCGGGTCTGTGGAAGTGCAACCTGTGCCCAGGGCTGGCTGAGAATCCTTGTGAGGTTGGGAACGTGGTTTGTGCTTTCCAGTGGCTCCAGCTGCTCCGGGTGCAGTGGGGCGTGGGGAAGCGTTGGCTGCGGAATCATCTGGTTTGAACAATTAATCTGAATTTGGGCGCCGGGGCCTCGGCAGATGTCTGTCTCATGGTTGGCTTGGCTCTTGTCTGATGGTTGTGTGCTCCTCCTGGGAGCTTCCCGGGGATCAGAACTCTTCAGGTGGATTCTCTGCTGTCTCCTCCAGGGCTGTGCCCTGTTGGTGGGGACACAAGTGACGCTTCTGTCCTTCACCCAGGAGCTCTGTGTCCTTAGGGATCGAGGGCTATGGCAGCTGGAACTGCAGCTGACCCCAAGGAGGGCCAGCTGAACTGGCCACTGGAATGTGGCTGATGCTCCAGCATCAGTAAGGTCTTGGGAGGACTCAGATGTCTTGGAATATCATTGGCCACCTCGTGGTGTCCCCTTCCCCTGTGCCACCACTGCAGCTCCCTCCTTGGGACAGCCTGAGGTGACAATCCATCTCACCCCAAAAATCCTTCATTAATATCTGATATTTCCTCTATTTCCAATTTATATGTGAAGGGAGGAGGAGATGGGCCGTGTTTCTGGTCCCACCTGCTCTGGGGTTGGTATTGAGCATTGCTGGAAAGTCAGACTGTGAAGTTCCTGAAGTGAAATCTGATATTTTTCTGTTAATTTTTTTTTTTCTGGCTGAATAATTGAGATGCTGCCAGACAAGAAGAGCTGCAGAAAATGAGAGTTTATCTTTAGCACCACAGTTCTCACTTTAGAAACTGGTGACCCCAATTCCAGCCTGGAGAGTGACTTCTTCCCTAATTAATAAATCCATTAATTAATTGTGTGCGTGCTGCAGCCCATTAGAGATGTACATGCTGGCCTCCTGATCCAGTTTAGTGGATTGTCTCTGTGGCCTTGGAAGCAGAGGGGGGAGAAAAAAAGGGATTGTGACCACGAGGCAGCTAGGGGACGGGGATGGAAATATAATTTGAATTTTGTGGGACCACAGGGATGACAAGCCCTGCCACCTCCAGGTGGGTGTTCCAGCTTGGAGAGGGCTTTGGGGGCTCAGTGGAGTGCTCAGGGTTGCTGTGCCCACTGAAATGGGGGCCAGCAGTGAGGGGTGGGGGTGGTGGGGTGCCTCTTGTGCTGCTGCCAGGGCTGGGCACGGCTCCTGCGCCGCGGGTGCTGCGGAATGTTAAAGCCTTGGGTGATCTGAATTATTATTTATGACCAGATTAGGAAGCAGTGCACTCCCAGCCCTCCAGTCCTTCAGGAGGCTCTTGCTGAACTGGAAAACCTCAGCAGAGCCTGCGGAGCTCGTGGTGCACCTCCCTCCATATGTTGGCACAGGAGCTGCTCCCTTCAGTTAATTTTTCTTGCTGTCTGCAGAGACCTGGAATAAAAATACAGGCAAATTGTTGTGTGTGCTGGTCCCAGGGCTCCTGTTTTCTCTGCTGAATGGGAAGCTGGCTGTTGGCAAGAGAAGCCTCTTTAAATTCAGGAGGCTTTGCTTGCTTTATGGGTTTTAGGGGCTCCAGGGGCCCCTCTGCTCCCCCATTTTCCACTCCTGGTTTTGCTGGCTGGAGAAAATCGGTGTATTTGGGTTCCCAGAGGTGGCTCTGTGTCCCAGGGGACAGCAGTGGTGCTTCTCCCCTCCTCCCTTGAGTGCTGGTGTAATCGTGGCACCACATCCCTGGCTGCAGGAATTCCCACATCCCAGATTTCAGGGAATTATCCTGGGAGCTGCCAACAAAACGCAGCAAATTGAAATTACAGGGCCATTGTTTGCAGGGAGGGAAGGTGAGCAGCAGCATCCTGCCTTGAAATGGGATTTATTTAGGATTTGCAAGCCATGGGTGTGTGCTCCCCACACTGCAGCTCATGGTGTAGCACGTTCCCTCTGGGATTGGGAAAGGCACATTAGAGACATCCATTCCCCCTCAAAAGCCTGGGTGAAGTTTCTCAGAACATTTTGTACCATCCTGCTCCTATTACCGAAAGATGTAATTCCCCAACTTGGGAGATAATAAGCAGGTATTGACTTCTGCTGGGGTCATTATCAAGATTTATTCAGTCAATATGGCTCCTTGGGTCAATAAATCTTGAGGTTGATAAAGGAGGAATATATACTTGCAGACTTTATTAAAAAGTTTTCCCCTTTTGTAACACTTTTTCCTGTGTGTTGCTACAGGATCTGTGACTGAGTTTCCTTTAATTATTTTTTTTTTTTTTGGTGGTGCACTTTTTTTCTGCAGCTTTTGGTCTGTCTTTCCAAGACAGCACAATTTGGGAAGGAGGATTTGGCCCTGTGCTGGCTCTGGTTTGCTGGAGATCCCTTTTATGCTCTGATTCTCCCTCTCCTGGCTTGGCTCTGGTGCTGGGTGAGGATTTGGGGGAATGGGGGTGATATTCAATATTCCCACCATTGATGGCTTTTTTAAGCTGAGCTTCCCTGGATGCGCCGACACCTCCTCCCAAAATTGATTTGGTACCTTTTATTCTTCAACATGGCCTTGCTGTTTAATTATTTTTTTGCCTACTTTGCTGCAGCACTCAGTGATTTCCCCAAAGCTGCCCCAGCACCCCTGAGCATTGACTTTGCCGTGCTTTAAACGAGCATGGGGCCGATTTAATATTTAACTCTCGGCGTGTGCCCGTGCCAGCCAGTCCTCCTGCAGCACAGATTCCCCAAAAAAAGTAAATAACCAGTTTGAACCCCGGGTAAATATTCCTCTGGTGGGAGCTGTGCCGTGCGTCAGCCGCTCCGAGCGCGCTGCCGTTGCCTTTGGTAACGCTCCCGTGGTTTTACACCAAAGTCAGGACCTCGAGCATCCTTTGTTTTCTTCCGTCGGGATAACATAATAAAGTATTACCTGGCGCTGGCAGCAGGGCTTGTAATGTGTGCTGTAAGCACGGAGCAGAGCCGGGGTGTTATTGCTCAGCCTGGCTGCAGAGGACATTTATTCCTTATTAATCACGCTGACGGGGGGAGCTGCCTCCGTCTGCGGCCCTGGGAGTGCTGCACAAACATTGCTGCATCCCTGGGAGCTGGGTCGTTATTGCCCCTCTTTTTTCCCCTCGGTTTCTTGGCTGAGGGAGGAGCTGTGGGCTCTGTGGGGGCACAGTTTGGGCTGAAAGCACAGTTTGGATGGGGCGAGGGGAGGATGGTGCCCTCCAGGAGAAAGGCTGGAGGGACCCCCCTGTGCTGTAGCTGTTCCTCAGGATGGTGGGGCTAAACTTCATCCAGGTGAGGGTTAGGTTGGGTATCAGGGAAAGGTTCAGCCCCCAGAGGGTTCTGGGCACTGCCCAGGAGTGGACAAGGCTGCCAGAGCTCCAGGAGCGTTTGGACAGCGATCCCAGGGCAGGATTGTTGGGGTGTCTGTGCAGGGCCAGGAATTGGACTCGATCATTTTGGGTCCCTTCCAACTCAGGACACTCCAGGGCTCTCTCCCCCTGCGTGGCTGCTGCTGCCACATTTGTTGTGCCGGGATGGGATAGGTTGGGTTGGGATGCCGCGGCCGCTCCGCTTCCCTTCCTCCAGCACCCGAGGTGAGCCGTGCTTTGTTGATGCCAACCCAAACTCCTCCCAGCCCCGTTGCTGGCAGGGCTGAGGGCTGGCGGGTGCCCGGGCCGGCGGGGCTGTGCCCTGGGCACGGCTCCAGCACGTGTCTGGACATCCCGGGCCAGCGGCTCCGCTCGGCACACGCCGCTGAGGCAGCGTCTCCTGCCGCCGCTCTTTCCTTTCAAATAAGAGCAGCTAATTAACATTATTCTTTAATTATTGCCTTTATCAACAAGGGGTCTGGTTTATACCAGCAGGATAGTCACTTTCCTTTCCACTACCCAAGCGAATGCTTCAATTCCTGTTGCTTTTGAAATGAATTTGATGTCATCTGCCCATTGTCACTTAATGGGGACACTTGGGTAATGATTGCGCGCTCCAGCCCTGTTAGCAGCACTGCGAGCGTGTAATTTAGCCCCTTAGGCAACGGTACTTTTGAAATCTCTGGATAGTTTTGAACTCTCTGTTCTTAATTAAATATGCAATTTTTCACGGTAACCAGGTTAATTCTTTTGTGTTGTGTTGTAATACTGTTAGGAATTTTCATAGTTCTTATTAAACATTATTCAGGCATTGTGAATTCCATAATTAAAAAAAATGAAAAGAACAAAGCTTGATTCACTTCTTTCTTTTCCCTGGTTAATTTATCAAATGAATTTTGCAAATTTTTCTTTTTCTCCCCAGACAGCGTGCCAAGTGTTTTAAAGGGGAAGGATTTAATTGCTCTGTAGGGATTGGTTGGTTATGAAGGATTTGGCTGTTTGATTAGTAAACCCTATTGGGAATGGTTTAATGCTCCATGATCTTAAAAATTGTCTGATTGTGAGGCTCTCCAAGGATGTTTTCTCTCTTCCTTATGTACGGCAAAGGCTTTGCACAAGTGTGATTATGAGCTGGGGAGGAGGGAGCCGAGGTCGGAACTGGGTGAGCTGGGCTGCCCTGGCCAGGAGGAGGAGGATGGTGAAGCAAACCAGCAGTTGTTCCTGTGTACCCTTGCAGATTGTGGGAATGGATCCCTGGCTGGGCCAGGATGGGGCTGCTCAGGGCTGGATCCATCCCTCAGTTCCTCCTCCAAGACTCGCTGCCTGTTTTGCCTTGTGATGTGATGGAGTTTTAAGGAATTGCTGGTTTATTGAGAGGCAAAGCCCTGCTGTGCTGTCCGTGTTTGAGTCCCTCTGGTAGCCCTGGTGTGGCTGGGGGGGTCCATGCAGGCTGGCCATGCATGAGGAGGGACCTGGGGATGCAGCTGCTGGGGTTTGATCCCACCTGCTCTGGCTGTGGAACCTGGGGATGTCCAGCCAGGAGTCTCCATCCAGGCAGGCTTTTAAAACGGATAAAACCACTCAGCTTCTGCTGGGTTTCTGGTCCTTTTTGGATCCAGAGTTGATGGAGGTGATGTCTGTGCACTGATATTGGGGCTGCAGGGATGGGCTGTGACTCCAGTGTGCCAGGAAGGGCACAGTGCTCCAAAATCCCTGCTGGGGAAGAGCCTGAGCTTCCCTTCCAGAGTGTCCAGGAGTATCCCTGTGGGTACAGCCAGCGGTGTTCTGTGTTGTTTTTAAAGCCCTTTTGGACTTAACATAGAGAAAAAAAAAGGTCAATATTTGGTGTTTTCCGCCATGTGGTGCCAGCTGGGCTCCCCCTGATGCTGTGGGGTGAAGGATGGTGGGGCCTCACTAATAAATAACAAACAGTGAGGTGCTGGCAGCCAGTGGGATTTTGGGGGGAGCAGGAGGGGTTTTTCCTCCTGCCTGGAGCATCCCTGGGAGGTGCCTCTGTCTGGGAGCTGCAGCCCAGCCAGGATCGATCATGGCCAGACTGAGGGGGCTCCCCAGGGGTTATTTGGGCTTTAAGGAGAGGTCAGAGAGTCATTACACTTATAAATATATTACGATTTAAGAGAAGAGCTGTCATTATCTTTGAACTTGGTTTATGCTGCGCCCATTCTGATTCCAGCCAGGAGGAGCAGCCAGGCTGGGGCAGCACCTGGGCAGCTTGGAGGAGGAAATAAAGGATTCAACAGTGCTGGGCAGGGTGGCTTTGCCTCAAAAAGCTTTAGAATTTATGCTTATAATTGCTGATTTCCCCCAAAACTTGAAGAAATATGTCAGTTTGGGGATCCAAGTGATGCTGTGGTGATGCAGCTGGCAGAAACCCTGGGCTGGAATCTGTGTCAGAGCTGGGGTTTCTCTGCATCATCATCTTTTGGGTGTTTTTGGGGAGGGACAAGTCACCAGCACGTGAGTGGGAACATCAGCAGCCTAAAAGGAGAAATCCAATGGCAATGCCTCCATCATTGGCTTGAGCAGCATGGGCAGGGGTGCCAATGGGGCTTAAAAATAAGGATTTAAATCAGAATAAATCCCAGTTGTTCCCCTGGTTTTCCTGAACAAGCAATGCTGGGCTGTGGCTGAAGCAGGGACACAAACCATTTGCTCCGTTGGGGACACAGGGTTGGAGCAGAGACCAGCAGGACTGAGGGGTTCCACTCCCCACAGGGCTGTGCTGAAGCCAGAAAGTCACTTAAAAACAAAGAAAAAAAAAAAAAAAAAGTCTAGACATTTGCAAGGCGAAAGCGAGCAGATGCCAGTAATGTATTCCCAGGCATGACACAGAGTGGCAGCGTGTCATGAACCGTGTCCCCAGGGACCCCTGGGTCTGTGATATTGGCTTTAACCCCCACAGGCTCCGGTCGGGGCATAAATTCATCAGGCTTACGGGTATTGCTCTTGGACTGCTGAATAATTTACAGTTGCAGAGCCCAGCCAGGTTCAGGTCATCGGGGTTCATGGGTTAATAACAGGTTTGGTTTTTGTTGTCAGCATCTGCCTTGATAACATATGAAAGAATCCTATTCTGTTGATTAGATTTTGAAATGGATCAATTTTTAATCAGCAGAACATCTGACTCACTCAATAAGAGGAGCGTGGTGGAGACAGGACCAGGGGCTCGTTATTTACAGGATTGTTTGTTTTTACTAATACGCAAATCCTCGCTGGGGCTGGAGCCTCCCCCCCGCCTTCCCTGGCCCTGGCTCCCCCAAAATAAATCGCTGGGATTATCTGCAGCCTCGTGCCAGGTATTTGATCCATCTACTGATTGGGTGGGAAATCCGTGCTGCTGCTCAGGGCACGCTGAGGCTTTGATTTAACTATCTTGTTATTGATGGGAAACATTTTACTCACCAGTCACCAAATCTTAACAATTTTACATTTTGGGGGTGTTTCATTCAGCTCTTCCTGAGCATCCTGCGTGGAGCTCCCCTCCCCAAGGACTACCAGGATGAGCTTGTGGGCACTGGGAGAGCAGGGAACAAACCCTGGTGGGATTCAGGAATATTCTGCTCGAATTCCTGCCTCTGAGCAAAGTTTGTGAGGAAATAACTTTTGATTTCATGATTCAAAAGAGCTGGATCCCCATGGAAAGTTAAACACTGACTGGGGGACCTGGGAGAAAGCTTTCCTTATTTATTTTCTAAATTATTTGGTCTTGAGTCTTGGGCACAAAAGAAATCCAAAGTTGGTTTATTTAATTTTAACCCAAAGTTGTTGTGCTTCATTGCATCTTGATACACTGCATGTGTTTCCTTTTGTAAAGACATGCATGAAATTTTTTTTATTTTTGTGGAACCCACTGGGTCAAAATCTTGGCTTGAAGCCAATCAAGTGGTTAATAACCACCATCACAGGACTCCCTGAAAATCAAATTCTGTTTTTTTGATAACAGCAAAGGTAAAAGTCTCATAAATGTAGCTTTGGGAAGGATATGATGGCTCTGTGGGGGCTGGCTGGGGACTCCCTGTCACTGGCAGATATTGATATAGATAAGAACTCGTTGGGATGATAATTTACATGGGTATGCCCTGGGTCCTTTGGGATTTTACTTTTAAAACTTATGTCTTCTGGCAGTCTCCTTAACCTAAATATTCTCCTTTGGATCACTTAAGATCATGGCTGGCATTGAGGAATTGCTTCTGGTAGATTTTTTTGTTGTTTTCTTCACTTCTTTCTCAAAAGTGTGGCCTCTTCTTAAAAATTTGGTGCATTTCTGAATTTATAGATGCAGGATTTTTGTTGATTTGGCATGGTGGTGATTTAGGCAGTGGCAGAAGTGTGCTGGGGATGCTGGAGGTGGGGATGTGAAGGTGGGGATGGATTTCCTGATCCCTTTGGGTGCCACAGCCTGTTCCAGCTCCCAGCTGAGCACCCACGTGCTCTGTGTTTGCTGACCTTTGCTCCCCAGTGAGGTTTCCTCTGGAGCTTTGCAGTGCCTCCCTATAATCCCAGGGGAGCATTCCTGGAACCTGGAAATAGCTCTGCAGGTAATGGCTGTTTGCTCTCAGCGGCCACAGGTGATGTATCAGCCTCTCCTAAGATCATTAGCGCTGTGAGAAGGTTGAATATGCAGATTTTATCACCCCTGGCAGGTTTATTTGCAGGAAAGCGATGGGTGTCACAAGTTCAGGACTTCAAAATGAAGTTTATTTTAGTGATGGAAAATGTGCTTCTTCTCTCGAGCATCTGCTGGTTGTTTTCTGACAAGAGTTGGAAGAAAAACAGTTTTGTAAAGAGTAGAGGGACTCCTGGGCTGGTTTTTATTAAATAGTGGGTGCTTAGAAAGCATTGATGGGACTGATAGGGTTTAGTGCCTGATTTGGGGACTTGCCCAATTCTTGGCTCCTCTGGTAACTTATTAACTCCAAAAACTGTCCTTGTGTTTAACAGCTGAGTAAATGTACTGCTGCCGAGTGCCTGGGTTTTAATGTCATTGCTCTGGACAGAATTCACCCCAAAAACAGCTCCAGGGCTGGTTCTGCTGCGCTGGGGGAGCCGAGTCTGGGAGCAAACAGCACAGGAGGGGCTGGAAATGGAGCTTTGCTGCTTCCTTTGCACCTCGAGGCCATGCAAGGGGGTTGCTCCTTTGCAGCTCAGGGTTTTTTCCAGGGTTCCCATCCCTGGAAGTTTTCTAGAGCAGATTATTCAGGGCTTGGAGCAACCTGGGATAGTGGAAGGTCCCTGTGCTCATGGCAGGGGGAGGACAGAGATGATGTTCAAGGGCCTTTTTGACTCAAACCATTTTTTATCCTGTGATTCATTTTGGGTGTATGAATTTGTACCCCAGCCAGTCCCAGGTACAACCCTGTGTGTCACCCCAAAGCTGCGTGGATTTGATGCAGAGTTACCAAGACCTTCAAACCATCCCCTCCTCTTTCCTCCTTGATTTTCTGAGCCATTTAGCCGAGTATGACGCTGCAATAATTTTGGGCACCACAGGATATTTGGGTTCATTAGGTCTCGCTGTGGGGACCATACAAATTTACCTTTTGACAGCAGTGGTCTTCTCTGCCCATCCCTTCCCTTATTGAAGAATCCCCTTCCCACCAGGATGCATAACCTGAGCCTGGAAGGGTTTCTGCCTTTCGGTCTTTTTTTAGGCTAATAATTAAACCATAATGACAGAGCCCAGCATCTCTTTATTTAAAGAGCAGATGGAGAGTTCTGGATATTAGCATGGCCCTGGCTCCCACAGTGCCAGCAGCTCCTGGAGCTCGGGGTTGGGCTGAGCCCCCCAAGGACTGTGTTATTATTGGGTGGGACGCCAAAATTACAAGGGCATCGTTAGGTAGGGGTGAGCTGAGACGCTTTTCCTGTCCCCCTTTCCTATCCCACGGCTGAATCCCAGGAAGCTGCTCCAAAAAGCACTTTTGGGCTGCTGAGTTGGCACACCTGGCACGTCAGGGGCTGAGCTCTGCCTCCGTCCCACCCCCGTGAGCGATCCGAGGCTCCGCGGCTGTTCCGGTTACAGCCGGAGCGGGGCTTTTTTGGTGACACACATTTTCATGGATAATCCCAGGCTGCCACTTCCAGAAGCTATAAAAGAGCGGAGCGCAGGCTTTGGCTGCTGAGCTGGCCCAGAGCTCATTGCTCCCTCCTCACCATCGTGATGTGGGGCCGCAGGGAGGATTTTGGAACTGCCAATGCCATCCTGGAGGGTCCAGATCCATCCCCAGCAAATCCCTGCCATTCCCCATTTTGTCCCCACCCAGCATCACCACCTAGCCGTGGTGCTGTGCACCTCCCACCTCGATTTCTCATTGAAATACTTTTCTTCTTTTTTTTCCCCCCCTAAGCAGCCACAATTGATAATTTAACTCTGTATAAAGCAACCTTCCAGCTTTTTCTTTCTTAGAGGCCAAAACATTGATGTTATGTGAAATGGGAGCTTTGAGGAGGCTTTGTATGGAACTTAGCTTCCTGAAAAATTTATTTACTGCTACTGTGATCCGCAGGAGCGAATTGATGTTTATCTATAGTAGTTCTTGCCAGAAAAAAAAATGCATAACTGCACTTTCTTGGGAAGCCTTGAAAGGCCTTTTAAATAAGTGTCTAATAGTAGGCTCTCAATAGCAAACAGCCAGCTTGATAGACAGTGTACAGTATATTATTAACTATAAGCAGGCTTAATCTTTTCCTCATGTTTTAGAGAATGCTTTATAACCTCGTGGCCAAAGAATTCATGATCGCCAGGTATTTGAAGCTAAGCAAAAATTATACTGGCTGTAACTGCTGGGGGATCGATCGTGCTGGGAAAGGCGGGAGGCAGCGAGCTCCCGCTGCAGCCGTGCCCTGGAGCTGCTGTCCCCGGCCACTCCTGGCTGTGTCCCCGGGGTTTAGGTGGCACTTGTGTCCTGTGGGAGGTTCCCCGGGGAGGGATGCTCCTGGGGAAGGTGTGGTTTGTTTGTTCTCCTCACCCTTGCCGTGTGGGATGGGGCTCCCGGCGTTGCTTTGGGTCCCAACTCAGCGGTGGAATTGAAGTGGTGGGATCATCAAGGCTGGGAAAGGTCTCCAAGATCATCAGGCATTAACCCAGTACTGCCATGATCACCTCTAAACCCGTCCCCAGGTGCCACACCTTTCCAATGGATCCAAGGATGGTGATTCCACCCCTGCCCTGGGCTGCCTGTTCCAACATCCGACCACCCTTTGAGTGAAAGAATTTTCCTGAATGTCCAATCTGAATCCCCCATGGCACAGCTTGAGGTTGTTCCCTCTTGTCCCTTGTTCCCTGGGAGCAGAGCCTGACCCCCCCCAGCTGTCCCCTCCTGTCAGGGAGTTGTGGAGAGACAAAAATTCCCCCTGAGCCTCCTTTTTTGGGCCCATGTTGTGGTGCCCTCCTTTGCTGTCCTGTTCCTCAGCTCCTCCTGCCCCTGCTGTTGGATCCTGGGAGCTCTGGCCAGGAGTCAGGGAATCAATAGATGGTTAAGGTGATAAGTGGCTTTGCTAAAAAACCAATTTTGCAAGAGGAGTTTGCAAAGAGGTCAGCGGAGAGGATCTGCATCTGCACTCACTCCAGCCCCGAGCTCGACCTGAATTAACCTGGGAAATACCCTCGGTGCAGAACCTGGCCCCTCTCCTCTGTGAATCCGTGTGGATCCTGTGGGAGGGTGAGCCTGAGGAGTGTCTCCTTCCTGCAGGCAGAGCATTTGGGTGAGGTGAATGTGCCTGAAGGCGATAGCAAATTAAACGGGCAGAGTTTGCTCAGCTGATAGCTTCTCACTGGCCTCGGAGCCAGAGCCGTGCTGGAATTCTGGTGGCAGTATTTACATATGGATGAAGTGCTCCTGTACAGCTCCTCCAACAAGCAGGCTTCTCTCTAATCTCCACCATGGCTGGATGCTGCTTCCAGCTGTATTTTGCCTTGAACAAACTCATTAATTGCACCCACTGTTAAGAAGATCCCATTTTTAGGGTGCTTATTGCTTTTGGTGCCTCTGCTGTGACTGTGCCACCTCCTGGCACCAAGCACTGGTGTCCAAGGTCTACATGTCACCGTGTAGACCCCAACTCTGCGTGACTGCAAGAGATGGATTTGGGAGGAATGAGCAGAAATGGGGAGGAGCAGATCTTTGGGATGTCTCATCAAAGTGCTTCTAACCACCAACAGCTCCTATGTGGATTTTCTGTGGGCAGACTATTGGGTTGTTTTTAGACTTTCTGACATTTCTCAGGCTTGACTCATCTTTCTCCACCTGTAAGACCAGGAATATCCCCTAAACTCCAGCTGGACACTGGGGCTGATGGCAGCACCAGCATCCCCTCTCCCCTCGGGCAACAATTCTTTATTTTCCCTGCTTTTTCCCCATTTATCAGGTGGAACCCCCCCCAGAAGGAGCACAGTGGGATGCTCATGCCTTGCTTTGCTTTCAGCCCATTATTTATTACTCCATCTCTTCCCTGCACAGCCACCGTTCGGATGCTGTGGCTGAAACCACCTTGTTATTTTATCTTTTTTTTTAATCATCACGGGGAGGCTGTTTCTGGATGCTGATTGACGGAAACATCTTATCTCCTCTAGTCAAAGTGTCTCCTCTTTGCGTGGTAATGAAAGAGTTTGACACTTTGACATGAGTGTCAAACACTTTCCTGAAGATGCAAACAGTGCAGGCTTTGATCTAGGTGCAAACTGGTTTTATTACAACAAACAGATCCCCCCCTTTCATCCAGAAAGGGAGATAAGGGGTTTCAATTGGTGCTAAGTAGCAGCTGCTCTTAAGGGTTTTAAAAATAAAAAATAAGAAAAATATAATAATGGAATAGTGGAGCTGTTATGTCATGCTATAAACTAGTCCTGGTGCTGTGCAGTGAAGTAGGGTGGGTGTAAAGCCAGCAGTGGGAACGATAAATGGGAGAGAATCCTCCTAAAATAAAACCACAGAAATTTCCTCTTTTGGGAGATGTTTGGATTTGTTTTTCCCCAGTATTTCCATCTTCAGAAATGCCTTTTCTGGAAAAAAAAACCTGTTCTGCTTTTTGTAAAAGCGACAGAGTTTTGTGAAAACCACTCCTGCTGCTGGCTTGGGGTTTTTTGAAGGAAGAGGGAGGCAGGCAGCCCTTTTGGGTGCTCTGGGCTTTGGTGTCTCCCCTGGGATGCTGGGTCCTGCCCCATCCAGGACAGCTCTGGTGGGATCTGCAGGGTTTCCCCACTTTGCCATCCATACTTTCTCTGAGGATGGGATGTGGCTTTGCCTTCTTTCCCCTCCAATTTTCACCCATAATTCATTATAGGTTGATATTTATTATATTATCCCCTGGCCAAGCCTGGAGGTATTTTAAGCCCTGGTGGGAGGCCTGGAGGGAGGAATCCCAAACACACCCGCAGACTGACAAAATTCTCAGTCATGAGCTTTTCTGTTTCAGTCGGTAATTTTAAGTAGAAATTGGTAAAATTCCTTCCTGGTGTCACTCTGCTGGCATTAGGCTGGACCATGCCTGGATTTGGCCCAAGTTTATTTAATTAAATGCAGCAGCACCTTCCCTCTATTTTGAGCCTTGAGCTTGGGCACAAATGCCCTGTGAGCAGCTGAAGAGAATTGATGTGATGTATGGAAATTGTTAAGTTACAGCAAATCCTGAGGTTTACATGTGGATTTTCCCTTCCCTCTCTCCTGTATGGACACGAGCAGGGTCAGCCTGGGAACTGCCTTCATCCTTCTGGATCTGGGAGTTTCTCCTTTTAACTGTTTTCTTGGAAAATCTTTTCCCTTTGAACATCTTGGATTAGGTGATTGTTGTCAGTCAATTCCAGCTCTGTTTCCCATCCCCATCTCCCATGCCCATTGTCACCCCATTCCAGGCACAGGGAGTGGGATGTCCCTCATGACACCGTGGGTCTGTGTCCCCTCTCCTGAAGGGACTGGGAAGCTCATCCTGGGATCAGGGCTCTGGGGACAGTGCCCTCTGCATCCATCCCACTCCATCCCTGGCTTGGATCCATCCTGTCTCCGTTGACTGTCACTGGAATTCCCTCCATGGGTTGATTCCTGTTGGGATACCCAGCACTGGTGACCCCAGTGAGGAGTTTTCCTTGCATTGCCCCCTGAGATGTCTCAGCCAAAATCCAGGGGGTGAGGAAGCATTGGGGTGGTCACGTGTGGGCAGAAGTGCTTCATTTAGTGACTCCTTAATTAGACCAGAAATTCCTGCTCCTTGCCCTCCTCCCTGGCTGCTCCATGCCAAGGGGACTGGAGCACAGCAAAATCCTCCACAGGAGATGCTGGATTGGGAGGTGACAGAGGATTTGGGGCTTTATTTTAGTCAGAACATGTGGCTCATTTTTAGATGCTTCTCAAGTCGAGCGGTGGCTTTGTTGTAGTCGAGGAAAGGGAAAAAAAAAAAACCTCAAAACTGGAAAGGCGACGTGGTTTAGATGGAATCTCTCCACAGCCAGAGTTGGGGAATTTAATAGGAGGGAGCTATTCCGCATTGCCCAGCCTGTGCCAGAGATTAAAACTCACATTTCATTTTTATACACTGTGGTTAATCCAATAATGATTCCGTGTTCCAAACGGCAATAATATCTTTCAGCATAGTTAATCAGAAGAGACTTAATGCTGTCACTATTTATTAACCTTTGTTGAAAAGCAAGAAGTTTTCCTACTAATCTGTGATTGTTGCTCTTGTCAGACTCTGTCAAGTGCAAACCAGATTTGGCATTTGTTCCGGCGGGGAGATGCTGCTGCCTTCCCTGCTGGCTGCTGCATCCCCCCCCCCCGTGCAGGGACCTGGTCCCCTGTGCTGCTTGGGGATGCTCTGGGTGCTGCAAACCTTGGATCCAGCCAGGTTGCTCCCCTCTCCCTCCCCCTGCAACTTCCAGAGGTTTTCCAGCCTCCAGCCACACAGATCCTGGTGTTTGGGGTGAAGAGGCAGCTTGTGCCCTCCTCGGAGTTATGTTTTGGCTGCCTGGGATGCATTCCTGCATCCAGACTTCCCCAGCTTGGGGATGTTTGGGTCAAAAAGGCAGCTGTACCCCCCCTCAGGGTTATGTTTTGTCTGCCTGGGCTGTGTTTTTACATCCAGGACACCCAATCCCGGGGTTGTTGGAGCCAGCAGGCTCCCGGGGTGGGGAGATGCTCTCCTGGCCAGGCGCCCCTGGAGCAGTGACCTCGGTCGGTCTCTGATGGTTTGTAGGGGTTAAGTGACTTCCAGCAGCTTCCCAAAAGCTCTGGAAATTCCCACATCCATTGTGTCCATCCCTGCTGGGGGGAAGAAGGTGTTGCTGGGCAGACCGAGGGGTTAAGGGCGGTTTTGTGAGGATCCTGTGGCAGGAGCTGAGCTGAGGCAGTTGTGGTGTCTTGTCCCTCACACCCCAAAAAGACCTCCCTGTGTGATCCCAGTCCCTGGCACAGGCGGGTGGGACACTGCCCTTGGAATCAGAGCCCTGGGCTGGCATTTCCCAGGACAGCAGCTCCTGGGAACTGGTTTTGGGAAGCGTGAGGTGTCTGAAGCTCCGTGCTGATGAAAGGTCAGCACATGAAGGAATCTCAGCCCTCGATGTTCTCCCATTTGGCTCCTGTTACGGGGAGGCCGGGGCTGGAATTGGCTCGTTGGAGCACCTGGGATTAATGAGCCAGCTTGGTGCCGTGCAGGAATCGATGCTTCCTGCATTAATTGCGCTGTGTTCGAGCTTCGCCTTTTTATTCTGAGTTATGGAGTTACAGGGAGAGATGTCTCTCTTCAGCACAGCCCTGGATCCCACGGGAAAAGAATCCTTTTCCCCACACCCATCCTGCCACAGTGCGGGTGGCACATCCTCGCTGCGGGACGGGGATGCCCAGCACAAAAACCAGGACAAAATTCATCCCAGGACAAAAATAAACCCCAATTCTCTGCTTCCCTCCCTTTGCAATCAGCCAGATGAAGGGATGGATGGTGATAGGCTGGAGTGGAAAAGCCACCAGCAGCCACCTGTGGGTCCAGCTCTGGTCTGCACTGGGAGATGGACAGAGGGATGGGTGGGCAGGAGAGGTTGGCTCTCCAAGAAAGGCTGGAGTCTCCTGGCACGTGGGTTTGCAGCAGCTTTCTCCTTTATTTACGCATTAATTGCCATTTAATTGCAAATTATTTTTATTTACTTGCAATTATTTCTGATTTCTGTAACTGAGCATTCATGTGGATGGAGAGCAAAGCCTCCCAGCCCCTTGGGGCTTTGGGAGCTGTTCTGGAACAGCAGTTGTTGCTGGTATTTCTTATTTTTGGGGTGGACTAACGTTGAGCACTATTCTGATCCTCTTGATCACTCGAACAGGTGCAGTTATTTCACATACAGCCCCAAACAATCCCACTTTGCTAATATCATGAAAGCCAAAACATGGTATTTGTATTTTTAGCAAATAGTTCATTCTGGTATTGATTTACGTGTAATGTGGTCCTTGCATGAATAACTGCCATAAATCTGGAAGCATTTATTAACCCAAATAGCTGCAAACTCAGTCAAATCCTCTGTGTGTTGGACACAATTACAGAGCTGAAACTGCAAAGTAAAAGAGCAAAACATAAACCTTATTTTTCTGTGACCAACCCAGAGTTTCTGCCAGCTGGCCCATTGATCCGTGATAAGAGGCAAGGGTTAAGATAATTTTGCAAAATGAAAAAGTCGGGAATAAATAACAATAAGTGGGATTTCTGATGTGGCCTGTCGATATTTGGGATGGTGCCTGGCTCTGCCTTCCCTGCCTAGCCAGTGAAATTAACTTTTGAACTCCTTGGCTCCAGTCTTTTTCTCCTGACTCCATCCCTTGTGCTGATGGGCAGCAGGGACAGGCACTTTGTTATCCAATTGATACTGAGCCCAGCAAAGCTGAGCTTTGTGGAGCCAGGGTTTACAAAAATAGTGTAAATCTTGTTTGGTATTTGTGAAAGAGGGATCATATTAAAAAAGCCTCCAAGCCCTCACTGGTGCCGTGTGTCAGACATGGAGGGCTGGAGTTGGGAGGGCTGAAGTGTTTCTGGTTCTAAATTTAGCCATTTAAAAGAAGATTATGGACTATGCACTTGGGACTTTTAAAAAGGCTTTCACAATAACTCTTGAAAGCCTGATGCCTTTAATCCTAAACTTTAATTTAAAATAAAGAAATCTTTTCAACTCTCCCTCTCCCCCCTCCTCCATCCCACTCTTCCAGGCTGAGGTTCTTCCCAGCTTGCTTACGGAGCAAAGATGTGCTCAGCTCTTTTAATTTCTCATGAAGATATTTATTTTTTAATAGAAAGAAAATCAAGTCAACACTCGAGAGTATACACAGCAGTTTACTGCGATAGGAGGAATTAATCAGTCTATAAAGTTCAAAATGTACAAAGAGGGAAGAAAAAAAAAAACCACCCCAACTGATCAAACACGAGGCTCTTCTCTGAGATGTGGAGATAAAAGCCTTTTCCTCCGCCAGCTCCTCCACTATTGGCAGCCAGTGGGATCAAGATTATTTTTTTTTTTGTTGTTGTTGTTATGGAAAGCTTGAGATAATTAATGTTGTTGAAAGAGGACCGTTGGGTTGGCGTCTCGCAGGCTGGCCCCCAGTCTGGCATCTCGGGAAGCAGCAGCGAGTCGGGGAGGAGGGAGGGAAATGTCCCCCACTGAGGGAGCTGCCAATTGAACAGAGCAATAAATAATATCGAGAGATTAAAAAGAACGTTTAAAAGGGGCCGTGGTGCTGCCGCTGCCGTCAAGCCTCTTCCCTGCCCGCGAGGGTGGCGAGCGCTCCGGAGCGTCCTCGTGGTGTGACTCCCATGGTATTTTTCCCAGGGCCAAATCCCTGTGGCCTCCTGGGTGCTGGGAGCTCTGGGGTCTCTCCCGTGTCCCAGAGCTCCTTTGGCTGTGTCCCCTCGAGGCGCTGGGGTTGGATGTGGGTGTCCCCAGGGCTGGTGGTCACCCAGGCTGCTCCTGCAGCTCCTCTGTTGTTGGGTTCTCTGCTGTTTTGCAGAAATTCCCCGAGCTAGCAAAGTCCTTTTCCACACCTGAGATGGAAGAAAAGAGCAGAAACTCTTCAGGTTTTGTTTTCAAGGTTGTTTACTCATTCTTATCTAAAACATTTTCTTTCTGACCCGCCGAGCTCCTTCCAGCAGGGCAGTCGAAGGCNACCTGTAATGCTTCTTTTAAGGTTGGCAATCATTCCCACGGGCTAAAATCCAAATCACAGGTGGTTTGGGCTGTGTTCCAAGATTTCTGAGACCCCTGCCAGGGTCCCTGAGCCTCCAGGGCAGTCAGAGACAAGCCCTGGTTCCCACACTCTGTCACAGCCCTGAGAGCCCAGGCCGGGCTGCGAGTGGGCAGCTCCTGCATCCAGTGCTCTCTAAGAAGCAGGATGAATTAATTATCGCTGTTAACGACCCGAGAGAGACTTTAGGAAGCCTCAGCTGACGGTTCAGAGGCTTGAGCTGGGAGAGGAGCTGAGTAGGTGACACCTTATGAGACTTCAGTGTTGGTGTTTCTGTTCTGAGTCCAGGGTGATGTGGTCCATGGTCTCCATCCTTGTTGAGACCATCCCAGATTTTAGGGTTGGATGAGTCCCTGCAGATTCTGGCACAGGAAGTTCCTGCCTGGCAGTGAGGGCATTTAGAGATATCTTTTCCCTGATCCTTTGGTCCTGCATCCCCAAACCTCCCTCCAACACCCCTGAGTATCCTTATGGGGTGGTGCACCCATGGTCTTGTCCGTGTTCCCCATCTTCATGAGAACAACCAAAATTTGTAGGATGTGCTGGGTCCCTGCAGATCTGCCAGGAATGCACCTGGGGAAAAGATATCTAGATGCCCTCATTCCTAATGAATGGAATCCCTGGATCCTGCATCAGCAGACCTTCCTCCAACACCCCAAGCCAAGTTTCCTCATGGAATGATTCACAATCCATGAGCTGGGATGATCCCCAAATATCCCAAGTGTAGCAGGGCTGCATCAACATCTTTACAACGCTGTGGTCGCAGCTGAATTTGCCCCTTCCAGGTGTTTGCTCAATATTGTGTTAATTATGATGGTTTTTAAATTGCTTTGAGGGTCTTCTTGCTCTTTCCCAGCCCCCTTTGAAGGAGCTGAGGTGGCACAGCTGATCGTTCCATCCTCCTCCACCCTTCCTATCCCAGTTATTTATTATGCAGCATCACCAGGATTGCTCTCAGACAAGACTTGTCAGCTATAAAAGACACTGGCAAATTTTATTAGTTGACAGAAGGGTGGTGGCTTTTTTTTTTCCCCTCTTGAAAATATTAAAAAGTCATTTTAGTTTAGAAACCTGATTTTAATTTAGTTAGGTTTTAATTTAATTTAGTTTTTAAATTCATTTTCCGGCAGAACTCAATTTTTCAAGCGTAATTTGATGCCGTCAGTGGCCATAATGTTTAATGTCCTCCCCATAAATTGCGAGGATGGCTTTGAGATGATTTACAGGATTCAGGGGGATAAAGCCATCTCCTGGCCCTGCACGTGAGAGAGGCTGGAGAGAAAATGCTTTTATTGTGGCAGCTGCAGCAGCCAGGGTGTTACCTACAGAAAAATGGGGGCAAACTCAGTTTTCCTCTCTGCTCAGCACTGCTTGGGGATGGATGGGGAGAGAGGTGATGCTGTGCTGGGTGAGGATGCTCCAGAGATATTCCTGGATCTGTGCTGAGATGAGGAGGAATCCCAATGAGGGTGAAGAGTTTGGGATGGTGACATTACCCCCCAAAATCCATCTGCTTTCCCAAAAGTGAGCTGAACCATTTCTAGGCATGGTTGAAGGGAGCTGGGAGGTTGAAATCAGGGCAGACCCTTGGAAAATACAGCATAATTGAGTGAAATTCCCTCCCAATTTCATCCCTCGAAGCGTTGCATTTAATTACTGGATTAGAGAAGTCTTCAGACCATGTATTGAACATTATAAATGGGGATGAGATGATTCTGGGAATGGCTTAATGAAGCAGGGGAGATGGGTGAGGATGTCTGCATGCACCTTTGGGTCAGGGCCACATCGATTTGGCAGAGGAGGAGAAACCCTTTGGTGCTTTGGGGAACGTGGCTGTGGGGAGGGTTTGATTTTTCCTTTTGGTTTTGGCTCCTTTGTGGAAGCAGTTGGCTCTGGGGGGGGATGCACTGGCTCCTGGAAATTTATCCCTGGTGGAATTTGTCTTCATTTTTTGGTGATGAAGCAGCCAAGCTGTGTGTTCACAGACAGGGGAGCGTTGAGGAATCTCCCAGTGTGGATTTGGGAAGACAGGGATGTTTCTGCTGAGGGCCAGGTGCTTTTGGCCAGGGCTTGGTGCCGCCGTGTCTTGTCTCATAATGAACTTTGGGGTTTACCCTCGTGGGACCTGAGATGTGTGGTTACTTGCAAATTTGGTGATTAGGGAGCAGACGTGATCCTGGCTCATGCTGGAGATGCTGCTGATGCATCCAAACCCACCTGGGCTGTGGAAAATCATGGAAGTTGCAGTCTTCTCCCAAAGACCATCAGTGGGAAGCAGGGGAGGGCTCTGTATTGGCTGTTCACATCCAAATCCATCAGCTGGTGCCAAGCATGTGTTTCCCTAAAGGCCTGTGCTCCCAGGTCTCTGTGCTGAGCGTGGGCCCCCATCCTGTAGGATACAGATGGAAGGGAAAAGCTCATCCACATGGAGAGATGGACCAGAGAGATGCTGGGACCTCCATCCTTGGAGGTGATCAGAGAGATGTGACCTCAGGCAGAGAGTTGGGCAGGAGCCCTCTGGACACCCCCTGACCTTGTTTTGAATGGGATGTGCCACAGGCTCCCACCTGTCAGAGCTCCATGGTGGCCATCCCACTGTCCCATGACACGTGCCAGCCCCATCCCCCTGTGCCTGGCTCCCTGCAGAGCTGAGGCTTGTGCTCCGTGGATCCAACGTTGGATTCCTTTGGTTAATTTTAACTCAGCCACTGGTGATGTGTTTTAAGAGATGTTCCAAAAAATTTCCATGGAAATGGGCTGGGGAAAAGCACCTTAAAATGATTGTCCTTGATGAGGAGAGGGGATGTGAGCACAGTCATCATATGAGGCACTGGAGGATCCCCATGGGAGCTGCCTGCTGTGTCCTGGGCTGTGCCACCACCCACTACAGCTTCTCCTGATGTCCCCACACTGGCTTTGGGCTCTCGCCTGATCCTGGCTCCCCTCGCCGAGGGGTCCCATCCTGCAAACGCCTCCCCCATGTCCCATCCCAGCACCAAAGGTGAAATCCCAGTGCCCTACTGAGGTGCCTGTCTCCCCCAGTCCCTCCCAGCGAGATGCCATCGCCGCCTGGCGTCCCCAGGGTTGTCATGGTTACTGAGGCATGGGACCCCAGAGACCCGGCTGGGAATTAATGGCAGCCCGGGATAAAGGATTCCTGTCTGGGCCGAGTTGATGGATTACATTGATGTGCCATTTGTCATAGCGTAATTGTTCTGGCAAATGTAATACCCACTCGTATAAACATTGTGCTGCTTTGCTAATAAAACTGAAAATAGGGAGAGAAAGGATGATGCAGTGTTATGGTCAGGCAAAGAGACACCGCGCCGGCACCGGGGGTTTCTGCTGGACACCTGCCCCGGCCTGCCCCCTGCATCCATGGAAAACAGGCAAAGTCACCGTGAGATCCTCGTGGGATGGGGGTGTGGCATCGTTTTGCCCATCACTGCTTTTTTGGGGAGGGTCAGACATGTTCTTCACCCCCAAAATGGGCACTGGGAACCCCAAAGGTGCTGAGCCCATCCCTGCCCTGGTGAGAGGTGGATGAAGCTGTGGCACTTTTGGCATCTGAGGGGCTGCTTTCACCTTGAGGGGGTTTATAAATGGAGGGTTTATGGCACGGTGGGTCCCCAGATGCCACCCCCTGACTTGCTTCAGGAGCACCAGGGTCTGACACTGCCAGCAGCAGCCGGTGCCCAAATCCCCAGGTGGTTTTGCTTTCTGATTAATCAGCCCCTGGATTGGGAGCCCAGCAGGGCTATCAGCTGGGGATGAATTGCTCATCCTGTGAGCAGTTCCTGGTCCTGGAAAGGGGTTGGAAAGCCCCTGGAGCCACCCCTGCTCCTCACCCGGGACCCTTGGTCACTGTGAGGATCATCATCCCTGCACTCACAGCTTGGCTGGCAGTCAGGTCATGATGCTGTGCCCGTGATTTGGAGTCCAGGACCATCTCACCCATCTTCTCTCACTTTTCTGCCACGAAAAGCAATGAATAACCCCCTTTCTTGCAGCTCTACAACCCCCTCCTAAATCCTTAGGTAGTTCAGCAGCATTGTGCTTTACACACTCATCTCTCCAAATGTTTTGGAAGTTTCTGGTTGACCTGATTCATAGGAAAAAAAAAAAAAAAGATAAACACCCTTTCTGTGTTTGCAGTCATATGTAATTTTTATCTCTTGACCTTTAAACGTAAGCAGCAGTAAAATGAAGAACTATGGCAGTCATTTAACACCCTGCCTGTACTAACTGGTTTCTGCCTGTGAGCCGTGGTTTTAAATTGGCTAATGCAGAATACTTGCAGAGCTAATAATAATTCAGATTACTTCTGTCAGCTATTCCGGTTTCATGGGTAATTTAGTAGTTGAATAAATTTTTAAAAAAATTCATTCGTTCCCATGCACTGTTATGAATCAGTAGATGGTTTACCATTGGCAGCAGTAACTGTAAGAAGATTTAAATTGCTACTGAAAAGGATTTGAGTGAAGGTAATGTTTTATAATGTTCTAAGCCATATGCACTACTTTCAGGCCTCATCAGTTTTACATTGATTCCTAGTGAAGTGTTTAATTGCATCATGAATGCAATATAATTCAGTTCTTTTTGCTAATATGGTATATATCTCAAAGTGATATACAGCACTGACAGTGAAGACTCAGGGTTTTCTTAGGATTTTAAAAGATGCCTCTGTGTGTGTTTGCACGCGTGTGTGCACATCTGTGCGTGGCTGGGAGCGTTTTCCTTGGAAACCTCAGGGCTCTTGGTTGGGTGCTGAGAGCTGCCAGCTCTCCAGGGGTGTCTGCTTGGGCATCAGCAGGTAGGGATTTCTGTATTTAAATATATTTACCTCGTAGAAAAAAAAAAAATTAAAATATAAAGGATGCATATTGAAAGCTCAGCTCTTACAACCTGACTGCTCTGAGGTTGACCAGCGCTGGTTGGGCAGCTCAGCTCTGCCCCTGGCACTGTTTTGATTCTTCCCAGATTCTTCTGCTCATGCCTGAGGTGAGAGATGGAATCCTGGCCAGAGGCACAGGTGTGGTGCTGTCACAGCCTTGTGGGCAGTGGATTAAAAAACCCCCACGATTTCAGGTTGCTGTGAGGGCAGTTTGAATTTGTACAGGAGCTCCTGGGGAGGTGGGAGGTGGCCAGCAGGGAGCTGTGTGCTGGTGCTGCAGCTCTGGAAGCTCTCATCCCACCACAGAGCCCATTCCTGTCCTGCTCCAGGCTCCTGGAGCTGTGCAGGATGAACTCTGTGCCCCTTGGTGGCCCTGTCCTGGCCCTGGTGCCTTTCCCTCCCTCCTGATCTGTCTGCTCCCTGCAGGGCAGGGACTATCCCTGTCCCCCCCAGCTCCTTCTTGCTGCTTCTGCTCATTACAATTTCACCAGCTAATTAAGGATTGGGCTCTGGTGTCACCCTGGTGGGAAAACTGAGGCAGGCTCAGCACTGGCTGGGATTTTCCCATGGGAGAATGGCAGCTCTTGGCTCCAGCAGAGCGAGCATCCCCATCCCTGCCATAACCCTGCCTGCATCCTGCTGTTGGCTCAGTCTTAATTCCCAAATTTCCATGGCTTTGTGAGGTGAGGAACACCCAGTGCTACCAGGGATGTGTCCCTGGGGATGGCCCTGCTGCTTTTGCCTTTGCCAGTCTTGTATTTTAGACGGAGTTACTCATTTGGGATGCAGCATCCTTTGGATTGGTTTGCCACCACGAGCAGGGAAATCCTGCCCTCGGCTTGGCCCCGTGGGGCTGGGGGAGGTTGGTGAGAGCAGGATCCAGCCTCACATTTGGAGTATTCCCACAGAAGGCTCCTCCTTGGCCGTGTGCTCCCCACCGGCGCTGCGGGGGCCGGGACGCGCTCCTGCTTTGCAGCCTAATGCGATATCAAAGTCACTAACATGATTATGCTTATATATCATATTAGGGAAAATGAATACTAATTCAATACAAACTACTAATTCAGTAGAACAGAAAATTGCTGAGAGAATAGAAAATTGCTGAGCGTGCCGAAGCTGGGCATGGCTGGGAGGAGAGGCACTGCCTCGCTCCGTGCTGGAGAGCTTTTCTGCAGTGGCTGTGGCACAGTTGGCCAGGGTGGTGACACAGGAGCATCCCGGGGTGTGTCAGTGCCAGAGAGTGGCTCTGGAGGTGGCTTTGCCATGGGGCTGGAGAGGGAAATTCCCTCTTTGCTTTCGGTCTGGAAACTTGGGATTGAGAGATGTTAGCTGGGACCTGTGTGAGAAGTGAAGCAGAAGAGCAGGAAAATGGCTCCAGGTGCTGGTGGGAAAGCAGGGAGTAAAGCTGGTGTGGGAGGGTGAACTGATGGAGCTGGTGTTTTAAGTTTGGTTTTCCTAATGCACAGATCATGTCTCCTTCCTGGCCTGGTGCTGAGCATGAACTCCCCAATCTCCAGAGGAACACTCCCATTTTGGGGACACTGACTGGGACTTCCCATGGTCTAGCTTTTCCTCTTAGTGTCAGTTTCGTATTCCCACATCCCCCTCATGCCATTTCTGTCCCATGGCATTCCCTCTTGGCATCTCAGATGAGCTCCTCTTTCCAGTTCCTGCTGCAAAGGTGACACAGAGTCTCCTGCTCCTCGGGACTGTTCCCAGCACTGTGGGACACTTCTCCCACTGGCACTGCCGTGACCTGGGGGCTCAGGGGGCATCAAGGGCTCAGTGAGAGGCAGCTGCTGATGCAGGAACTGTAAATCAGTCTCTTGCTTTAATTGGCTTCTTCAGTTTATTAGTCTTTGTATAAGTTTTCAGGCCTTGAAGTTTCCCAGAGCTGTGTGACATTCCCAGGTTGTGGCAGCTGCCTTGAATCTCCATCCCTGGCCAGGACAATCAGTCCCATGGAGAAGGCACCCAAATATCTCTGATTTACTTCTAAATCAGGAATTTCATTGCAATTTAATGCATCTGCTGTGTGTTCTCTGCACCATGGGGTCAGAGCTGGGTCCTCAGTGCCCAACCCTTCACATCCTCCCATCCCACACGGGCACCTTAGGACACGAGCGTGGCTGGTTCTGGAAATGCCAAGTGTTTACCCAGTTCAGAGAGAGCTGTAAGTGGCACACACAATGTCTCTGTACTAATATGGTAGGAGAGTCTTATTGTATTAGCAATTTCCCATCAGATCATGTCATATTAGTATTGTATTGTATTAGTATTTGTTTTCACTAATGTGATGTGAAAGTTGCTAATACGATAAGACTTCTGCATTGTATAGTGAAAACAAATATTAATATGATAGGATGGAAAATAGCTAATAAGAAACTAAGTTGCTAATCTGACGTGATGGATCTCCTAAAGGAATTGGTTGTAGCTTTCCTGTACTTTTCCAGGATTACCTTCAACCCTGCTCGGGGTGGGGGGCGGGAAGGCAGCAGCACTGCTGTGTTTTAAAGGGATGAATCCACCTGGAAAGCAAGAACATCTCCTTTAGGCTTAAATTCAGGCTTTCATTAGGCAGAAGAAAAATAAAATCGTGTGTTTATGGGAAAGCCCTTGTCTGCTGGAAACCCAAGGGTCCTGGGGCAAGCTGATCCCTGGGAAACACAGCAAATATGAATTTAGGGAGCACAGAGCCTCTGACAACCCAGGAGGCCTCCCCAAGCTGCAGTTACACCACAGCCTAACTATGACAAGACATAACTTCCAGTTTCCTAATTTTATTTCATTTTTTTTCCCCAGTCACCGGAGCAAAATATCAATTTCTGACACAGGGAGCCCAGGGTAGGTGAACCAGAGCTAAATAAAAATAAACATTAAACAATTATTGGAATTTAGCTTTATTTAAAAAATCAGCAGGGTTGAGGGAACGAGCCACCTATTAGCGGGGGGAAAAAAAAAAAAAGAAAAAGCTATTGGGCTTTTTAACAACATGCTGTTTCTTGGCGGAGGCTGGGATTTGGGCTGTGCACAATCATGTTATTGATTAAAGATGATGTAGCAGCAGCACAATTATATCACAGTTTGTGCTCGCCGCGGTGCTACCGTCGGCCTCTCATTTGTCTGTCGGAGATTGGTTTGTTCTCCTTGCCCTTCCCGGGTGTTGCTCCTCGCTCTGATGGGTCCCCTGGCACCAGAGGAGGAGGCTCAGGGACTTTGGTAATTTTTGGTGAAAATGCTTTTGATTGTTTCTCATATCCCCAGTTCTGTGTCTAATGGTGATCCCGGTTCCTGCGCTGCAAAAATTGGGGAATGTTGGGGTTTTGCAGGAATTGAGGGGCCTGGGATGGATCAAGAGCAGGAACTCGGCCTAGTAGAAGGTGTGGCTGCCTGTGGCAGTGGGATTTGGAACAAGATGATTTTTAAGGTCCCTGCCAAGCCAAACCATTCCACGATTCTATGACCCGTGGTGGCTCTCACCCTGCAGCGCAGGGCTTGGTGTTTCCCTGAAATCAGGCCAGATCCAGCCCAGCTGACGCTTGGGATGCCATAGCAGGCAAAGCCACAGGGAAAGGCTGTTTTTAAAGCATTTCCAGAAAATTCTGTGCTGGAATTAAGAAGCCAGTGTGAGAGGAAGGGAAAGGGGCTGCATGGAATGAGCGGGTGGCTGGCGGGGAACGTGCGCCTTCCAATCCGTCCATAATGCAATCAATTCTGTATATCCCCAGTGAAACAGCAACATTTATTTAACGTCTTTTATAGAGCAGCTGAGTTTTATCACAAATCACATTCCATTTCTATTCTTCGGGGACCCCTTGAAGGCTAAAACGCACTTACTTTCCTCCAAGGAAGTTTACCAATTCTTCAATAAAGCCCCATTTGCGTCCGTATGTAAAATTGACACATTTATTGAATATTAAACATTTGCCTGTTGCCTGTGCGCTTCTTTCGACTTTATCTGGTGCCCTTAAAAGTCGTTAAGGGGAGGATATATCGAAGTCATAATAAAGGTGTATTTATGGATGGGAAGAGGATGCTGGAATCTGCTGGAGTGATTGGTGTATCCTGTTCAGTGGCTCCATCCCTTTTTTCCTCCACTATCTCTTGGCAGTAACCACTTGGCTGTGCATTTGCTCTGATTCTCCTAAAGGAATTTCTGTGCTCAAAAGCTGTTTGGTGTTGGGTGCTGCTCGAGGTCGTGCCAGGTTTCAGGAATACACTTTTCCAACCCAGAGTCAGTCCAGCTAATTAGCAGGAGGTCCAATAAAACAAGTTTTTCTTTTATCACTCTTACTAAGTGCCGTTGTAAATCAATTAAAATGTATTCTAGTAATTCTGTTTTTCCTTGGCGACTCTGTTTAAAGAAATACTGAGCCATTAACAGCATTTTCCACATGTTTGTGTGTTTATGGGAGAAGATTGAGCTGTTGCTGTTGAGTTTGCTGCTCAGTGATGAGTTCAGGATCCTGTCCTGTCCCGTGCTCTTCCCACAGCCCATGCAAGGTCTCTGCATCCATTTCTTTGGAGAAAGGTGCGCTTTTTTTGAATGTAATAAGGAGGGAATTTTCTTTTCTTTGAAGCATGGATATTCATGCCAATGGTTGTTCTTATTATTAATTGGTAAAGAAGCAGCTGCATCCATTGAGCTCATTCCTTGAGTTGTTTTTTGGGGAATATTAACTCAGGAGGATGTGGGAGCAGTGTGTGGTGATCCTGCCTCTCAGTCCAATCCCTAAAAACATGACAGTCTTTGTGCAGTGAGAAAAACCTGGGTGGCTGGAGGAGAAAGCTTGCCAGGAGAAAAAAAAATGGGGCATTCACCCCTTTATCTGAGCCATCCATTCTCTCTTTCTTTCTCTCTCATTTCTTGCCTTTTTTCTTTTTTAATTCACTTTATTTGAAGTACCATGTGGGAATCTGGGCTGGCTTGCCCTGCTCTAGGGATAATTTCTCCCAGGCCAGTGGCTAATTGAGGATGCCTCGTTAGGCCGGGAGGTGGCTGCTGGGTGGTTTCATTGACTCTGGAATGTCAGCAGAGCACAAACAGCAACCTTGGCAGCTCAAACACCCACCCTGCCCCATCAGCCTGGAGAGGTGCAGGTGCTCCCAAATCCCTCCTGGAGACAAATCCCTGCCCTGGGGGATTAACTCTTCAGCTCCATATTTTGGCAGCTTTTAAGAGAGTTCTTATTGTTGTCTATCAGTTGTGCTTATCAAGAATTAAGTTCATAAATTAATACTTTGCTGAGCACCAGGGTGGGACCAAACGATCAGGTTTTTGGGTTTTTTTTTGGGGACTAAATTTACCAGCAGGTGTAAGAAGCATTAAGTTGGAGATTTAGGAGTTGCTTGGTTGTTTTGAAGGATTTAATTTTGTCCCTCCTTTGGAGCAAGGTTACTTTTGGAATGCAGTTGGCTGCAGGATGGGGTTTAGCTCTCGCTTTGCCATGGTTACAGCTCCATCCTTGGATGCTGAATTGAGTTAGAAAATTAAGTCCCTAAGGCTGAGACACCCCAAATTATCCCAAATGGAAGAGCAAATGGCTGTGCAGCAAACCTTCAGAGCAGCCAGCCCATCCTTGCAGTGAAGGCAGATTTTTGGGGCACTTGTCCATATGAATTTATAAAAGAAATAAATAATGAATGTCACCTGAATGGAGCTGCAGTAATCGCAGCTCACCTGGAGTGGATCATAAAAATAATATACAGCTGCCTCTCAGCAGCTCCTGACTCTCTGCTGGATGGGAAGAGAAGCCCCTTTGCCAGGATCCTGCTGCTGGCACGACCCTCATCCCACTCAGAAATCCCCAAAAGCAGCTCCCAGCACAAATAACCTTCCCAGGGCACCGAGAGGCTCTTCTTTATGGGTGAAGGAAAGTGCTTAAAATGCTTAGAGGGAATAAACAGCTTTTAATGAAGTTACATTGCCACATAATGGGTATCATAAAATTGCCTTCATAGTACAGGGTCCCAGGATGGCTTTTATTATCGACTGAGCAGGAATCCTGTCTGTAAAGCTCCGGCAGCTGCAGAGAGGAGAATGCAAAGTCTTCTTAAATTACCTGATTGAAATAACCGGCAAATATTCTGCTTTGCTGCTTTGTTGAAGGCAAAGCTGCCTTTGGGGTGGTCTGTCAGACCTGGTTTGTAGCTTCTGAAGAACACAGGAGTTTCATTGCAGCAAAACAGATGTTCATCTTGTTTCTCTATCGGCTGTTTGATGAGAGATTTATTGCTCTTCTGCTGGGCTGGAGCTCCTCTGCTGCGGAGTCTATTAGGCAGCCCGGGAGCTGGCGGGGAGCCAGGGAAGCCGCGTTTTGATGAAACCCATGAAAAAGCCTCGGCTTGGAAGGCGCCAGTAATAATGCATCGGCTAGACTTGGATCGGGCGATTGATTGCCGTGATTTGATTTATTGATCAATACCCTCAAATTTGGCGTCTGAGAAGCTGAACTAATCTTTAACTGCTGTGAACATCTCTGCCTGGTGGAGAATTAGAGCTGATAAGGAATGTATGAAAGGAATCTGAGCTTATCTTAATCACACAGTGCCCCGGCGCTGCCTGCGCCGAGCGGGAGGGGATGTGTGCAGAACACAATCACCAGGCAGAACAGAGCAGATCTATAAATTGATGGAATTCAAAGCCTCCAGCATCGATTACCATTATAACAAACAGTGGTGCGCTGAATGTCTGATTATTTTTAGACAAAGATTCTGTGCTCTCAGCAGCAATTTTGCTGATGCTGTCACTGTGTCAGATGTCTGTTGTTGATTGCAATTAGATGCGATACAAAAAAAAAGGAAAAATTTAAAACTATCTCTGCCTATAGTTTTATTTCCACTTATTAAATCTCCTCCTTTGTTTGCCTCCTCCTAATGTCTGCAGCTGGATGAAATATTGCATTACCAGAAGAGATCTCGTATATTCAGTTGGGTATAATCACTTTACAGATCATTGGATTATATCTGATATGGTTCAGATAATCCTGGGGAAATGTGGGACATTTACTCTGCCTTGGTTAAATAAATGCGCCCTGGTTTAGGGTTTTCAATGTGAATCTGCATAACATTTGGGTTTCTGAAACAGGGTCTGCAGCCCTCCCAATGATCCAATTCTATTAAAGCACTAATCAATTCCCTGTGACGTCAGTCTGCTTTCCTGCCAGTCCAACGTGGATTTATCCTGTCCTTTTTAAATGGCTTTTGGAGCTGCCACAGCACAGGCTTTAATGGTTCCAGGAATGGGCACTGCCAGCAGTGGGGGGAGCAGGGCACATCAGGTGCCACAGTTTGGTGTTCCAGGGTTCTGTGTGCCGGGATCCCAGGAGCATCCATTGGTTTGGTGCTTCCCAGTTTCCCTCCAGTCCTGGTGTGTGGCCGAGCCACCACATTTGGGACAGATCAATGTTGTAGAAATGTGGCTGGGAAAGGGCAGTTTCCAAACAGCTTTTCCCAATGGAGAAAGCTCTTGTGAAGTCCTTGTGAACCTCAGATGAGGACTGTGAGTCCATACAGGCATTGGGAGATCCCTGTTGGACCAGGCTGGCTTTGTCCTGCTGGGTGCTGAGCGTTCTCCTTGCATCCACACTTGATGCTGGTGCCAGATATTTGGGGAATCTCACACTTAAACTTCAACCCCAGGCAGGGGCCGTGGGTTTTGGCATGTGGCTGCACGGTGGCCGTGGCCCTGGCTCTGACCTGGTGGCCAGAGGAGCAGAAGGTCTCCTCTTGAACGTGACCTCATCTCGCGCAGCCGCGCGCGGCTCCGGGGCTCGATGGAAAAATGCGGCGCGGCGGCGGAGGAGTTATGTGCTGCTGGTAGCTGGTGTTTTCTTTCTTTGGGAAATCTAATATATTGATTAGCTTTCTTCAGAACAGCATCAATAAAGCGTATAATGGCATGGCTGGTGCCTGCGGCGTCTCCTCCCCCTGGTCTGAGCACCCCTGGAGCCGGGAAGGACCTTGGCTGCTCCGTGCCAGGCTCCGCGTCCCGTCGGCTGCTCTTCCCTTTCCTGGCATCCACGGGCCCTGCTCTGCCTGGAGAACGTGCTTGGCTGGACACCCTGATCCTCTGCAGGGAGCTTATCCTGGGCAGCCTTCCTCCACCTCCTCCTCCTCCTCCCATCCTGTGTCTCTGTGTTGCCTCTGCCTCTGGCAGCTTTGGCTCAATCGGCTCCAGCACGGAGGCACTTGGCCAAATTCTGTCAAATATCTCCAGGGTCCCATGGGGGATGGTTGGGATGTGCCTGTCCTGGTCATCCCCAGGCAGTGACTGTCACCAGTGGAGCCACCATCACCCAAGGAGGGTTGTGTGATGATGCTTTTGGGGAATATTGAGTGTCAGGGGAGCTCGTTGCATCCAGGAGTGCACGGATGCTCTGCCTGTGCCATCGTGGTCCTCTTCCCAGCTGATCCTGGCCCATGGATGGTGGCTCCAGCCCCGTGGTCAAGGCTTGGGAAGATGGAAGGACCTATTAAAGTGCCTGAGAGAGTTTAGAGGGTGGTTTATTGTTGTTTTTGCAGTTGTTTTTCTTTAAGCTGATTGATTGCAATAATGAATGGGGCCCAGGAATCAGCCGGAGCAGGGCCACCACTGGATTTAAAGCCCTGGTTGGCTTCAAACCCTCTCCACTATTTTAGCTTTCACTGGTAAAATACACAGAAAACCAGCAGGATCTTATTTAGGGCCCTCCCAAGCCCAGATCTGCCCTGAGATGGCAGTGCTGGCAGGAGCTGGTGCTTGCCAAGAGTTGTTTTATGAACTGTTGGCTTATTTATTGTTCCATGGTTCGCTGGGGAGCGAATCCAGCTGGAGCCACAGCCCATTCCACCACGTGGTTCCTTGGCATCATGTGCCAGGTAAAGGCAGCTCCTTCACCCAGGATCGATCCCACTTATGGATGCTTTTATTTTATTTTTCAAGTCTGATCCCCTTGTGAAGGGATAGGGGCATGTCCTGGTTCCCCAGTGCCCTGGGGTGGAGGTGCCCACCCCACCAGCCAGGAGCTTTGGAAGGGTTTTCTCTGCTTCCCAAGCATCTTGCAATGAGCTCATTTCAAAGAGAGATTTTCAGGGCAAATTGACAGCTGATGACTATGGGAAGATGTTTTCCAAAGGAGAAACAATTTACGATAATTAGAAATTTATAAAATGTCTTTAAACATGGTGGTAATGGGGATAAGAAAACGCTGCAGTGTAATCAGTTATTAGCAGCTGATCATTTATCTCGATGGATAGTTGCTGCTGGTACAGGAGACACGTGATAAAAGGACTCTTGATTAACTAATTTGAATATCTTTTGAGAACAAATTCTGAGTTCTCTTTTTTCTCCATTGTAACGGATCCGTACATCTGCGAGATAAACACGGAATGAATATGGAAATGAATATTATTGTGGGAGTGTAGCCCTCGAGCGCTGCTGCTGCTGTCCCAGCCCTGGCCTTGGGAAGCTGCCTGGGTTGGATCTAATAGGGAAGGGGCCTTAAAGAAGCTGTCTGGGAGGAGCTGAGGCTGTGGGATGCAGGAGAAGCCAGGATGTGGGGTTTGGAGGGACAGGACCAGGCTGGGCCCTTCCATCAGCCCCTCTTTGGCCTCTGGAAGAAGCAGGATAGCAAAACTCTGGAGCTGCCTGTGAGCACCAGCAGAACAGCAGAGCGTGTGATAGCATCCCTTGATAGATGGGTTTTTTAAACACACAGCCTGTTCCTGCCTCCTCGGGAATGGGAATCTGATGCAGGTCTCAAATCTCTGCCCTCTGCGAGATCCCATTACGGCTCCTCTGATAATGCTCTGTAAACCCTGATTCCATTTTAGATGCTGAAACCTCACTCTCAGCATCTGTGCCCCGGACCATTGGTGGCCCTGGGATGGGCCCTGGGGTTACCAGTGGCACCAGTGGGGACTGATCCCTGCTCCCTCTGCTGTGTCATTTGCTGCGTGCCCAGGGGTGCCAGGGGTTGAAGATGTGGCTTTAGGAAAGCACAAGCTTGTATTCCTCTTTTCTGGCACAGCAGGCAAGGGGAGGAGGTGGCTGCTGGTGGGGGTTCAGTGGGATCTGGTCCCAGCCCCTCTTGGTTTCCCTGGCAGCTCCCATTCCTCCATGCCAGCCGTCCATGACCTCGCTGCGTTCCGGAGCAGCTCCTGCTGCCTGCGAGTTATTCATCGTCCTCAGCCACTAATGGACTCCATTCAACTGCTTCTCCCTCGTTCCCCCCCCAGTGTGATTCATGTAGTGGCTGGAAGCAGATTCCTTTTGGCAGCGAGAGTCCCAGATATTTTATATTTACGCATCATTTTCTTCCCGGGATCTCAGTTTTGCCCTTCTCTCATCTCCCCCTTTCTCCTTTCAGCTCCATCCATGCTCAGACGGGGTCGTTGCTCTGGCTCCATCACCCACCATCCCTTCCCAACATGCTGAGGGTGGGGGATGCTGGATTCATCCCCTCCTGTGGGAATGGGATGCTCGGAGGTTTTGGCACTGCTCCTTCTCAGCTGTATTTACTGCAGCAAGGAGCAAAGTCCACGTAGCTGTGGATGCAGTTTACAGGTAATTAAACTCAGCTTGGTGAGGATTTAAACATTAATATTGATGCTGAAGTTTTTAATAAAATATAGGGAAAGAGAGAAAGAGGTATCGATTCCTATAGGCTTTTTATTTTTTATTTCCTCTGGGTTCATTGTCACAGGGAATGTGTTGGTGAGCATGAAATTAGGGTGTCCTGTGCTGGCATGGGGGCTGCAGATACGATTCCAGAAAGACAAATTGGGAAAAGCCTTAGGAAATTTGGGATTGATCTTTATGGTGAGGCTGTTCCTGACCCAACCCTCCTGGGCATCATCTGGCACAGGCTTGGGGACAACATCCGTGTCTTGGGAATGGCGCTGAGCCTCCAAGGTTTCCTCATCTGCGTCTGCATCCCACGTGTTGCTCTCCATCGTGGCTGCCTCAGGACACAACCCCTTTGACCAGGCCACTGTCTGTGTGTCTGGGCTCATTCCACCATCATTCCCATTCCCACTGTAGCCTTGTGGGTTCCTGAGATCCCCCAGTCCCGTGGTGCCACCGTGGTCATCCAACCCCTCTGCAGCCGCTCCTGCGCCGCACCAGAGGCCGTTAAAAAGATGCTGACGGCCGTTTTTCACTCCCTGCTTCTCTGTATACACACAGGACCCGGCTGTATCTGCTTTCTCGCCAATATTTTTTTATATAACAGTGAAATATTTATATTGTCCAATAAAAGGCAGTAACTTGCAATCTCGCGCAAATTCTTCGGAGACCGGGAGCTTCCTTGTCTGAATTTTCCACCCGGCAGTGACCCCTGGTAATTGGCTCCATACATCTTTGGCATCAGGGATTTACATACAGGGAAGGGGGGTGATGGATGGCTGGGGTCACCCCCCTGCCCTGTGGCCTGGCTGCCAGGGGGGTGCTGCTGGCTCCCTGTGCTGGGTGTCCTGCCCCACATCCCATCACGGCACAGCCGGGTGGGTTTTGGGGATGCCAGGGGGAAAAGAGACAAATCCCTCATGATTCAGGCAGCCACAGCTTAAATCCCCACGGGAACCCTAACCCAAAGCTGGTTTCATGGGAGTTTTGAGGTTCTGCTGGGACATGAAAATGGAGCAAACTGCAGGTCCTGAAGGCCAGGACCAGCTGCTGATCCTGGGGGTGGTGGCTCCTTCCATAGCAAACCAAATCCACCCCAAAAGTGCCAATTTTGGGAGCAGGACGGGCAGGTTGGGGACGGGATTGAATTGCCAGCAGCTGGAGCTTGGGGCACAGCTGAGCCCCAGGCAGACCTGACCTCACCCAGCAGCACCTTGGCCCCTAATTTATCAAAAAGCAATTAATGCCCACTCCCCCCGCCCAGGTTTTACGGTGTCTGTCTCTTCCCCCGACTGCAGGGCAGTAATTAGAGTCTGTCTAATGAGCTTTCCAGAGTGGGAATACGTCCTCTCGCCGTATCTCCCCACCAGACAAAGCCTTTGCCACAATTTATGGTGCCAACCTCAATTTTTTCCAGCTATTTTTGCCATTACAAGCTGGAGAAGGACCAGGACATCCCCTGGGCTGTGGAATTTACCCGGCAGCACCCGAGAGGTCTCTTCCCACCGCATCCACCCCATCGTTTTTATTCGATTTTATTATTTTTTTTTTTCCCTGCAATTCCACCAAAATTAAAAAGCCATCTATATCTTAAAAACCTTATTTATGAACACTTAAGCGTAAGTAAGTCATCGTTGGACGGCTTCCCTCCCTGCTGATGGATGGAATCTGGCACCGGGGTGGACCGGGAGGGAAATCTGGCAATACAATATGCTGTGCTTGACTATTTTGACACTCGGAGTGCGATGTTTTTTTTACAGTTACTGATGAGCTTATGGCATTGCTCCTTTTGGAGAAGCGAGGAGGAGGCTGGGGCTGAGAATATTGATTAGCAAGCTCCTGATTATCTCAACAACCCTCTCAGCTTGCCTTTTCTTTTGCAGGGAATACAGAATTCCTTCAATTATTCATGTGAAACCACCCCCCCGTCAATATCGCCAGCGCGACACCGAGCAAAACTGGGCTGGGGGAATTGTATTCCTCAAATTCAAACTCCAGCCCTCCTAAACCCCTTTTATTTTATTTTCCCCTCCTATTACTCTTGTTGTTTTTGTCCACCTTTTGTTTTTGTTTTGTTCCAGAGGGAGCTTTGCATGGTTTCTTTGGTGCTGGCAGGGAGGTTGAGGGGAGAGCTCGCATTCTCATAAACATTTAATTGAACTCAGCTGGGAATTTAGGAAAAAATATACCTGAGATTTGCTGTTAGGGCATTGACTCGGCTGGATGGCAGATTTCCCTCCCCAGCAATGAGATTTTTGGGAGCTGTAGATGTGAGTGACCAACAAAAGGGAAGTTAATTGGCCTCAAAGGCAAATTTTGGCCCCTAACCTTGAGGTTTGGGGATTTCTGGCTCTCAGCACCTCTGGAAGCTCTGTTGGGTGGGCAGAGTTGGGGGAAAGGGGCTTCTTGGGTGGGTGCAGCATCCTGCTGGATGCAGTATCCACCTGGATGCATCCCAGCAGTGAGGGAATTTTGGGTTTCGAGGCATTTATAAAAAGCAAACGTTGAGCGTTCGGCGCGGAGCTGCTGGCACCCAGCTCACAGCCCAGATGGGGGGAGATGGGTTGTTTGTAAGAAAAAAAAAAAAAGAATTAAAAAAAGACGAGAAAGGGAGGGAGGAAAAAAAAAAAAGAGCAACTCTAAAATAGCTTTTCTTGGAGGCTGTGTGGGGAGGGGTGCTTCTACCAGCCTGGCTGGGTGGGAGGGAAAACTGGCAGCGTTATAGGGAATGCTCAAAGGAGAGCTGGGCAAGGAGGGAAGGACCTGCCCTCATCACCCACGGTCCTGGGGATGATCCCAGGACATTCCCACCCTGTTGGCTCTTGTGGGGTTGAAATGGGGAGAGCCCTGGGAGATTGGACAGAGCTTCCAGGCAGGGCAAGGAGCCACCAGTGCTGGGAGGTGCCAGAAAGGGGCCAAGATGTGTCTGAGAGGTGTCAGGAGATGCCAGAGCGTGGCTTGGAGCTGCCATGAGGTTTTCAGGAGTTGCCATAGCACAGTGGCATGGCCAGGAGATGCCTCAGTGGAACTGGGAAGTGCCAGGAGGGGCCCTGGCACATCCAGGATCCCCTGGATGAGGTTGCAGTGGGGGGGTCTGAGGAGGAGCTGTGCCACTGGGGTGGGACAGCACGGTCCCAGCCCCTCATGCTGCCAGGGAAGGCTTCTCCATCCTGCCCCAGGTGCTCCACACCCACGTGGGCCTTGGCTCTGGTCCCTAATGCTGGTGAGAGTCTCGTGGCACTTCAGGACACCTCTTTTCTCCCTGGAAATTTTAGTGTTTTCTTCAGGGGCTGCTTCCTCTGCTCCTCTAATGTGCTTGGATGGAAACCCCTGGAGAGCTGCTGGTATTCCGAGCTCGCCAGCAGCGACACATTAGGATCTGTCATCTGCTGAGCATTACCTGGTTTTAAATCTGTCTCTTTGGAGCTGCAGAACTGCATAGGAAAATATTAAAGTAAACAATAAGTGGATTTACACAAATGTGACTGATTTCCATATTTTTCATCACTTCATTTTATTACTGGGTTTACGGATATGCTCATTTATTTATAGGGCAATCCAGTATTGATTCATTCCGATGCACTGTGCATAAACACATAAAAGAGAGTGATAACAATAGGAATACATTTTCAGTCTTTTAAATACTGCATTTTTTCCAATAGTCTTCATTAGATCCGCTCCAGGAATATGAGCAATGTCCTCTGGGAAGCCCGGGCAGCCCCTCCACCCGAGTGGCTCTGGATTTATGGGGGTGTCAGGGACAGCAGGATGCCATTCCCAGCCCAGCAGCAGCTGCTTCCCCAGCTCTGCCACCTTCCTCCCACCAGGGACTTCTTCCACAGGAGATTTTGGGGGGATGTTATCCCAAAAGGTGGATTCTGCTCCCTTGGGGTTGGGATTCTGGGCTGCTTTGGTGCCAGGTGGGGCAGGGTGGGCGCCAGTGAGGTGCTGCTGGTTTTGGTGCCAGGCTTAAGGGGGTTCAGGACTCTGTTCTTCCCCTTTTTCCCCTCTTTTCCCTTCCCTTTTTCCACTTCATTTTTCCATTTCATTTCCCCCCTTCCCTTTAATCCTTTTGTATTTTCCTTCTCTTTTCAAATATTTTTCCTTTTCCCTCCTTTTTTTCTTTTTCTTATTTTCTCTCTTTTCTCTCTTTCTGCTTTTTCCTCTTTTCTGTTTCTTCTTTTTCCCCCTCTTTTTCCCTCTTTGTCCCTTGTTTCCTCTCTTTTCCCTTTTCCCCCTTGCACCTTTTTCTCCCTACCCCCCCTTTTTTCCTTTTCGCCTCTCTTTTTTCCTTTTTCAAATTTTTTGAGAACTGCACCACTCTCATCCTATATATTTCCCCCTCAAACCTCACTTTTCCTCTCTCCCCATGAATATTAACCAGGGAGAGCCGAGTGCTCCATCACCTGCATCACAGAGAGGGGCCCATAAACTCGGGGTGATGGATGGCAAACATTCCCCCTCTGCTCCTTCCTCCAAATGGGAAGGAAAAAATGGGAAAAAGGATCATTTTTAAATATTAACCTGAAGGGATATGAATGGGCTTGTTGGCTCCTTTCTCTCTCCTATTCCTGAATACATCTCCTAAATATTTAGATTCTTACATAATTTTTTTTTGCTCAAGGAAGGAGTGGCAGGACCAGGAGAAGAAATTGTAACCGCAGAGGATAAATCCAGCTTTTATTTTTCCCCCCTCTTCAACTAAAGGGCAACTCCTTTCTCTCCCCAAAAGCAGTTTAATGGCAACAGCTTGAGAGGGACAAAGTTTGAATATCCTTGTGCCGGAGAAAAGAGCAGAGCGAAAGCCCTGCTAATTACAAAAGTTGCTTTATGAAAGATAATTCAAAGCAATAATTTAGCAAACATAATCAAGTAGCGCAGATGGGGATTTTGATGAATAGTTTGCAACATGCAATTAGCAGCTCTTGCAGTTACATATCATTAACCCTCAGAGCACAAAAATTATTTTCTCATTATTAGATGAAAAGGTAAAATTAAGCTGACTAGACAGTAAAGGAACAAACTACAATTAATTACCTTCATTTATTACAGTCATTATTTTAAACTTATTTTTTTTTTACTCTGATAGATAGATGAAAACATCTAAATTAAAAGTTTTGTTCTGCTAAGTGGGAGGTGAAACTTTGTGATGCTCGGGTTGTGGGGCCAGCCTGGCTCCATCCCAAATCTGGGGATCAGTGGGAACCCCCTCATCACCCCCCATCATCCATGCCAGGGATGCAGGGCCTGAGCATCCCTGCCTGTATCCCACACCAACCTGGACCCCTGCTTTCAGTCACACCCTATTTTTGCATATATTTTGAATATTATTCCATGAGCATAACTTTCCAGGAAAATATTTTTGGTGGAAAATAATCATGGGGGGAGCTTGCAAGAAATCCAGCCTCGCTGGGAATTTACCTGCCCAGGTGGCACCTTCTCCTGGTGATGGTCAGAAATCAGCCTGTTCCTCCTTGGGTTGGATGCTGAAAATTTTGATTTCGGGAATTGTGTTGGTGGCAGATGGTTTGGAGCTGCCAACTGTCAGCAAATGCACTAAAAAAATAAATTCAGGGGAAAAGAATGGAGGAAAAAAAAATAAAAAAAAAAATAAAAAGAAGGAAAGAACCAGCTCGAGCAGTCAGTGAAAAAACATGGATTAAGTTATGGTGGGGAGGGTGGAGAAGCTTGAAATATTTTCCCTGTCGCTGATGTGGGGGCTCAGCCCAAGAAATTCTGTGGTGCACAGGAGGGAAAAAGCTTGGGCTCCTTCTCCCTGAGCCAGCAGGGTCGGGATGATGTGGAAAAAAAAGGGGGGGGGGAGAAAAAAATAACCTAATGAACTGAGTATTCTCTGTCTCTGCTCTCAAGAACTTTGCCAAAACATCTTTGAACTTGTCAGGCAATATTACAACAAAATTAAGAACCAGCAGCAATTTTCTCTCATTCGGGATCTCGTGCTTTATAAAGTAAATTATTAATGCATTTTTTTCCTCCGTTAAGCAGTTATTTGCAGCAGTCTCAGTGTATTTCTCATTAGAAATAACATCATCTAAAGAACTTATATTGATTCTTCTTCCCTCCCCCCTTTTTTTTTTTTTTAATCTCCGAATCATGGACGTGAACAACATATTTCTGTGATGTTCCCTTTAACTGGAATTCTCAGGCTTTATTTTTATATTATTGATCTTTTCGACATGAATTGCTTTTTGGCCTTGTGAAAATCTTGGGAGCTGCTCCTTCCTTTGGAGGGATGGGTGGGGGGCTGTGGGTTCTGGGTGGGCTGT
>VZTB01015207.1:141646-163627 GCA_013397245.1 Thryothorus ludovicianus | reverse complement strand
AATGCAGTGTGCACCGAGAGGTGACGAGTGGCCGGCGCCACGGAAGAGGAGCGCCCGTGGAAAAGAGGGAATCCCCTCCCCTCTACGAAGCCACCCCACCCCTCTGGATTTGTTTTAAATGTGAAAAAACTGGGAACAATTTTAGAAAAGAAAAACAAAAAAACAAAAAATATTTATAGACCTCTTTTAGATATTTTAATAAAAGGATACTTTGGAATTTATTAACAGCTTAAGCTGCTTTGATATTAAAGATAGCTATAAAATCAAGATGATGTAGCAGTCGTGTCATTAAATGTACACTGAAGTCTTGTAGTTTGCCACTGGATGAGATTAAAAACAAATAAAAAAAAACAAAACCAGAAACAAACCAACCCACAGAAAAGACTTTTTGAGCAAAGCCATCAAGAAGCACTGTGAGACGGACCAAATTTAAGAAACTTTCGCAGTTTCCACCCCTGTCTGTAAGACACTGCATCGCTTCTGCCCCAGCCAGAGACTGCGTCCTAGTCCCTGAAGACTCTAAAGTCCCCGATGCCATCGAGTATGTATTTAGTTCTGGTGGTTTATGTTTTTGGAAGCCTTTGTAACACAGAATGTCCCGTGCGGTTGTGTATGTTGTAGAAATGTCTGCAATAGCCTTCTGGAACAAGATGTAGCATGGTCCCAACGCCGTCCCCTGCGCTTCCTCTGGCAGCTCCCACCCGGCGCGCTGCGGCTCCTGCCAGCTCCCAAAGGAAGAGAGAAAGTGAGGCAAAAGCAAAGAAAGCAACTCGAGCTTGGGATTTTGGGAGTGGGATGGGAAAGTTCACCTGGGTGTGATGCTTGTGGATGGTACCAGCTCGCCGGGGGTGGACATCCATGGCATCCCGGTTCCCCGTCCATTCGGGGAAGAAAAAGATGGAGTTTTGGCCCTGGGGCAGCAGTGCTTGAGGTGAGCACCCAAAAATCGTGAGCCACCTGCTCGAGGCTGCTCCAACATCACAGCCAGCTCTTGGGGCTGAAGCACTTTTTTTAGGAAGAGCACCTGGGCAGGAGGAGCATCCCCTTCCCGCAGCCATGTCCCTAGGTGGTGGATGTCAGGGATGCCAGGATGAGCTCTGGGATGTCACAGCAGGCTCCTGGCTGAATTGGGCAGGCTCTGCCCAGAGCTGAGCTTTGGCTTTCCGGAGCTGATCCTGTGCAGACACAGGAGCTCAGTGGTGGCACCATCCCAGTGTGCTCCCTGTCACCTCCCTGACCCCACCACCTCCTGCCAGCCTCTGCTAACGAAATGCCTTTAAACGATGTGGAGCATTCCATGCTGGGCTGCTCAGCCCTGTCCCCTCCCCACAGGGCATCAGCCATTGCCCACCAAGGCCCTGCCAGGCTCCCAGGCAACACATTGACTGATTTTTCCACTGTAGACGTTTTTATCAGAATAGAAGGTATTTTTATACTTGGGACGAGCAATGCTGGGTGAGGGCACGGCTGTCCTTACCTGCCTGCCCTGCCCTGGCGAGCCCCAGGGTTCCCAGGGCTGCTCTGCCACCACGCTGTGGAAAGTGGAGGTGTGACCACTGACTGCCTTCTCCGTTGTGTGCTAGAGGGAGCTTCAGTGGAACGGGATTTGAGGAAGCACTTAGGATAGTCCTGAGCACGGCAATCCTGTTGTAAGAAAGCCAGCGGGACACACCGGTCACGTTTTTGTTAGGCTCATGTTCTGTACTTCAAAAGTTTCTATGAGATCGATGAACTTTGTTTAACAATTTTGGAAGGAACAAGTTCTGTAAAGAGCCACTAAATACAGAAGTTGGATACTACTCTGGCCTTGGGGTGTGTTTTGTCCAGAGGTGATGGAATGGGAACTCCTCTCACACTTGCCCAGTGCCTGGTGTTGGCACCCTTGGAAGTCACGGCTTTGCTTTGGGGTTTTGTGGCAAGAGCTCTCATTATCCCAGTAAATGGGGAATAAAAAATAGAGGGTGTTAAATGGCATTAGTCCAACTCAGGCTGTGATCCTGCCCCATGAAATTCCTGTGCTCATCACTGCTGCAGGTTTGCTCCTGCCCCTGGGGTAACTCAGCATCCTCCAGCGTGAGTTTCAGCTTGATTTATCATAAAATCATCATTCCCTGGAATGGTTTGGGTTAGAAGAGACCTTTCCAACCCCCTGCCATGAGCAGGGACACCTTCCACTAGACCAGGTTGCCCAAAGCCCTGTCCAGCCTGGCAGTGCTGATGGCACCGTGCCCCAGCACGGCTCTTGTTCGGAGCCGGCAGCTTCTGACACGAGGCAGGGCTGTTTGTGTCTGATGAATTAATAAATCCATATGTTGCATATCTGTTTAAGCTTGTTTGTCAGCTAACATGTTGAGAACTTATTTTTTGATGGATATCTGAACGTCTGGAGAAGCTGGGCCAGCTGCCATGGAAACCAGGATCTTCCCCTGCGGCGAAGGATGGAGCCGTGTGAACCATCTGGGTGCTCCGGGTGCAGCTGCACTTGGCACTGCTCCAAATGCCAAATTCCAGAGGGGGATGCTGTGCCTGACCAGGAGCAGGCTCCATGCTCTGCAGGGCTCTCGGTGAGCAGGTGACCCTGGCTGGTTTCATGCCTCAGTTTCCCCAAGAAGTGTTTGCCCAACCTCTGCCAGCCCCTGTGTTAAAGAGAAGCTGGAGATGTTCATGCAGGTGGGATGTGTGGGCAGGGACATGGGGACGTGCTGGCCACTTTCACAAGGGCAGAGTCCCTGGTCCCTGTGAAGCACCAACACTAGCCCTGATAAGGGGACAGATACTTTATCCTGGTTAAGATCCATCTCTGCCATGGGACCACCCTGGCACTGGGTGTCCTGATGTTCCCAGGGTGACCCCATCGCATCTCACTCCATCCCTGCAGGCAAATATGGGGCTCCAGGGCACTGCAAGACCCTGGCATTGGCCATGTCCCCTTCAGCTGACAGTCCCTGACAGCCCCACAGAAATGGTGGGGATAGAAGGACTAAAATAAAGCATTAATTCCCACCCAGACCCCCCTCCCCAGGGGTTTAGAGGCACAAACAAGGACCATGGATAGGAGGGAAGTTCTGAAACAGCTTTTATTGTAGAAAAATCTTATGCCTGTCACAAGGGAGCAAAGGGAACTGGAGCTACCCAGCCCCAAACCATGGCACCCTGACTGCTCCCCCTTGCTCCAGGGTGGGCCACCCCATCTCTGGGCCAGCAGCTTGAGTTTCTGCTGTGGAAATAAGAGCGAAACACAGGCGTGAGACACCAGCTTTGCTCTGGTTTGGCACATGAATCATTCCTCACGCTCTGCTGCTGACACACACGTTCCCATTTGCCACCACCAGCGATGCTTCCCCTTAGTGAGGTGGCATGGGGATGATGTGCTGTCCCAAAATATCCACCAGCAAGGCAGTGCCCGCAGCTGCTGAACTCCCCCAGGGTCTGACCCCCCCACATATTCACCATCCAGGCTGCAAGCAGCAATTGCTCCCTGTGTAATGCCCGGGGCTGGGTGTCACCAGCTCCCCGGAGCGTGCGGAGCTGCTGCCGCTGTTAAGGAAGGGCTGCACTCACTGATATTTTCATTTCAAACCACATCCTGCTGGAGCAGAGGGATCTGGCAGAACTCATCGAGCTCAGCCTTGTGCTGGGCTGGGAGGGGAAGTCGGCAGCAAGCTCTTCATTGTGGAACACCCAGACAGGCACCCAGGCGGGCGAGACCCCATCAAAATCCTCCTCCAAGAGTTGTCAATGGGTGATCCCACTGCAAGAGCAAGATTGCACTGTGCAATCTGATCCCAGCAGAGCCAGAGCAGTGCTCGATTCCCAGGAGGCCTCGGTCAGTGAGTGGTTTGTAGTTTGTTTGTGCTGAGTGGAGCACTCCACATCACATGGGGGCATGGCCAGAGGGCATCCCTGTGATCCCACTTCACCATCACAGAGCAGCACTGCTGTCCCTCGGTGCCAAGCCCTCGTTGGCACCACCAGCAGGTGTCCATCACCACCACAGCCAGGTCTGCACACCCCGGGGTGAGGAGGGGATGGGGCCAGCACCGAGGATGACACCTCCACCCCCTGCCCCAGGTCCTGGTAGGTTCCCAGGGCTCAGCCGCCTCTCAGGGCCAGGGGCCACGCTGCCTCTGCTGCCAGTCCTGGCGCAGCCGGGCCACCTCTCGGCCGTACTGCTCGTGGAGCCGGCAGAAGGCGGACGGGCTCTGTGCCACGGTCGGCCCGGCGCTCGCTGCCTCGCCGTTCGACACCCGCCTGCGCGGCGGCAGCGGCGGCGGCCGCGGGCTCCCCTCCTCATCGTGCCCACCGCTGCTGCCAGAGGTGTCGGGCGGCCGGCCCGCCCCCAGCGTGTTGTTCCACACCGCACAGCCGTTCTCCTTCGGCAGGACGGCGGGCAGAGCCGGCAGCCGCTCCCGGGATTGCTCCAGCCCCGATGGCTTCGGTTTCCAGAGGCCGGGGGGTTCCCGGGAGCCCCCACATCCTCCGGCCAGCCCCCGGCTCATCTCCTGCAGCTGCTTCTCCAGCTCCCGCACCACCAGCCGCATGTAGTCAAAGCTGGCTCGGGACAGCGACTTCACCCAGGACTCCATGTCCGCCTGGCTCTCTGCCGCCAGCACGTAGGTGCGGGACTTGGTGCCGCCGAAGCGGATGGCGAAGGCGAAGCCCTCGGCTGAATCGCAGAGCTCCACGTTGCAGCCCTCCAGCACGATGACGCCCACGGGCTCCCGGCTGTCGCGCTCCTCGAAGTAGAAGAGCATGTTGCCCTTGAGCACGAACCAGCGGCGGTGATAGGCCGTGTGCCGCTCGCCGCGCTTGTACAGGAACCCGGCGTTGTCGGCCGGGGAGTCGCAGGTGGCGTAGAAGGCCAAGCTCCGCTCGTTCAGCTTCATGGCTCCGCGCCCTGCGGGGACAGAAGGGGCTCAGCGCTGCGCCTTGATTGCATGGAAACGAACCATCGGCTTTTTGTTCCTGCTGGCAGCAGCGCTGGCGCCCAGGAAATGGAGCTGGTGAATGAACAGCCCCGGGGTAGTTGAGATAAGCTCGCTCCCAGACAAGGTGCTGAGGCCGGGGGATGCCGGGTGGGCTGTGGCTCCCCAGGGCTCACTGGGGATGAGGTTTTCCCCCCCAGCCCCCTCCCCAGTAGAGCATTTTCGCGCGGAGGAGCCTCAGGCAGGGCTTGTCCCGGTGCCACACGTCACCTGGCCCAGGTGACCTCCCCGCCGGCGCCGTGTTTTCCGTGTCGCGCCGCTCCTCCCCACGGCGCGCAGGGAGGGTTTTGGCCGGCGCCGTGGATCCGGCTGCCGCTCCAGAGAGCCGTGGCCGTGAACCCTGTCACCCGGGCAAGGCCACCGCTGCTCTTGTCCCCAAAGCGCTGGTGGCCTCGCCGTGCCGGGCTTTCCACCCACCTGGACTCTACCTCCGGTCAGCGGCGGTCACCAGCATCAACGGCACGCCCGTGGCCGCGGTGGCCCCGAGAGGGCTGGGTCTGGGGTCGGATGGTGCGAGGGCGCTTTGGGGCACCGCTCCCGCACCGTCACCTTTGTCCTCGGCTCCCACCGGCCCGGCCCGGCCCGGCCCCGCGGGCGGAGCGCTGCTCCCGCCCGCCTCCGCCACCGCCCATCCCCGCGGCCGCGGCCGGGAGGGAGGAGCTGGAAAAGCGCTCCGGAGCTCGGCCCTGGGGCAGGGAGCTCCTGGCTCGGCCCAAAACCCGCGGCAGGTCACGGCTGAAGGCACCGGGACTGAGGGCCAGGCAGCACCGGGGAGAGCGAGGGGGGAATGGGGGAGAGATGGGGGCACGCAACGGAGGGTGCAGGGGATGTGCACATCCCGGATGAATTTATGGATGTACAAAGAGGTGTACACGTGTGGGAAACCCGGGAGTTTAGTCCTGAAGGTGGCTGCACAATGTGGAATTTTTGATCACATTTTGGAGGCAAGGAATTGGGATTCTGGGAGCATCTGGCAGGGAAGGGGCAGAGGTTGGTGGATGAGGTGGATGACACGAGCCCCACAAGGAGGGTTGGTGGCAGGACATGGACTGGTCCTGTGTGGGTGAGGGATGCTGCAGGGGACCAGGCTGCAAGTCCTGGCTGCTCTCCTGACCTTCCAGCCATATCCTTGGGCCACAGCCAAGTGTGGGGCGGTCTCAGTGCAGAGGGACAGAAGAAGCTGAGTGGGGACAAGCCTCCAGTCTGACTTCTGCTCTTGTTTGGCCTTCCAGGCTCACAGAACCACCTTGGCAGTGTTGCTGCCCTCACCATGTCCCACTAATACCAGTGTCAAGGATTTATGCTCCTTATCACTGTCCCTTTCCTTCAGTTTCTCCTCTGCTCTGCTCCACAGCCATGTGTGCATTTTAGCAATCAAGGCACTGGCAGTAATTTTACAGTCCCCATCCCAGACTGCTGTCCCTGACCTCTGCCACAGGTTGTAGTTCAGTCCCCACCCATAGATGCCCCCATTTTCCTGCACAGCTGCTCAGGACTTTGCAATTTTCTGCTTGTGTCAAAGGTTTTCAGTTCACGGAAGAATTTTCCCTGTTACCTGCAGACTTTCACTTTCAGGCTATAAAAAGGGATTCAAAGCAGCACTAAAACCATCTGGGCTTTATCTTCCCTCCTGAGCAGAGCAGCTCTGTTCAAGGTCGCTGGTGGGAAGTCTCGGGTCTCTGCACCACTTATCTCCCTGCCTCGCTGAGAGATGCCTTTTCACCGAGCAAGATTAGAACAGGAAGGGCCGTGGGGAGAAGCAATATCTTTATTAGAGCAGCTAGAGTAATTGGAAAAAGGCACCAGTGCTCCCAGCTCTGCTTTCCTTTCCTGGGACTACAAAACCACATTTTCATCTTGTAGAGGTTATTCCTCCTCCACAGCTACTCTGGAAAACCACCCTAATTCCTCAGAAGCAAGGACAAAGTTCTCCTGTGGATTTTTGTTTCCCATTGGGTCTCTCTTGGGACAGTTGCATGTTGCTGCACAAACTCCAGGACTTCCCCTTCTGAGCAGCTCAGTATTTTCCGTTGTTCCCCAGAATCCCCCCAACAAGGAGCCCAGCCCCCGTGCCTCAGTTTCCCCTGTCAAGTTTTGATGGGAAAGGTGGAAAAACAAACTCCCATGTTACTCTTGCCCAACAGCAGGAGAAAGGGAGAAGAAAAGGGTCTGAAAGGAGGTGAGGGGGCTCCAGGAGCATTCCTGGATGTGGGATGCCCTTGGCCTCCACTTCCTGTTGCTCCCATGACCACTTGGTGACTTGGTGCGATTACACAGCGGCGGGTGCTGGACGGCTCAGCGAGCTGAGCGGGAGCTCTGAGTCACGCCCAGTGCCGGGAATTTTGGGGTGCTGGGGTACCGGGGGGTGTCGGACACCCGGCTCTGTGCGGCTCCCCGGACCGGCACCGGGAGGAGAAGAATTGCGAGTCTCCAAAGTGACCTGCAGAGAATCATCCCCCAGGAGCCCAAACGGATCCCAAGCTGAGCCTCGGCGTTCAAGGCGAACAAGTCCGGACTGTCACAGAAACGCGGGCGTGGGGCGGGCGCGACACTCCCCGGCGCCTCTCGGGGTGCGGGACCTGCCCCGCTCCACTCCCACGCGGGGTTCCCCGTCCCACGCCGTCTCCATCCCGGCAGCCGCGAATCGGGGCGCGCTGCCCCCGGACCCCTCCGCCCCGCACCGGGGCAGGCGGAGCCGGGCGGGGAAGGGCCGGAGGCGGCGGCTGCAGCGCGGGGAAGGGCCGGGAGAGGGCGGCGGGAGCCCGGCCACGGCGACCGGAGAGCTGCGGGGCTCGGCGGGGGCAGCCAGCCCCCGGCACTCCGCCATCCTGCTGCCTCACCACCCTGCCCATCACCACCCCCTCCATAACCAGCCCAATCATCCCTAAATCACCACCTGCATCCCCAGCCAACACTCGGGAGAGGCACGTAAAGCCAGGCTAAGATTTTTGGGGTTTTTTTCCAGCTCAGCACAGACACTCACAGCCAAGTATTTCCAGGTGTGATCACCTCCGGGCAGATTGGGACGGACATTACCTAAGCGTGGGATGGCAGAGGTCACCTGAAACCTATCACATCCCACCTGGAGAAACGCAAATGAGCCGCTTTCAAACCACCCCACCCATCCTGAAAACAGAACGAGCCAGAGCAGAGGAATCGAGGAGGGAAGTGGGAAGGAAGTGAAAGCCAGTAAAGGGTTTTATACAGAGGAAAGCAGCAATGGTTAAAGGCTGAGGGCCGTGCGGAGCGGAAGGGAAGCAGCAGCGCCTGAGTGAGCGTGTGTGTGTAAGAGCATCTGCGCAGCTCCACATACAAAAAAAAAAAAAGAAAAAAAAAAGCAGAAGTCAGGGGTAGTGAATTAGCAGTTGGGGACTGAGAAAATCCACACAGGAAGCAAAACAAAAGAGAAATCTCAGGCCACTGAGGCTGAGGACGCTGAGAGGGCGCTTCTGACACAGATGAAGTTGATAAAGAAAAGTGCGATCGCTGGGAGCTGGGACAGCCGCCCGCGGGAAGGGGGGCAGGCACCCGGATCCGCCGGCCGCTCCTCCGTTCTCAGGAAAAGAGCCAGAAGGTTCAATTATGCATAAAGCAACGGCAGGAGGAATTAAAAAGCAGATTTCAAGGTAAGATTTTATCATGTCACCTGCTCCCAGCCACTTCCTCGTGGGGTTTGGGAAGGGCTGATTGGACGCAGATCACCTGGATCCCTGGCAATGCCCGAAGGGGCTGTGGGGTTGTGGCTCAAATCTGATCCGGGGAGGTTGCTGAGGCTGGAAGAAGGCAGCAGGGCTGTTTCCAAACCGGCTGTGGTCCAGGGGTGGCACAGACCAGCAGGGAGTTTGCATTCCAGTCTTTTCTTTGCTGGAAGATGGATTGGGAATGGATGGGGTGAGCAACTGAGGTGTATTTAAAGCACCACTGAGGATGGACCCCACGGGGGGGGTAACACACAGAGGTTGTTCACAAACAGCTCAGTGTGTCTCAGCCCACTCTCCAAGGGTAAATTCCTGCAGCTTCCACCTTCCCAACACCCACAGATCCATTGTGTGGTGTCTGTAAAATCCCAGCTGCTACATCCCTGGGCTTCCTCGGCTTGGTGTGCTGGGTGGGCACCAGACCCTGGGCACCACCGTGGCTGCTCTGCCGTGACTTTTGCCTGCCCAGTGTGAGTGGCCCCTGCATGGGGATCCATCCCTGTGCCCCTGGCACTGCTGCCATTCCGGACAAAGCTTCGTAGGAGCTCCTGGCACAACCAGTAACACGAGTGGGGGACGTCAACGGGCATGATGTGATGGCACAGACCACAGTCCAGCCCTTTACTGGAAAAAGGTGCTGTGGAAGTTTATTTTCCCTCCGTTCCCCATGGCAGAGTGGGTGGCTGCAGCTGTGCTGGGGCCCCTGCTCCTCTGGGATGAGATGGCACCAGGATGGCAGCAGGATGGCTGAGCCTGGCCCGTGTCCACCCACACCAGTCCCCAGTCCTGCTTGGGACCAAGGGACACTGTGACCGCTCTGTCACGGCTGGAGCCCTCGCCCACGGTGTGGGACAACTGTGGGCCCTGTGTCCTGATCTGCTCTGGCTGGACGTGGGCAGCAGCCTGCGGTGCCTTTTACCACAAGATAATTTGGAAAATTATGAGAAATGGGGCTTGAGACGGCATCTGGCCCACTGCTGCCACCGCAGAGGTCCCTTGGGTCCCAGCCCGCGGAGCTGGGGGAAGACGTGGCCGAGCAGGAACAGGAAAGGGGGGTGTTTTCCTCCCGAGCCTCCAGGAGCCCCACGCTCGGGCTCTCTTCCGACTCCCAGGGTGTCTGGAAGATCCAGATCCACGGAGAAAACATTCTAAAAGTCCTAAAAAAACTAAATACATATATGTAAAGATTAAAAATAAATCCACCCCGGGAGCGCGGCCGGGCTGTTTGTGCCGGGCTGGCTCCGCGGGCGCGGATGCGATAAGATAAAGGCAGGAGCGGGGAGGGGCGGCGCGGAGCTGCGCGGAGCCGGGCGCACCCGCGGAGCCTCCGGCGGAGCCCGGACGGACGGACGGACGGACAGACACGCGCGCACACACACACAGGGACAGTCACACGAGCGGACGGACAGGCGGACGGACGGACGGAGGGGGCGGCCCCTCCGCTCCGCCCCCGCGCAGCCTCCGCCCCCGGCCGCCCCGCTCCGCTTTACATAACCCGTCCGGGGCCGGGGTCCGCGCCCCGCGCCTCCGCCCGGCGGAAATGCGGAGCCGCCTGCCCCGGTTTCCTGCCTGAACCGAGCCGAGCCGTGCTGAGCCGTGCGCCCCGTCCCGCCCGCCCCGTCCCGGGCGCTCCGCCGCTCCATCATGGGCGAGCGGCAGCCGGACGCCTTCTCCTGCAGGTAACCGCGAGCGAGCGGCGGTACCGGGACGGGTTGGGCTGGATCGGGCTGGACCGGGACGGGATGGGCTGGGCTGGACCGGACCGGGACGGGCGGCCTCGGCAAGCGGCCGCTGCAAAGCGAAAGTAGCGGCGAGAGGAAGAAGCGAGGCGGCCGCTCCTCTTGTGCAGCCCCCGGAGCTTCCCCGGGAGCCCCGGGCTGGATTTTCTCTCACCCAGGGAACTCCGGTGCCCCCGTTGTGGGGTCGTGAGTCCCTTCCTCTGCCAGCCCTCGGGCAGTAGCCCCTCTCCCTCACCCCATTTCTGTGCGGCACAGCCTTATCCCTGCTCTTTCCTCGGGCTGCCTCTTTCCAGGGACTGCTCACCCTTGCGGACCCGTGGTCTCCCATCTCCCGTTTACCTCGTGGGCACTCCCTGTTCCAGGGGCTCTGTTCCTCTGTGGGTGTCCCCATCCTGGGGACCTCCGTCCTTCTACCACCACAGGACCCCAGAGCATCTATCTCCTCTTCTGGGATCCCTCGGCGTTCCCCATTTCCCAGCATCCATATTTTGGGGATTTCAGAGCCGGGGGTGCAGCATGCAGGCAACCATCCCTGCTCCTCTCCTCTGCCTCCCCCCGGACCCCTGCAGCCCCTGCCATGGGGGGGTGACCCCTCTGGGAGGGTGCAGGACCCGTGGAGTGATGCCTGCCCCATGCTGTGGGGGGGCCATGCCTTGCCTCTGTCCCTGTGCCCACTGTGAGTGCCAAGCAGAGGTGCCACCTGGAGCCTGCCAAGCAGCTCCTCTGACTCTCTGCTCCCTACAGACTCTGTTGGCTCCATGGCTTGGCAGGGGCTCGGAGCACGAGGCCGATGCACCAGCGGTCAGCATCCCCGTGGCCTTCCCATGCCCTGCCAGCGTGCTCAGTCCTGCCTGTGCCAAAACCCCATCAGGGTCACCCACAGAGAGCCTGGACCCGCTGGCTCGTGGCAGTGACACAGCCATTGCAGCCCAGGCTAGGATTTACTGTCAAGGAAACCGAGATGAGTTGTTGAGCTGCGATTTCGATATTGTAGTAAATTGATTCAAGATGTGCTGGAGTTGTGGGCTGGTGGCCTAGGGACTTTCTGGGGCTGCAGAGGAAGAGGTGGCCTGTGTGGGCTGCTCCTGCATGTTCCCTCTGCACTTGGATTTGCTGGCAGGACGGGATTGGCATTTAAAGGCCTATGGATTTAGTGACGGGTTTCACTTTGACTTGTTTGGGACTAGAACAATGCTTTGGATTTCTTTTTTAACTTGTTTTTGGGGCAGGAGAGACTCATCCCTGTGCATTCTCCGCTCCTCAAAGCTCCTTCTATTTTCTCTTTTACTTTGTGTATTTATTACCTCTGGTAAGATCTAGCTTGGTTTCACTAGAGCCCACAGCTGCGGGTCTGCCAGCACCCCGCGTTGTGTTGGAGACGTTCGGGTGCAAGTGCCATTGGCTCTTGAGGGATCTTCCACCCTCTTCCAGAGCAAATCCTCCCCACACACCCGTGGAACTGACAGACACCGTGAAGGTGTCGGGACAAACCCCAGTGGGTGACACGAAGTGAAAGCGCAAGCGCTCGTCGCCGGTGGTGTTTGTGGTGCTGGCGGCGCTGCCGCAGCTCGACAAAGAGAAAGGGCCAAATCCAGCAATCCCTTGGGGGGCTGCTGTGGGAAGAGCCAGGCTGGCTGGGAGCTGAGCTGCTGGCTGCTCCCTGCTGTCCCCAGGGTCCCCCGGGCAGCCGCTCCCCCGGGAGCGCTCCCCGCACCCGGTTTCTCCCACGCCTACACCGCAGCGATTCATTTCATGCAACAAAACAAGCCCTGTCGAAAGAGGCCACCCCGCTGCTGCCGGGCTTTTCCCCGCAGGCAGTGGGTGTAGGAGAGCGTGATGGTGTAAACCAGGCTGCAAGGTGCCAGACGCCACGGTATGGAGGCAGGCTGAGGGTTTTTTGGGGAGCTGGGCTGCCCACAGCTGTTTGTGCTGGTGAGCTGCTGTGGGCCGAGCCAGCGTGGAGTTTGGATTTGACCTGAGATGAGTTTGGGTTGTGTCCATCCTGTCTGTCCTGTTGGAGTGGTCAGAGAAAGCCAAAGAGGTGGACTTCACTTGGATTTGAAGTGCTGTAACATCACCCACATCCCCAGAGATCTGTGTGGTGCTGCTCAGCCCATACAGAGCTGTAAATTAAGGCCATTTTGGGTCTTTAATATAGAAAGTTGTGTAGTGCCAGGAGGTGAAATGAGAGGAGTGTGCACATCCTGTGAGAAAGGAGAAGGAGAGCAAAATCTGCCTTCCCACGCTGGCTTTTAAACTGATTTCCTACAGCCTGTATGGACATGTGGATTGGGGGATCTCTCTGTCCTGCTCCTTTCCTGCTTTTTAACTTGCTGGTTTGGTTCTGCCAAAAGAGAGAGAGGAAACCTCCTGAGACCCCTGGGATTCTGCAGCTTGTGTGGAAACAGCTGGAGGGTCACAGGGAGTGATGGTGCTGTGCCATCACCCTCTGTGAAGATCCACAGAATCCTCATCATCACAGGGAGCTGCTCCAGAGGGAAGAGGAGGACATTGCTGGGCAGTTTCTGCTGTGGGTTGTGCTGGCACTGGCTTTGGCTGTTTTACAGTGATGCTGTAAATACGTGGGTGTACCCCACATCCCGAGGCTGCAGCCAGACCCTTTCCCAGCCTCTCCCCTTGCACCAACCCCTCCTGCCTTCCTGAATGGAAGCATCTCCATGCCTGTCTCCAAATGGCTGCAGCACCCTGCTTGTCCCCCTCAAGCCAGGGGTGCATCCAGATGTTCTTCCAGCATCTGCCATCTCTGGGGCATGGAGATGCAGAGAGGGGCTGCACCATCCCAATCCTGGGGGGATGTTCTGCATCACCCAGCCCTTGCAAGCCCACCAGTGGCTGGCTGGATCTCCCAGGGACCTGCATCCCCCTGAGCCCCCCTCAGGGACCTGCATCCCCCCGAACCCGCCGTGCCAGATGCTGTTCCATTGAAAAGCGTAGTTCATTGTAACCTGGCCTTTTATAGCCGCCTCGGAGCGGCTGCGGGGCCATGCCAAGAAAGGCTGCAGCCGGCTCAGAATAGCTCTTTTCATGGAGGACATCCTGGGAAGGAACAATGTTCCCGCTCTTGGGATTGTGGGAACTTTGTAATTCTGCCACTCAGGAAGCGGGGAGCTGCGGGGCCGGCCAGGGCGTCTCCCAGCCCCTCGATTCGCCCTCTCCTGAAAATAGTCCTTGGGATGAGCTGTGAATAGTCCTGTGCTTATAAAGGGAGCTGCAAATGCCTCCGGACACTTCTCCTCCGGTTGGGAGCAGTTATTTCTGGGAGAGCTGCCTCATCAATCACATTTCCTACTCTCATCACCGGCGTGCATTTCCCTGGTGTGAAACTGGCGAGTGGGGCCGGTTTCATTTTCGGCCGGGGGTGCTGCACACGCAGTGTGTGAGCAGGGCTGGGCACAGCCACGTGGGCTCCGCTCCCTCACGCCTCCCCTCGAGGCTGGATTTGTGGTGCTGGGCGCTGCAGGGTGACCTTCTCGTGTGGCCACAGCCCCTGGATGGCTGTTCCGTGGTGGGAAGGCGGCGAGTTGGATCCGGCAGCTCCTCCATGGCGAGGCCAGCTGGCTCTGAACGCTCATCCTCCGGGAGCGGGTGGCAGGATTGTGGCACTGGCTCACAGCATTGCCCTGGCACTGCTTGGTGCTGCCGGCTCCTCTGGCTGCAATTAAACAACAAATGAATTTACTGGGAAAAATGACCCATTGCTGGATCCAGGCGCGGATTCCTGTCCCGGTCGGTGCTGGCAGCGCCGCCGCAGCAACGCTCAGGTTGGGCAAGAGTTTAAGGGAAGCTCCCGGGGGTGGCTGGGCTGCAGGGCTGGATCCTGCACAAGCCCCAGCTCGCTGTCCCAGCCCGCATCAAAGCCACCACAGCCGGTCTGTCCCGTCCCACTCTTCCTCGAATTCCTAGCCCAGCACCCCAAAAACAATCCCAGCACCCCAAAACAACCTCAGTACCCATAAACAGCCCTGAGGTGGGGCAGGCTTGGTGATGTCCAGCTCTTCCAGCAGCTGGCAGGAATGGAAAGCTCCCATCCCAACTAGTCCATGGTGTGTCCCAAGATGGGCTGGATTCTCCATTCAGAGCAAATTAAAGCGATCAGAAGTGCTTCGTCTGACCTGCAGAATGGCCAGGAGCTCCTCACAGGAACATATGAGGAATAAAATGCAAATTCTGCCTTAAAGCCATTGGCTGCTGGATTCCAGCTTTGCGGAGCACAACGGGAGAAGCTCACCCAGCAGCAGGAACTCGCATCCCCCTGGATGTTGCTACTGAAACCTGGGGCTGAGCAGAGGAGCGGGAGGCTGCTGTGGTAACTCCGGCATGGATTCACCCGGGATAGCTCTTTCCATGTGGGAAGTGTGCCAGGAAGAAGCAGCGAGGTCGGCATTGTGCCAGTGCTGGGAGGAGGAAGTGCTGGGGAGTATTTCCCATCGCCGGCTTGGAAAAGCACGTTGCTACTGGAGACGGCCTTCGGCTGCTTCCCACCGCGTGGCACAGACGAAGCCCGGCTTTTCCCGCGCCACAAACCTCTCCCTGAAATCTTGGAAGGCGAATTCCCTTGCTCCCGGGAATCTCCCACCTGCCTGAGGAGCCGTTCGCGCGAGTGCCTCGCTTCCCTCCGCATTTTGCGGGAGCATCCCGCCGAGCGTGCCGGCGGCGTGGGTGGTGCGGCGGCGATTCCCGGGTGCCGGGAGGAAGCGGGAGCGCGGCGGAGGATGCTGAGTCACCGGCAGGCTGGCGGCGCTGATAGACGGGGCCCTGCTGGGGGGTTCGGCCGGGCTGCGGCGGGCGCATGCCCTGCACTTGCCGGGGCGCCGGACGGCCCCGAGCTTTGGGCGGCTCTTCTGAGAAGCCGGGCCCGGCGAGGCTGGCGAGGGGCAGATAACATCTCCCCTCGCCTGCAACCTTGGCGGGACGTGCTCGGCAGGGCAGGGCAGCGGGTGGGCAGAGATAGAGCCCAGCTTCCCGGCGTTATCACCGCCCCGGCTGCAAACACGATCCCCTGTGCCCGCACGTTCCTCTTCGCCCGCTCGCTTCCTCCTGGCCTCTCANGCTGGAGTTTCGGGGAGGCGACGGTGCCCGTGCCGGCGCGGCAGGATCTGGGTGGGTTGGCCCATGTTTCCTTCCTGAGCGGAGTGCGCGGCCCCGATAAGTGCCCCGGGAGAGCACGAGGTTCGCTGGTGAGCAGCTGGGCCGGGCCTAGGGAGCACCACTGCCGGCTCAGCCGGGCACGCCGGGCCGGCTGCACGCCAGCCACGGTGCCGCCAGATTGGCCTCGTAGCGAAATCTGCTGGGGGCAGAGATACGGTGTGGTTTGCCAGAGCCCGGCAGCTCCCCGCTCCCGCAGGCACCAGAGCATCCCTTCAGGAACGCGCGCTCAGCCCGGGCACTGCCGGCGGCGTGGCCGCCTCTCCCCAGGCCGCTGGGGCCGGGGAGGATCTGGCAGCGAGGCGGCTCCATCCCTGGATTTCTGCAGCTTTTCATGTTGTTTCCTCCCCTCCCGCCCCCGTTCCAGTTTTATCAGCTCCGTTGAAATCGGTCCCTGGAGGGAAACCCATCGGCGCTGCGGAGCCTTGGCAGGAGCCGAGCGGATGTGGCCGGGCCAGGCGTCCCCGCGGGCGGCGGGCAGCTGCCGGCAGCTGTGCTGGCAGGAAGCCGCGCAGACGCTCCGCGCCGGGACCTGCCCGCTCCCCACCGCGCAGGTGGGGAAACTGAGGCACGGCCCTGCCAGGTGGGGATGGGCCCGTAAGGAGTTGCGGTGGGGCTCGGGGTCCTGCGTGGCCGCTGCTGGTGCCCACAGCGTTTGGTCACATGGCCGTGCTGCTCGCTGGCTGTCCCCTGGCCCTTTCCAATGTATCCATGGGAATGAGGTAGCTTTGGGTGGCACCCAGTTGAGCGCCGCGTTCCCCAGGCCCTGTGCAAACATGTTCCGAGTGGGCTATGGCCACGCCGGCCAGGGGCTGCCGAGGCGGGGGACACTTGGGGACCTCGGGGGCTGCCCTCACCACCCGTGTGCTCTGTCTTGCAGCGCGGCCGCCTCGCTGGAGCCTCGGCAATGAATGGGCACTCGCTGCCGGCCGGCACGCCAGCGCATCCCCGGGGCTGGCATGAGTTCTGCGAGCTGCACGCCATCAGCACCGCCAAGGAGCTGGCGCGGCACTACCTGCGCTTCGCCACCGAGCACCCGCACCATGACCTCCTGGCCGCCGAGAACTTCTCGGTGCAGTTCACCGACCTCTTCCAGCAGTACTTCTGCCACGAGGTGAAGGAGGGCATCGCCATGAGCCAGCTCCGCATCCTGCCCGCCGGCCCGGCGCGGGATTACCGGGACACGCACCGGCGGCACACCGACGCTTCCCTGGGCACGGTGACCGCCAAAGCCGAGGCGGAGCCCGGTGCCCGCCCCGAGCAGCCCGTCCGAGCCCCCGAGGCTGCTCCCTCTGGACTGCGCAAGTCCTGGAGCTCGGAGGAGCTGGCGGGGCCGGCGCGGAGGCCGTTCTCGCTCAGCCAGCTGCGCAGGAGCTGGCGCAGCCTCTTCCGACGCCGCTCCTCGGATGCGCTCCCCGGGGATGGCGATGGGGAGGCGGCGGAGGCGGCTCTCAAGCCGGGACTGGGGAAGCGCATCCTGCCGTGGGGGCTGTCGCGGGAGCAGCCCCCCGAGGTGCGCAAGGAGGGGCTCCTCAAGTACGGGCTGCTGGATGAGAATTCCCTGGACAGCGGGACGCGCTGGCAGCGCTGCCGCCTGGTGCTGCGGCGGGCGGGGCCGCCCGACGCCGAGGAATTTGTGCTGGAGCTCTTCGACCCGCCCAAGGTAAGGACCTCCCGCCTCTTGCGTGTTTTAGCCGGCGGTGCTGCGGTTCCCTCGGCTGGGGACGGTGCCCGGGTGCCAGAGCATCCCACAGGGATGCATCCAGCACCACGAGGGTTTCTCACCATGAGGGGCCCGGGTGGGTTTGCCCTGCCCTCTGCTGCAGTCGCATGAGGCTGGGTCTGGTTTATTTAATCCCTCTGAGAAGGAGGCAAAGCCATCCCTGCGGGATCATGTCAGGGGAGTGAGAGATGCTGAGACCAAGGCGTGCTAATTGCTGCAGTCGGTCAATATGAGATTGCATTTCTCCCTGCTGGGACTCCAGAACTGGATTTTCCAGCTGCAAGCAGAGTGCCTGTCTTCTGAGCTGAGGATAGAGGCTGGTGGCCTCCATCCCGCTCACCCCAGCCTGATGAGCCACCCACACCATTCCACCAAGGTGAGGGGCCTGATGAACCCCAAATTCACCCTGTCCCCTGTGCAGCCTGAGCATCTGCTCACCTGGCCAAGCTGGGAGAGGAAAGGGAAAATAGGAATTAGGCTCTGTGCCTTTCTCTGCTCCCAGTGGGACCAATAGTTCTACTTTTTGTAAGGAGTTGTGTGACTGGAAGTTGAGCTCTCGGCTGCTGCAGGGAGCTCCCGTGGTGCTGGGACGTGGCTGGAGAGGAGATGATGCAGGATGTGAGGGAGTAGGGAATGATGTGGGGGGAGTTGGGGTGTTTAATCTGAAAAAAAGATGGTTCTTCCACATGGCAGAGCTTGCACAGGCGTGATGGGATGAATTTTCTTTTTTTTTCTTTTTTTTTTTTTTTTTTTTTGTTCTCATTTAACTTTCATGACAAACTTGTGCTCTGGAAGGAGGAAACCTCCGGTAGAGCTGGAGCTGGAGCCTTCAGGGCAGCAGGGTCAGGGAGCAGCTGGCTGAATTCCTGCTATTTCCGTCAAGCAGCTCCAATACTAAATATTTGAAAAAAGAAACAACATCAAAATTGTAACATCTGAAAGTAAAAGCTGGTTTTGCTCCGTCATGTCAAGGGTTGCAGTTGTTTGTCCCTGTGGGAGTGTGTGTCCCCATCCCGGGGCACAGGGAGGTCAGAGGCGCTCTGGGGCACTGGGAGGGTGCTCCAGCAGCTGGAGAGCACTGCCTTTTGCCTTTTATCCCTCCCTCACCCCTTTCATCCCCCTTTATTCCCTTTCCCCCTTTTTTTTTTAATCCCTTTGTCTGCTTTTTATCCTTTTTTCTTCCTTCTTTTTCTCTTTTCTTCCTCCTTTTTCTTTTTTCACTTCCCCTTTTCTTTTTTCAATTCCCCCCCTTTTTTTTTTTACTGCCTCCATATTTTTCTCCCTATTCCCCCCCTTTTTTTAAAATTTTTCCTCTCTTTTTTCTTTATTTCTTTCCCTCCCCCTTGGGAAGCAAGCCCAGCACATTCTTCCTCCCCCCACATTCCCTACCCAGCTTTGACCCAGGGGTGGGACACACTTCAAACAAGACACTGACCAATTTCCCCCCGTGCTCTGAGCTTTATTCCTTGCAGTCTCCATGGGATGGAGATTTCCTGGTGCTCCACATCACCACGAGGCTGGAGCCCCCCGAGCCCCGAGCAGGGGGTTTCTCAGCCAGGCCTGCGGAAGTGGGGGATGTTCCTTGCTGGATTTTGCAAGTCTCTGGATTAAATTGCTTCCTGTGCAAATATTCTCAGGGCGGCTCCTTCCTTTCCAATTCCCTGGGCCAGGGCCAACTCCTGTCTCCTTTACAGCACAATCAATCCAGACCCTTTCCCAGTAACTGCGGTTGAATTTTGGGGGTGGTGGAAAATCCCCCACGGTGCTGGTGGCTCCCACTCCCCAAACCCAGCACGGGGGCAAACCACAGAGCAGTGAGAACAGAACAATTTGTTAGGGGGTTATTTTCCTTTAAAACAACTAAATAACACTCAACAACCCCCTGGGAATGGTTGTGAGGAGCCCCCTCTGCTCCATCCTCCTGCCCCAGGATGCTCCCAGGGCTTTGCCACTGCCTTTTCCCCACCTCATGGGTCTGTTCCTCATTTAGGGATGCTGTTGATCACCGTAGGAAATTGATGGTTTTAAATAAGCAACTGTAAAACCAGTTCTTGGGATATTTCAACCCCAGCTGATCTCTGGACTGTGAGGTTGGTCACTCTCAGGGTCTCCCAGGAAGTGCCCTTCCCTCTTCCTCCTCTTCCTTCCCTCTTCCTCATCTTCCTTCCCCCTTCCTCCTCTTCCTTTCCCCTTCCTTTCCCCCTTCCTCCCCTTCCCCCTTTCCACCCTGTAAATAATAGGATGCAATTGAAATCCCATCTCAGCCTCAGGGCTTTACAGCCTCAAGCCAAGCCCCCAAATATCCATCCCCTTGGAATGACCTTGGGAAAGGCAGGTGTGTGGAGAAAGGAGGGGGGGGATCCTGCTGCTTTTGGCAGCTTTTATCTAATTTTTCCCCCTTTCTCCTGGTGCTGCAATGGGGCCTCTGAGCTTAATCCCATAACGTGCCTGGCATCAAAGGGAGTGGGGGCTTTGAAGGGCCCTGATCCCATTTACTGCTTGGGTGGCTGTGCTGGGTGAAGGGGTCAGGGAGCTGTGCTGGAGAATCTGGCACTGGAGTGGGCTCCCCTTGCCCCAGGCGTGTGCCAGAGGAGATGAGGATTTTGGGAGAGGAAGCAGCTCCGGATTTTGGGAGAAGGGAGCAGCTTCCCTTCCTGTGCTCACAGCCACAGCTGGCTTGGTTTTGGCATCGCTCCCTCCTCCCTGGAGCACTGGGAAAATGAGGCTGCAAAGGAGGGATTTGGGGATGATGGGATCTGGAGCTCCCCTGGGAGAAGGTCACTGCCTGGCTGCTGGGCACAGGGTTGGGGGGACAATCCCACCCTGGGGACATTCCAGAGGGTGCTGGGGTGTGAGGGAGCCAGAGTGAGGTGGAAGAGGAGCTGGAATTGAGGGATATTGGGATACCTGTAGTGCTTGTATACATGGCTATATATATATGGAGATATATATATATATGCATCTCCATATATATATATTTGGATATATATTTATATGGATATATATCTGTGCTACAGGAAAACCTGGGCATGGTCCTGGAATTGCAGCCCAGCTGCATTCTCTGATGTCTGTCATGAGGGTGATGCTCACCAGTCCTCCCTGATTTCCTTGGGGGCATTAAAGGCTTTCTCCTCTCCCACACCATTTAATCCCATTAGGATTGGCTGCCTCTGAGGTCTCTCCACCTTCATCGATTTAAACCAAAGCTGGCACCCCCAGATTTGTCAGCTTTGGGGCTGCCCCGCTCCTCAGCTGAGCCCCAGCCCCGAATTCCTCTGATATGGCCAAATCCCAAACTCCGTGAAAACCGCGGTTCGCAGCGGAAATGTCCCGAGCCGTTTCTGTGGACCAGATGTTCTTACAGGAAGGGGAAGGGAAATGGGATTTGCATTTGTGCTGCTTTCTTTATAGCGTTTTAATGAAATCCAGTGCCTCCCATAAATTGATGGCACGCCGGGACGAGCCGGGAAGACTCCTTCCGGAGAAAGCCCTGGGAGCCTCTGCCACAGCTCAAACATCTTTGCTGAAGCCACGGGAGGAGCAGTATTTTTATCTCTGCTCAGTGTGAGGCTTCTTTGACTTCCTTTTTTTTCTCTCTCTTTTTTTTTTTTTGCTTTTTTATTTTTTTTTCTTTTTTTACCCCTTTCACCTGAATCTGGTTTCTGAGAACTGCCACCTCCTGAGCCAGCAGGTTCCTGTCCCCGATTTTTGGTGCTTGGGGCTATGAGTGGCAGCTGGTCAGGCAGGGGATGGGGCACATCCCGGTGTTTTGGTCCCCATTCCCTGTTCCTGCTCCTCCTGGAGCTGCTCAAACGTGGTCTGAGTGACTCAACCAAGGAAGGGGAGTGGTTGAGGGGAGTTTTCCCCCCTGGAACACCCTGAGAAGAGTTTTGCCAGTGATGGGAAGCACCTCAGTGTCCCATCATCCCATCCCTGGTCCAGGACAGGGCATTTTTATGTCAATCTGGGTCCCCAGGGACCCTCTCCTGGCATCCTTTTCCTGACATTCCTGGAGACTTCATCCTTCTCTTGGTATCCTTTTCTGGCATCTCCAGGGGCAGCATTCCATTCATGGCATTCTTCCTCTGGCATTCCCAGGGGCTGTATCCTTCTCCTGGCATCTCCAGGGGCTGCATCCTGTCCTGATGCAGCTGAAGATGTTCCTGCTCATCGCAGGGCGTTGGACTCGTTGACTTTTCAAGATCCTTTCCAACCCAAAATATTCTGTGATCCCTCTCCAAACATCCTGCTCCCCGCATCCCTCTCCTGGCATTCCCAGGGACTGCATCCCTTTTTTGGCATTTCCAGGGGCTGCGTCCTGATCTGGTTGGTGTCCCTGCTTGTCGCAGAGGGGTTGGGCAGGGTGGCCTTTGAAGATCCCTTCCAACCCATATTATTCTGTGATTCTGTGATCCTGCTCCCAGCATCCTCAAAGATCTCACCCCTCTCCTGGCAACCCCAAGGACCACACAGCCAAGACTGGGGGAAAACTGAGCCAGAGGGGTTTAGGTGTCCTGCAGATCCCTCGGGAGAGGCAAAAGACACCCCGGAGCTGCCCCAAAAGCCTCGGGCAGCCTCTCCCCGGGGCAGGGCGGGCGCATCCCTCGCTGCACTCTCTGTTCTTCGAAGGCACTCGGGGGCTGGGCGGCCTCAGGGCTTCGTGAGATTTT
>VZTB01015207.1:101459-126337 GCA_013397245.1 Thryothorus ludovicianus | reverse complement strand
TTAGGGGTTAAGGCAGAGGTTGTAACACACCAAAAAAAAATTATAATAATAACAACAAAAAGGAAAAATAATAATTAAAAAAAGGGCTCAAGTCCTTATTGCTGGCTCTGAGTCGCGTTCTCAATTTTAGACATTTCGCCAGCATTAAACGGGGGGTATTAAAAAAAAAAACAAAAACAATTCAGTAACAATTCTTCCAAACATTTCTGTTAGTCACCTACATCAAAGCACTTCCTAGAGGGTACAGATAGGAACTTCACAGGCACTGGGAGTCTGGCATCCCTTCCCCAGCTCTCTCCTTGCACAACCCCACGTTCCCTCCTGGCTCCCTGCCCTGGGAACCTCCCTGTCCTCTCCAGTGACCTGTGCCCACACAGTGCTCAGCCAAGTCCTCCTGACATGAGTGATTTCATCCCTTCACACTCTCAGGGCAGCTTTGTTCTGCTTCCAGTTCAGCTCATCGCAGTTCTTGTGTAATCTGAGCAATCAGGGCTAAGTCTCAGTGGAAAAGGAGATTAATCCTTGCCCATGGCTGATCCCCCCTGGCAAACAAGTTCAGGAACTTGGTGGGTTCTTTAGCTCACAGCAGCTCATGCCTCCAGAAGTCATCAATTTATTTCATTTAAAAACCTAGTAAATATTAATTTCTTAAAAGCACAAAGGAACTCGGAGCTCTCAGTTGATTTCTCCTGGGGAAAAAAAAAAGCCCCAAAACCCCATCATTTGTACCTAAGGTTTGCTTTGTCCTTCTACCATATCCCAGAACTGCAGCCTCACAGGTCTCCCATGCCAGTAAAGACAGATAGCAGGTAGTGGCCAGAATTTTATTTCTTAAAGACAAAAAAGGGTTACTTGACTCATCACAGACATTCCCCAAACTCTTTGATCAGACTTGCACGTGTTAGTAGCACCCCAGAAGCCTTTAAAGGCAGGAACTGCAATTCAAATCTCACTCTTGCTCTAAAAAAGGTTTAGGAGATCAGGCTGTGGAACAGAAATACCTCCCAGGACTGGCTCCACGTTGACTTTGACAAACATGCTATTGTAGAAGCCATCATTATAAAGCAGCTATTCATAGAGCAGCTGGAGTCAATACACACAGTGGATAAAATTTTTTCTGCTGTGGCTCAAACATTTTGCAAATTGGCAGCTGACAGCACTCTGTAATGAATTTTAAAGTACTGGTTCTCAAGTGAGATATCTACCAGCTCAAGATTCATCTGATAACCTGAAGGGAAATTGGATTGATCCCCTGTGTTGGCCTAACTGAAATTCTTACTACGTGGTATTTCAGAATTGTGTTTAGAAGCTGGGAATGAGGCTGCTAAAAAAACTATTAAATCCAGTGATTAGTTTCCCCACGATGGAATAATTACATGCATTTAAAATCTCTGACAGAACTGTAGTTATGCCTTCACTAGAGAGTTTTGAGGGAGCTACTTCATTGGGGAAGTCAATTAGTTTGGTGTAAATATCACAAATTGCAGCTTTCGTTCTAAAAAAAATGCAGAAGAGACTGCACAAGTTAAAATCAAGGGCAAGGCAGGCTTTGTCTGTGATTGCTAAAAATCCTGCCTGAGCAATCAGTTCTGACTTAAAGTTGAATCTGATTTGTTTAATTTGGTTTGCTTGGCACACAGAAAGGAAGGCAATGGTCACATCCTGCATCCCTGGCCTGGCCGGGGCACAACTCAGGCACAGCTTCACCCTTTCACAGCCTTCAAGCAAATGTTTCACATTTCATATCACAGCACTGGACATGCCACTAAGCCAAGACCCCTCTGAGAAGCTCTAAACACAACCCAGGCATTCACAGCAGTGCCTTCACACCAGAGCAGAGCTGGAGTCTTGTTTCTGGCAGAAACCAGAGAAGGGGAGGACGTGCCAAGATGCTACAGCAATCATCAGCTTTGGTCATCCTCTCCTTATCCTCCCCCCAAAAAAGCAGAGAAATCAAAAGCCTAAAAGAATCAAAAAGCTAAAAACTCAACATCAGTAAAAGGATTCCTAAAAAAACTATTGATTTATTTGCTTAACTGACTGTCCCAGGGACCAAAGCAAAGATTTTATCAGAATTGTGCAAGGGACTGGGCAGCTGTCAGATTAACAGCCCTAATCACAGTTAGTCACCTTATCCCACACTATTGTTAACCTGGATGAGAAGGCAGAAGCCAGACACCAAGTTCTTGGTCTGAAGAAGAAATTGTGCAGGCAAATTACTGATTGAACTGCCCATTCCTTGACAAAGGACACTAAATCCAGGAGATTTAGTAAACATCAGAAAATCTGTGTCACACTGCTTTACACGGAGCTCTTGATTAATCTATCATGTGCTTCCCTTCCCCAAATCCTTTTTCTCAGGGAGCTGACCACAAGAGAGCAGTTAAGAGAAGTGGGTTTCTGATTCTGAAGCAAAGACTGTTGTTTTAGGTTGCCCAACAATCTTTGGGGATCTTCAGCACAGGCAGTTCTTTTAGAACCACACACACTCCACACATCCTCCCTCCCCACACACACAGAGGCTTCTTTCTGCAAGGATTGTCCTGCAGTCACCTTAACTCTCTCCTCTCTCCCTGCACTGCCTGGCTACTCCCTGGAAATCTTGTCATGTCCTTTTCTGGATGTATTTGTGTAAAATTTGTCTACGGTGCAGAGCCTGGAACTGCCACCAAAAGCAGCAATTCAGCCTTTCTGCACTCAGCTCCCACCTCCAACCTTTCTGTATGCCAGCTCTTCCTGGGATCAGGCACCTGACTGAGCAGGGAACCAATTTAACCAAGAAATAGCCTAAAAAAAGGGGGGGTAGGGGAGGCACATCTCAGCTGTATCATGTCCCCAGCCTGGTCCACTCCACGGCCAAGCAGAGTGAGCAGAGTGGTGAGGCAGGGACAAGGATGGGAGCCAGGAACTGGGAAGAGAGAGCTCAATTTATTTCAGTAGCAGTGCCAGCTTAAGATGTCTTCATTAAACTACAGTTGCAGATGCACTAGGGTGTTGGAAGCTGAGATCCAAATGCACCTTGTCAAATTCTAGAGAAAGGCAATGTACAGACAGAAACCTAAATAACAACAACGGGTAAGTCTGTGCTGAGAGGTGACAGATTGGCAATCACTTCAGCAGGCCCGACTGTCCTAACTTTTTGTGCCATTAAGACATTTAGTCTTGAAGGTTGTTAAACTGTGTTTACCTGGGGGACATGGGCCATGTGTGGCGGATTGGTATATGCAGGTTGAACATGGGAGGGATGAATGGTGAAGACTGTTTGTTGTGCTGTAGGAAAATTGTTTTGTGGAGACTGCGTGTTGGAGCCTGGCGTCATGGAAGGAGGGGTTGGAGCTAGACCTGCGTGGTAAATCGCCGACTGCTGCTGGGGGTTGGCCAGGTGCAGGGCCTGGGCAGCCTGGTGCTGGTGGTGCTGCAAGAAAACACAAAGAGATCATTTAGGTTAGGGCTGAGGAATTACGCTGGGCCTGTCAAGGAGAATGGAGCTGCTCTCAGGTCTGGGTCTGTCTGTGGTGAAGCTGAGGATGGTCTGTGCTCGTGGGTATTGGAGTTTGGTCCAATATTCCCAGGAGGTTGTGCCTGAGCTGTGCCCTTGCTCTTTGCCTGTCTGGCAGCTCTGTGGTGTTTTCACCACAGTGGTCCCTCAGGCTCCCAGGATGTTACAGCTGAGGGCTTGGAGACAAGCCAGGCATGCAAAGGCTCAAGTTTACCTTCCACTGAGAGGCTTCAAGGAGAGGGTGAAGGAAAGGAGCCGATTCTGATGGAGGGTTTGGATTCAGAGTTTTATTCCTGGCCCAAGGGCCTCTGAGTCCAGTAACTGCTCCAACAGAATCCTGACCATATGGAGGGCTGGCTCTTTTAACCAGGGGAGATGGGGAGGGAAGGAACACAGGTGNCTGGGGTATCCTGAGACACACCACAACAGTGGGGAAGCTCTTTACAGCCCCACCAGGCTCAGCTTCTGCTGGCAGACAGAACCCAGGCTGCCAGGTAAAACCATGCAGAAGCCTCACAGCTGCAGCCAGAGTTATTCCCAGGAGGGAATTAAGGAATGCAGCATTATTCCAAGGACCACTGTGTTTTCAATTGCTTTGACAAAATCCCATCAAACACTTCTCAGCATTTATCTGCTATTTCCACTTCACTCATAGGAAAGCACTGACACAATTATGATCCTTCCATCATCCTTAAACTGAAACACCCCCCATCCCCTGTGAACAGCAGAAATGAGCAGTTGGACTCTGCTCCATCCCACCCTTTTTTCCCTTTTAGAGAAATCAATAATCAACATCAAGCTGCAATCCATTAAACACAATTTGCAGCTGCCCAGGCCCTGGGTTGTGTTACCTGCACGGGGCTTGGAGCAGGGTGGCTTCCAGCATGTTGGCTTTGCTGCTGGCCAGTTGGGGTGGCAGAAGGCTGAGGATGAGGAGGATGCGGATGCAGGGTAGCATTAGGGTGGGCATACTGCTGAGCAAGTGAGCCAGTGGAAACTAGGATGAAAAAGAGGAATATTTAACACCAGGCACAGGACGTGCACTTCTATCAAGTCACCATCTGCACTTGAAGATTTTACTACAACTCAGTCTGTAAATATATTCCCTCCCCCTTCTAAAAAGAAAATAAAAATCTATTTATCTTGCAAATAGCTGATGATCTTACCTTGCTTTTGTGTAGTTTGGTTTGGCAGGAAAGTCTATAAACAACCATAATTAGACAGTTCATCTTCCCTAATTAGACAATGCAACAGATACTACATAGAGAAATGCAGTATTTCATCTTTTGTTTTGTCAAACAGACCAGTTTCAAAGATCAAATTTATAATTTTCATACAATTTAGGATTTCCTGAGATATACTTTTCAAAGGTGTTACGAGCCATTTTTATTTCCACCATCCAAAAAAAATTCTTTGGCCTTATACCTGGCTAACCTCACCATGCTACTCTTCTGGAAATTGCTCACAGAACAGTCAGAGGGAAGCACAAACTCTGCCCGTGCTCTCCAGAGTAAATAAACACATCACAGCTGAAAAAACCGAGGCTGCTCGAGCATCAAATTTTTGCTGAAGCCACTTTCTTGTGCTAAAATATCCCATTTTGCCTCTGCCCTCGAGGCCAATCTGTTCTGGATCTCCACCATCCTGTGAGTTCCCCAGCACTGCCACGGAATTCTTCATTCCTTGAAACGGTAGCAAATAAGGTACAAAATTCCCAAAAAGGAAGAAACTGAACAAACAGAAAACTTTCACCCCAGTGAAGCCACATCTGTTGCTACAGCTGTGCCAGTCTCCAACAACAAACACCAAGTTCCTTCTTGGATCCTGCTCTGTCCTCATTCAAATAGGCCACACTAAATCCTATTTTTTTTTTTTTTTGAGGGAATCTAAGCAAGTATGAAAAAGCCACAATGACAACAAGTCTTCCTTTCAACACAAAGCATGCAATGGCAAAGCAGGATCCTAAAATTGAGGATGTTTCCCCTATTTCTTTTAGGTCTTGTGCAACAACCAGGCTGTGTCTGCAGCTACTTCTGTGTGTGACAACACGTGTCAAACCTTCTGATGTCACAGCCTGAAAGACCAAGGAGAGTTTTGCTGAAAAAGTGCTAAAAAAGCAAATAGCCAAAGGAAATTATCAACCTGCTCCTCATTATTTCTTTCGACTGTTCTTTATTTGTTTTGGTGCCTTTTGATCATTCTGAAGTTAATTACTGATGAGTATCTACCAGGTTATATTTCTTTTTTTTAATGGGGTTGGTATTATATGAGAACTTGATGGCCACTGCAGTTTTCCTCCAGCCTGGTTTGCTATAAACCTTACAAATCCAAATTCTAACATGTTCCAACTCACCAGAATACACAGAGCCAGGATATTTTTGCCTAATTGAGTTTTTTTTTCTCCCCAGTGCAGGTTCCTCCTTTAGAAAATAACTGCCTGCCACATTTAACTTAATCCCTGGCAAGCTCTATTAAATCTTCACTGAGCAAATGGCCTTGCAGTGATGAGCAGTTTCAGGCTATTAATGCAGATGAACCAAATTCCTGCAGCCTGGAGTTGATCCTAATGTTCTTATCCACATGTGCAAGCACACTTGTACACCCTGAGACTTCCTGATTGAGAGGAGCTTCAAAAACACCTCAGGATTTTCTAAGCACACTGTCAAAACCAGCAGGATCTTCTGCCACAGCGTTTTGTTATGCTTTAAATCCAAGTATTTTTGATTTTTTTGCTTTGTATCACTACTAAAATGTATTTTGCAGCAGCATCCCTGCCATGCTCCTGCTTGACTTGCACACATCTCTGACCAAAATTATCAATGGCAACACTCATCATTTTTACAGTACCAAGTTCATGGTTTTCTACAGCAGGAAAATTTCTCAACCTTATCATTATAAACACTCTGAAGAAGGTCAGAAATTATTATCTTTGTCAAAGTAATAGAAATAAGTGGAAGGAGGGATTACTTGATTGCCAAAGGGCAAGTTAGACCAGCAATGCTCCCAGTGCCTCAGGCACAGAGCTGGCAAGCCTGACTACAAATTAACTCCAACTCCATTCAAGAGGCTTTAAAATGTATATGAAATTTAATTCTGAGTTGTAAGATACTCAAAGACTTCCCATACCACTTGTTAAGAGCCCTCAAAATAATGTGGGACTCCCTTAAACCATTTGTGCAATTCATCTTTTGCTTCTTTATGGCCAAGAGAATAATAAACCCAGTTGTTCTGAAGCAGATATTTCTACAATAAAACTTCACAATAAGGAATTTCCCTCTTAAGACACCAGTTAAACCAAGGAATAGCACCCTAAAGAGTAGATATAAACCAGGGGAAGGATCAGGTTTTTGTCATAGTGGCAGCTCTTCCAAAACCACCCAATATTTTATCCACAGCTTTGGATTTAAAGCACTGGACTTTTTTATACTGAAGAATATTTATTTCTCTAGTTTCTCCTTCATTTTGTCTTTAGCAGATTACCCTAATGACCACATTTGTAGAGTTTAAAACTACTTCAGATGCTGCTGCAAATTATGTTTTAATAGTAATATTAAAAATGTCTTTCAAAAAATGTTACCTGGGCACTTCTCTAAATCCTGGCTGGGCCCTGCACACAAACCAAGAACGAGTCAGCAGGTCTGAAATGCATTCCCAGTTTAAAACCAGAGTTCAGACTCCAACTCCAGCAGTGTAAATGGTTTTTCATGTTTAGTTAGTGCAAGTAATTCCTGCCAAGCCAATGAAATCTCTGAGACCAGCAGGGCTGTCAAAGGAGTCTTGTAAAAAGTCATGAAAAATTCACCTGCCCAGCCAGAATTAAAGCACTTTCCCTGGGATTTTTTAAAGGAATTTTTGCCTGGTCATCAAAACACAAATTACCAGCAAATAAGACAAGACAGGAGGTGGAAAAAAAAAAAAAAGACTAATTATCCAACATTTTTCCCCCAATTTTCAGTATTTTGGAGATTTTTCAAATGGCCACCTACTATGTGAGAATGTGCCAAGAAAGGACACATCTTGCTGCAAGTCACCTCAGCTCATTCCAGCATAAATACACTGAGTTTCTCACCTTTTATGCCTTAAATTCCTCTGCCTGGGCTGACCTGCTTCACTTCTGCATCTTTCTAATCAAATTGGTTCTAATGTGAGATATTTCACTGCACTGACCTGGCAGGGACACGCAGGGAGAGAAGCGACTCAGTCACAGAATGGGAAAAAAAACAAAACATCACAGGGATTACTGAATTCAACTCTACAGAACTGCACCCCATTTCTGAGAACAAATGAGAAGGAGTCAGCCACAGAACCCACAGAAGGAGCTGAAATCAAAAGAGGTCAGAGCAGCAGAAATCAAGCAGAACTCCCAGCTACAAGGGAGAATGTGAAACCACATCGTGTCATTTTGTAATTTTGTCTTTTCCCTGGAATTTCAATGGTGGTCAGCGTTGGTCTTGGTCTACAGATGCATTGAAGAACCTGTTTTTCAAGAACTGACCAGTGAACAAACTTTAAAACTATTGCCAGAGCCAGTAAGATGGTGAGGATAACTACATTTAAAAGACCTGAATGGTAGGAAGCAAAGAAATAGCAAAATGTTTCTTTCATCATACAAACATTTCAAGAAGTCATTTTACACAGGTAGAGTGGACTTCACTTCAAAGATAATCCAAGAAAGGAACTGGGTTATTGCAGTGATTTCAGTGCACCAAACCACGAGGCATGAACACAGCACAGGTCAGCATCCTACAGCCCCTGCTCAGGCAGAACCAGTGTAGCACAAGAAACACAGGAAATCTGCTCCAGGGGAGATTTCTGGAGAACAAGTGGTTTTTCTCACATCCCTCTTGCATGAGCTAATACAAAAAAAAACCAAAATAAAACAAAAAAAAAAACAAACCAGGAGAGTGCCTGGCATGGGCTGCACGGACTTACAGACAGACACAGCAACGAGTGCCACGGCAGGACAGGAGCAAGAACAGAAACACCCTGAAACTGCAACTCCTCCTCTCCCATGTCATGGGGGACAGTTCATCCTGCAAGCACCCCCTCAAACCTCAGCTTCCTCAAAGCTGAACCCCAGCAGACAAGGCAGGATTTTGCAGTTCTTTGCTTTTCCCAGTAAGTGTGGATGAGCTGGATGAGGCTGTTTTGTGTCCAGAGAGCAGCAGCCCCTCTCCCAGTGCCTCCAGTGATGCTGGTCACCAGCACAGACCCACCTGAGCCAGGGAATAGAACTTATCAGTTCCATTTATCAAGCTCAACTGCCAAGGAGCCCTCATCTCATCCCTGTCATACAACTGTGACCACAAGTTGTTCCCAGCACTCCTTCAGTGCAGCTCTACAGAAAAACTTCCTCCACATTGGCTGCAACTCGAGTTATTTCCTCCCAGGGGCTCAAAACTTGAGCCACAGCTTTTTAAAGGGATGAGGCCCAAGTTATTTCCCCTTTTAGGATGCTGGTAACTTGTCAGGTGTAAAAATCCTGTTTGGCTCATAAAGGGAGCGAGGCAGCTCCCACAGGTTTATGTAGAGGCTACAGAATCACAGCGTGGTTTGGGTGGGAAGGAACCTTCAAAATTCATCTTGTTCCACCCCCTGCCATGGGCAGGGACACCTCCCACTACCAGAGATTGCTCCAAGCCCTGTCCAACCTGGCCTTGGACACTTCCAGGGATGGGGCAGCCAGAGCTGCCCTGGGCACCCTGTGCCAGGGCCTGCCCACCCTCACAGGGAAGGATTTCTGAGAGCCCACTTCTGGCTGCAGATGACAAGACTGGGTAGTGAAGTCAGAGATTATTCCATATTCGAAATAAATTTTTCAAGAACTGACAACTCAGCTTCCTGTGATCATATAAATCTGTTCCAAAGCTCCATTCCCTGCCCACTGAGAGGAACCTTCCTGCGTTTTCCACATCCTGGTTTGGTGCAAGGAAACTTGTTCCCTCAACACGTCCCATTCCTTTAACATGTGGTTCTTTAGAAAGTGCTTTTCTGTACAATCAAAATTAGTACAAAAAACCCAACTCACTGGCAAAGTAGAAAGAAGGGCCTGTCTCCTTGCTGTATGGTATTTTGGGACATGCTGAATTTGGGAAATAGAAAGGTAAATTAGCCTCTTGCCACGTGTATACTTCCCATCTTCTGGAAAGGTCAGTGTCAGTTTTAATTTTTTTTCAATTTTTTTTTGAAGACTCTAGAACCATGCAGATATTTTTATTTCCTTAGCTGCTATTAGATCTAGATATTTCGTTTTACCAATAAGTGGAGATGAAACACAAATCTTGAGTAAGCCTTCCTTCTGAACTGTGACACTGAGGTCTGCAGTTCTTAATTAACACAAAAAGAAACTTTATGTCAATTCATGGTCTATTACTGTCCACTGTAACAAGAAGGTTAAAATGCAATTACACTAGAGCAGAAACTGGCCCTTGCTTTTTCAGCTATAGCACTGAACATTCTGAACAGCTCCAAGACAACTTTGGTGACTGCTTCACTCTTAGTCCCTGGAGAATCCTCTGAAGTTTATATTCTATCCACCATTGTACTATCAGGGGAATAGAATTTACTCTACTGCTGAGACAGAAACCAGATAAAGTTAGAGACAACACCAGACCAGTAAAACATATGCAGAAGGGGAAAGGGGAAGGGAAATGGGGACAGGAGTGAGAGCACAAAAAACAGGAAATGCATCTGTGTAAAACCAAGGTCTGGTTTTACACTAGTTCTTAAACACAAAAGTTAAGTTTTTCAGAGGACTCCAATTATCTGGAAACAAATCAGCCACATGGAAAACTAACACAAGTTCATTGTCACAGGAATGGACAGATCCACCCTCTCTTGGTAACCAAGTTTTCCACCAGCAGCAGAAGCCTGGTCTGGGCTTGGTGTGACACAGGAGCCAAACTGGGACCGTGGCCAGCAAACTCCAGCAGCCCAAGGACAGGGACTGGGAGGCCACCCCGAGCCAGCAGCTGCCAGACAGACACAGAACCTTCTGAGCCCAAGGTGCAGCTGAGCAGGGGAAGGATGACACCTCCAGGTGTGGCAGGTAAAGGGCTCACATTTCAAACTCTCCCGGACAGGGGCGGCTCCGCAGCTGAAGGGTCCCAGTGCTGTTATTGTCTGGCTGGGAAGAAAGCTGTGTGGACATTGTCCTTCCCCATTTTGAGGGGAAAACCCCAGTGATCTGAACACTCCTCTGTCCTGTCTTTAGCTGGGGTTACTGGGACCAGGCAGCTCTGCTTCTCTCTCTTGGGTTGTGACACTGTGAACTGGCAAGGAAATCCCAGAAGTGCAGCAATATCCCATTAAACAGCATTAGACAAAAGTACTTTTCTTTAAAATGGAAGAGTGCTTATCACCAAGTGTAGGTCACTGTATGTATTTTGGATTCAGCTATCTCTTCACAAGACAAACTTTTGGCAGTGAGGGTGGTTCCCTTAAATCGACAGGAATTTCTCTTGGCTGCCAGGCTGTTGCTATTTGCCACAGATTTTCAACTCGTCCCAAACCACTAGTGAAGGAGGAGTTTCAGATCTTACCAGAAAACATTTCACACTTTAGGAATACTTGATAAACAGCTTCCCCCCAACCCCCAGGTCTCAGCACAGTAGCTCTTGTAGACATCTTCTCTCTACCACATATGCAGGAGAAAAACTGAGTGAATTTTGCAGGAATAACTCAAAGCAAGCACCAGTACCTTGAAGGGTAAAAGGGCAGCGTGGCCCATTGAATCCTGATATCAGTGCTAAAAATAAGTAATAATATATATTTTAAAAATCAGATAGCAATTTTAAAGAGCCAAAAGGGAAATTGTTTGAGCAGAATCAAAAGCAGCAGTGATGGTAGTTTCTCAGGAAGTTGTTATTCTGTACTTTGAAATTATTTTTTTAAGAGAGGACCAGAATCAAAGTGCACAGGTATATTTAGTTCAAAACGTGGGTAAACTTTAAGATTCCCAAAAGAAAGAGCATAAGTTATTTTCTTATAGTCACTCAGTCAGATGTGAACAATTCCAACATGATGTTCTTTAGCTCCATAAGCAGCTCAGATTGGTCACCTCTGGCATTCCTGCCTTCTCCCACACATGGATAAATGGAAGCTGAAGTGGACACGTTACAGCTGGACACACTTTGAGGAAGCACAGTCCATCTGGGCCAGGTCTTCAGGCACTCAGCACATGGAAGACTTGCAAAAATGTGAATTGAGAGGGTGCTGCAGGACATCAGGAGTCATTCCACGTGTCACTGTCACCTTGGAAGGTGAAGGGCACATCTGAGACAGTTCATGGTCACTAAACACGTCTGCACAGGGGCAAGAACACACCCTGAAAAAAGGTCTGTCACATGGAGTTCATGATCCTCTTGGGCTGAATGGTTTCAGGAACAAAAATTTCAAGCACTCCATCATTTACAGGAAGGTGGGAGAATATTTAGAAGAGTCACCAAGTAGCTACTTGAAAGAACACAGGAGGACAGGCCATTTCTGTTAAATTAGGTGCTCTTGGGAAAGTAATATTTAATTACATGGCAGGAAATACCAAAGAATTCTCAAGTTTGACCCAACTTAAGTTGTTTGCACTGGCAGGCAGTCACATATCTACAACAGACAAGCTGCAAAACCAACACAAAATGAGATCTAACAGTTGTAAGTTAGAATATCAGTGAAAAAAAAACTATACAGACATCTGATCAAAGCCAAGCAAGGCAACGGGCTCGTACTTCAACGCTGCAGAACCCACTGATTACAGAAGATAAGGATGATGCACAATGGGAAATTGCTAGGAAGTCACATGCAACCATTCTGAATCAAATCTCAGATTATCTCATGTTTGGTTTTATTTTAATTAGAATTTGAGAGGAGGGTTTTCACCAATAAAGGTCTGAAAGCCTTTGATCATTCGCTTTATCGGAATTCTATTTAATCTAATGAAAAAGCAAACAGAAGATCTGTTTATATGGACACCTCAAGCACAGGGGTTGAAAAGATCAAAGTAATACAATTAGCAAGGACCTGTGAGAGAAAGATTAATCTCTACAAGTAACTTCCATTTCAGCTTCAGCACAAAATGAGCTCAAATGTTCTTCCTCCGTCAAAATAAGTTATTTTTGTTTCTTAACTCTGTTACCACACCACTGCAGAGATCTGACAGGATGTTTTCAGACGGGTAAGACACCTCTTAAAATCAAAATTAATTTCCCACTAAACTCCAGATTCTCTGTAAGTTTTCATGACACGTCATGGACTTCCATTAAGTAGCAGTGTAAAACTAAGCACCCGAAAACATACAAAGATGTCTAAAGGTCCAGAAAATCTTTTATTAGAATCTAAGTCAATAATATACGTGACCCAATAAAACTTTTCCTCAGATGCTATAACAAGTATTGAAATGCCATGTTTTCAAGAGACCATCTGCTGTTTTGACATTTTATGACAATTTCCAAGCCTTAAACAACCTTGACTCTACCTCTTTCAATAGCATGTTTTGCAGTGAGCTCTTTTTCCTCCAAATTGGGCCTTGATTTATCATACATTTATAATGCTTTAGAAAGTTCTCACACATTTTACTTCTGTCACAAGGTAACCCACATTTTCAGCACTTCACTGTAAGTGAAAAATGCCCATCTGATAATGCTAGAGACTAATTGTCCAAGTGAGAGCAATACATGAGCTGTTCCATTTACTTATTCTTGACTTACCAAATGAGAAAGGTAAGCAACACATGGTTTATTTTTGCTTAAACAGCAGTGTTCATACTGTTAATAATGCCAGTAGTATCATAAAGACAGCATTTCACTAGTTGCCAGAACTAAAGTCAAGTTTGAAACTGAGGTCATTAACCTTGCAATAAAACAAGTACTAATTATAATCAAGGAACAAACAAGGGATGATGTATCAAGAGCATCAAGAGAACTTGAACAAACTTCTTTCAGCAGATATTCTTTAGCAGCTCCCAGGTTGAAATCTCATCTTGGTCACTGGCATCCTACCGAAATCAGCACACTCGAGTTTTCATTTGAACCAGCTGGCTCAGTTTTCAATGCTCTGCTCATCATCATCTTATGAAATATAAACCACATCTACTCAACGATACCCACGTTTGAAGGCTGACATTAAATACATCCCCTGCACAAGGTAAGGACTTAAAAAGTTACATATAACACAAAACGTTTCCTACCATACATAGCATGTGTCTGTTCATGCGCACCGTACTGTGTTGCAGAGGAAGATACTAAACCCGGCTGTGCGTGTGCTGGTGGGGCCATCATCCTAGCGTTGCCCTGTATTACAGGGCTATAAACATGAGGATGCTGCAAGCAGAACAAAGGAAAAACCACACAGTTAACTGGGGAGTCAACTCCAAAGAAAATTCTGCCACCTAAACAGTCGCGATTGAAACAGCGGCAGCTCGGCCTCACTCAAACGCAGTGAGCTGAGGATTTCACACTGCTGTGACTGTCCCAGCTGTTTCCAAAATTTAAGGGCTAGAAACTGGCAGAAAATATTGGTATGTCCAATTTTTGCCACTCTAATAATGCCCTGAGCTTATACATTTATCCGAGTACACGTGTAGATTTAACAGCCTTTGAAGTAAGAGCAGTCCACCAAGTTATTTTTAGAACACTTAACCAGGAGATGTGCTGGCCATGACCTAAAGAAATTCTTCAAAGAGCTAAAAAAAACCATATCAATAATAAATGCCAACTTCTAAACTGACCTTAAAATTCATTAGGACATTAAAATTCATTAGGACCTTAAAATTTGTTACAGGCTTTGAAGCACATTCCAAGATCACCACGTGTGCTCCAGAACACAGAAACTCTTCAGGGTGACTTTGGACACAAGGGAGGTTATTTAGCTCTGAGCCACTTCATTATTTGTGTTTGGATTGATCAGGAGCATGGAAAGGACTCTTACCTGAGATTGGTAGTGTGGCACATGCTGCACAAGAGGCTGATTAGGAAATTGTTGGGGGCTATATGCAACATATTGTGTAGAGTAAGCAGGTGGAGTAGCTACAATTGGAGGGCCTGCTGCTGAGGCAGGATGCATCATGGTGCTCTGGTGGTGTTGGTCTTGCCGCTGCTGGGGCATATTTGGTACTGGAAAACAGAGATTGTCTGGTGTTAGAAACAGAGAAAAAAAAATGTGGAGCTTCCTGAAAGGTTCTACATTATAATAACGTTAGTGGGACCATGTGGAATAGCCTCACCCCACAGCTTTAGCCAGGGGTGAGAGCTCTGTCAAAAAGGAACAGGGAGAAGAAGAGTTTCTCCAGGAAACACAGGATTTTCAACACTGCCTTTGGGCTGGATATACACAGCCACAAACACAGCCCTGTCTTTTTTGTGAAGGAAGAAAGGTGGAAGGAGAGAAATACACACAAAAATCAGGAGTGGAAGAGAAAGGTTATATCAGGTACCTACATTAACCAATTAATCCTGTCCCCTTTAAAAGGCTTTTTCACCCTCTATGAGAACGACTTGGCCACTGTTCCATCAGCTGGAAATCTGAGTTTTATGATGAAATGACTCCTGCTTATGGCTGAGGAGAGCACAATAAAGGTCTCCACACAGCCACAACTTGAGGTATTCACATCTTTTGAGCTCTGTGCTGCCCCTCAGGGCAGCAGAAAGCAAATTTTAGGTCACAGACAACACTGAGGGAGACAAAACCTATCAGAAGTAGGAATAATTAAGAGTGAAAAAGACAAAAAGAGCAGAGCAGTGTGAGCTCTCTAGGGAAGGTGATCACCCAACTCAGTTGGAATAAACTAATTCAGCCTACAAAGCATGGGCATAAGAACTTCAGGAGGGCTCCAGCTTTCTGCAGTCAGGCTGCAACTATTAACTGAGCTACCTCAATCACCTCAAAACCCCACTGCAGGGCAATGCCCCAAATCCCTCAGGGAGAGGAGAGGGAAATGCTGAAAACATCAGTAAATTCACTCAGTGATTGTATTTACACTGTAGATCAACAACAGAAAGAAGTAAATCCAGGAGGCAACTTGAACAGTGTAAAGGCACAGAGCTGTGACCCAGGCAGCTCCCTCAGGGCTGTGCTGCATACAGATGGATATGCAGAAAATATTGGAATCTAAAAAGGAATTGAGAATGGGAGCTGCCTCACCCAGCAAGCAAGCACTCAGCAAGGTAATTCTGATTAAAACTGTTACCAACCAGAAGATAGCAGGGCTGAGGCCACAGTGAAGTTACTGTACTTTAACACAGGAATACATTGCAGGGTTTTGTCTCCCCTAGGTTGATAAAGGCCACTTGTTTGTTGCTAAACAGCAGAAAACAATTTCCTCCTGCAGTGACTGGAGCTGCAGTGCTGGTCCTGTCCTGCAGCACTGGCTGCCACTGCAGAAGCATTCACTGGGCACAGTTACAGCATTCCCTGGAACAGGAGCACAAGAACAAGAGCAGCACTTTCTGCTCCCTCACTGCCCTGCCCAGCACAGGGAACATCTCACCACCCATTGTGACTCCACAGCCACGGGTGTCACTTAAACACGTGGCATTGTCATTGTTAGTCCAGCTGTTCAGCCACTGGGGCAGCAGGAATGAACAAGAACAAACTGGAACCAGCTCCTTCCAGAAGAGCAGCACAGCAAACTCTTCTGAAGAAATAGGGACTCTGAGTGTTGTTAAAAACCTCCTCTATTAAAGCATCAATTGGGGTACTGCTGCAAACCAGTACAGAAAACCAGCAGAGAAGTCCCCTTTAAACAATACTTATGAAATATAGAAGATGATCAGCTCACTCTGATGCTCCAAGTAACAGAGATGTTTTCCTGTTTGTCAAATCCAATTCCAAACCAAGCAATGCCCCATTACTCAAACCTGGCATGTTTTGGCTGAATTAGTTTATCTAAAAATCCATTAGTATCTCCACTTACTTCCCTTTATTAAAAATAGCATTTAAAATATCGACTGGAACCATGGATTAGAAAACACACAAACATTTGTCATTTAGCCATGCTGCATGCAGACTGAGAACCAAACAGGCAGTATTATTCTCACCTTTACCTGCTCTATATGTCTTGGCTTGGTTCACTGGCATGGGCGTCATGGGAATAGGATACAAAGGCTGAAACAGAAGAAATGGAAGGTATGATATTCCTTTAAAAACTCACTGTGTGCTGGGGTGGGGGCCCCACTCTGCTTTGATGTGTTTCCCTCTGTTCTGTTCCTTGGTTTAGTGAACTCTGCCTAACCTATGAGAGTTTCTTGGATCAGTGTCATTAAGTCTGCACGGACACACAACTAAGACCAGATGGTTGGCAACAACCAGCCCAGGAATGCTACTGCAGCTACTGCAGGCACTGGGCTCAACCTGACAGCCCCTCAGCAGCTTGCTGGTATAAAGCTGAGTCAGGGGGGGTTAGGTTTGCTATCAGGGAAAGGTTCTTCCCCCAGAGGGTGCTGGGCACTGACCAGGCTCCCCAGGGAATGGTCTCAGCCCCAAGGCTGCCAGAGCTCCAGGAAAGCTTGGACAATGCTCTTGGAGACAGGGTGGGATTGTTGGGGTGTCTGTGCAGGGACAGGGGTTGGGCTGAAGATCCTTGTGGGTCCTTCCAGCCCAGGATATTCCATGATTCTATGATATCCCTACAACAACCAGAAACCAGTGGGACACAGCTGGAAACAAAGAAACAGCTGCAGAGAGTGAGACTATGCTTGGAGGACCTGGAGGAAACCTGCACAGATCCTTAATAAATGTGGGCTGCTGGCATTTACAAGTGTTTGGGATTATTTGAACATCCAGATACAGGGAGCACTGGGAAAAGCCAGTATTTACACAGCCAAAACTTAACAACAACGTGATTTATATTCACAAGAGCAACACAAGCTGTGCTATTTCACTGTTTCAACTCAGAGCTCCCAAGCTGCAACAAGCTGATCTTTAAGGTCCCTCCCAACCCAAGCCATTCCACCATTCCTAAGCCTGCACAGCTTCCTGAGGATGAATGTGAAGCATTGAGGAGTTTGCAGCACTTTACCTGCACGCCTGGACTCACTGGAACCGGGTACATCATATTTGGTGCAAAACAAACAGGCTGAGTGTACACGGGGGTTGGCTGCTGATGCCCCACCATGGAGGGGCTGGGCTGAGCTTGAGGACGAGGGGAGGTTGGTGTAGTAGAAGGTTTCGGCTACAAACAGAGGTGAGCAATGGATATGGCAGGGTTAGCTTGAGTATCCTCCAAGGAAAAGGTTGGCTTATAAAGATCTACTCAAAGGCACAGTTAAACAGCATCAAATCACTTACTTGAGCAAAAGAGCGAGGGTTGAATTCTTTAGCATTAGGATTAAGTGTTGATTTTCTAACTTGCCTAAACATAAAGAACAAAAAAATTAAGTTGGGTGTTATTCTTTTACAGGAGTATCTGCAATTAATAATTCAAGAAACACCTCATTTCCATCTGTGAGTCAGATTTCTGGGAAGCCAAACACCTCATGGCATGCAAAAAGCCACTCTCACTGAGGGACTCTTACTACAACGACCCAGGAAAGTTTTCCAGTTGATACCACAGCTCATGTGAGCCAGAAAAACATTGAAATAAGCTTTTAGATGTGAACTAGGCATCAACAGGACCAGAGCTCTGCACTGAGTCAGGAGATGAGCTCCAGGGCAGCCCCTTCCCCTGTTGCTCCTCCTGTGTAACAACACCTAGAGCCAGGAATGTGTCACCCAGCCATGACTTCTACACAAGGCCTGACGTTAATAAAGATGTGCTTATTCCAAAAGGCATAATTACTCACTCAGAAGTATCTTTCTTCTCCTCTTTATCCTCCTTGTCCTGCTTACTTCCAGGCCCGGATGTCTGCACACCTTGGGAGGTCACCTCAGGCCCTCGCTTTTGCTCAGAGCTGTTGCTCATGGAAGGAGAAATACTGGGACTGTTGGGTTTGCTACTGCCACCATTGGAGTTGCTGTTACTGCCAGCTTCTATGATAGATTCTTTAGGGGTGGATTCTGTCTTTTCTTTAACTACATCTCTTGATTTTTCACCTTCTCGGGTTTTGTTTAGCAGCTGATCCACTGCATCTGAGGAGGAACTGGACTGTAACTGGAAAAACCCAAGGGATATATTCAGTAAATTGATACAAAACTCAGGAGAGACCATCTAATGCTGTCACTTACACAGAGTAAAACACAGTCCCACAAGCCTCAACCATCTGGAAATGACCTTTTAAGACACACATTTCCATTTCTACTGGGAAAGAAATCCATGGGCACTGACAGTGTTTAAGCTGGCACTGTGTAAGGAGCTATTCAGCCACTCAAGTGACCTGTATGTTGATTAGGGAGTGACAGGAAAACTTCACACAACCCTCTGGACTCATCCCCTGAGTGATTTAACAGCACCACTTGAAAAGCTAACCTGATTTAATAAAGCCTTCTAACCAGCAAATAAGTAATATGAATTCATCTTCAATTTTCCTCTGCAAAACTCTTCATTTAATTTTGCAACAGCTCCTCCATATGGAGTGTGAGATAATTATTTGTGCCTAATGATCAAACAGGTTTCAAGTCCTGTTTTCAGTGTACAGTCAATATTCACATTTATGAGCATTAGGCAATTGTACAAACAAGAGTCAGCATTGATTTTACAATACCTAACATGAATTCTGACAGATATTTTCATAAATTAAGCAAAAGTATAAAGACCTGTTAACATATGCAGTGTGCTCAATTTATTAACATAATCTGGATGCACATGAGAATGATGACACCATTAACAGAGAGAAACTTACCCTAAAATCATTCTTAAATTTCTTTAAATCATCAATCTGTTTTCTATGCTCTGAAACAATTGGAGAGACACCTGCCAAATACAAGATCAACATTGTCCAAGCATTTCTAATACAAGTTTCATACACATTACCAAGTTTGCAGAAAGATAATGGTTTTGCAGGTATAAAGATAAAACCCAGTGCCTTATTTTGGGTTTTAATTTGGTACAATTCCATGACCTACGTGTATGAGCACAGAGAAAGCCTCTGTGAAAGCAGAGCATTACATAACTGATTTATCTTTAGTTCTGATGCACCACACCAAGGCAGAAGCCCCGAGGTGCAGGGACTGCAGAACTCACTGAACACAAAGAACATGCAACAAAACCCCCAGCCCAGCCTGTACCAGCATTTCAAAACACAGCAAGAGAAGGAGAAACACTGATCAAGGTGAGCTTTATGGTTGGACTCATCCTAAAGNTTTTTTTTTTTTTGAGAACTGAATGAACAAACAACGCTCTAGAGACAAACAAATGTAAGGCATAATAGGAAAAAGCACAGTTAGAAAAGCTCTGCTGACCACGATGCTCAGAAGTATTGTGAGCACAGCTCTAAGCAGAAACATTCAATCCACAGGCAGCTAAAAAGCAGCTCTGTCAGCAGGGGAAAGAAAGAAAGGGGGAGAAAAAAGAAAAAAACAAGTGAAATCACACCATCCACATGAGCATCTCTACACTTGGTGCTGATGGAATGAGTCACAAACAACATTTCAAAGTGCCACTTCACAATTGCATGACCAAATTTCACTGTAGAACACCAGACTGCCTCCAAGCCTTCCTTAAAATGCCAACTAAAGCAGCCAGGACAGCAGGTTCAGTGTGCACAATTCCTAAATCACTCAAGTACATGAAAGCTTTGGATACAAACCTTTGTTTTCAGGTTTAGAAAAACTAGGAGAAGTCTCACTTGGCTTTATATTCTCCTTGTTTCCAGTTGCAGAATTTTGCCTCTGGTCCTGAAGCCTTGTATCTTTAGCTGGAAAAGAAATGCCCAAAGTTATTTTCTTATACACACTCCAACTGACCAGAGGGAAGGAGAGAGAGAAACAGGGGAGAGATTTAATCATTTTAAGCTTGAAAAATCTTTTAAGTTTCACATTTCATGCTACCTAGGTGGTGCCTGGAGGATCATACTCCCTCTCTCTCTCCCCATCCTACAGTCAAATTAAAAAATAACCAATTAAACTCATCCCTCTCATCATACAAAAAACTTTAACTAGGCTGAACAAATTATAAACTTAAGAGGCAATTACTTTCAGCAGTCCAAGCTCTTCATACAGAATGCTACAAAGATTTGAGAGTTCTTAGACATTTCACTGTGCTCTTGGATGGGTTTTGTTTCCCTTTTTTGTTTTGCTGTGTTCAAAATATATCTTTAAAACCAGTGGCCTGCATTTCTTAAGCACAGAAAAGAGGCAAAGTTTGGGAAAAGAAATCCTCAGTTAAGTCAGACACCTATAAACCCACACCCCTTAAGGGCACAAAAAACTGAGCAGAGAGACTTCTCAAAAGGCCTCTCCTCCAACCTTAGTTTAAAGCTGGAGAAATGGGACCTCACAGCAGAATTTAATGCATTTTAAATTTCCCCACCACTCAGCAAACAGCTCTGCTCTTGCCCAGGCACATTCCCTGTCAGGAATTAGGGCAGGGGAGCATCTGCAAGGTACTGAGGGTCACTTACCTTCATTGGAAGGGGTGACTGCTCTGTTGGATGCAGGGCTGGCAGGTGTAGGAGAGGCAGCTGGAACAGGCATGGCAACAGATTCAGTGGGAATAGTACCAGGCTGAGGAGAAGGCAGAGCTGGTCCCATGGGAGTGCTGCTCTGCCTTGGAGACCTAGGCCTGTGTGTTTTAGGGGATAATCTCGGAACTAGAAACAAACAGGAAAAAGCAGTTATAGGATGAGCTTCCCCCACCTGCTCAGCAGTTTGTTTTAGTTTTAAAATGGCTAAAAACATGCTTTGAAACACTTTGTGAGATATTATATAATAAACTGAAAACCTGTTTTACCTTTCAGGCACATCTCCTAGTTTACAACGCAGCATTTCAGAGAATGGGGTGATTTCTCTGCAGATTGTCCCCCAAAATTTATCACTGCCCTCTAAATCCCCCCAAGAATCTGCAAAAATGCTTCCCCAAGTCCCCAACAGTACAACTACAACAGCTCACATTAACCCAGTTTCAGGAAGAACACAAAAGGTGGTCAGGTCTCCACACAAAGAGATGTAAAACATTTTTTTAAGAGGGCTGAAAAAACACATCCATTTTACAGCGTCCTCTTTTGGAGGTTTGCCAGCTGGAAAAAAAACAACACAGCCTATTGAAAAAAGAGTTCTTTTAGGTATATTTTTGCCCCCTGTGTTAAAGCAGCAAGGAAAGTTGTATATTCTTTGAACAGTAAGTTGTAGCTCCTGCTTCCTGCTCATCCCACTTGTGCTTTTTTGTCACATATTAAGTCCCAGTGAGTGAGCAGAAAGGCAGGTGAGTGGTTTAACAGTCCTACTTGCATGTTAATAATGTATAAACAGGGAAGGTGAATCACAAATAATGCCACAACAGAAGAGGTTAAAGTTTTTTCCACAAGGCAACAAGTCTATGTGGGTCTAATTTATACCTTTTTCCTGAGAAATGTGCTCCCACTACTCTCATCTAGAATTCTGCCCTGCTACAAAATACCCAAAAAGTACCTAAAAAAGACCAAACTGTTGCTCTCTCACCCTCAAGGAAACACCCAGCTCCTGGCAGCCCACCAGAACATGGCCTCAACTCAAGAGCTCCAGACTAGACCTGTGGCACAAGACTGAGCTTTAAGCCAAATATCAAAAAAAAAAAATCTATTAACTGATTAAAAAAAAAGACACTCACTATAACTGCTCCCACAGTAGCCAAGAACACCACCAGTTAAAATCCATGTAAATTTTAAAGGTGGAATACATCCAACTTAACTTGAGCAACAATTCATCTTCACCAGCCTTGCTCTACACAAACACCTCCTTCATTTCTAAACCACAACCCAGCCACGCTGCCATAACCAAACTCAGGGATGCAGTGGCAAATCTCTAACTCCTCCAATAAACCCCCTAAAATCAAATCCTTTCTAATTCCCACACTTTTCCTTCCTTTCTCTTCACACAGCACCTGACCCTGCACAGTTAGGACAACACTGCACCAACTCTCACTCGGCTACCTGGGAACATCCTTCACCCAACTCCAACCTTAGCCCAGGATTTGGATTTTTCAGAGCCTGAATTGCCTGGAAAGGCAGGATTCTGCTGAGCATTCCCACTCTAAGGATTCCCCCTGCAAGCCATCTGCAATAAGCCAAGCTTTACCTACCCCCACTGACAACTGATGACCACGTCCCACCTGAAGGGCTGCCTCGTGCCACTGCAGCAGTAGATGCTTCCCCAGGTGCATTATGAGATACAAATTCTAAGCCACTTGAAATTGTACCCCTACCAGTAGAGACTCTGTGACCTCGAGGGTGCCGTTGAGCCTTTGGTGACATCCGTGGAGGCCCTGAGGAAAAAAAGACAACCCCACACAATAAGTGCTTGATGTCCACCACAGAAAACTCGAATATCTCTTCTTAAAATTACATTTTATCTTAAAACTCTCAATAAAGCAGCAATAAAATCAAGCAATTGGCATTGATATCCTAAAAAGGCCAAGTCATTGGTCCAGCCAGGCTGCCAAAACTCATCATCTCCCCAGGGCAGCTCCTGGGTATATTCAGAGGCTTTATCAGCACTGAAACAGGTGTGCAAGGCCTGGATTTAAAATATTTCAATCCAAGCATCCACCACTGCCAAGTGCAAGCCGAGCCATAAAGGTCAGTGGTGCAGCTGCCCCTGGATAAGCACAGTTCCAGGCTGTCAAACATTTTTCCAGAAAATAAAAAATTCCCATTGCTTTTGTCAGGTGGTCAGTGATCCCAACCATTTATAGTCACCACTGGCTGACCAATGCTCTTGGGGAATTTCAGCAGAGCATTCTCTGCAGTCAGGCTGAATTGCCTGCAGCAGCTCACAATTCATTTACAAGTCAGCAAAAATTGCAACTAAACAAGGGATTGTTATCCCAAGGTTCAAGTCATGCATGTTTAACACCAGAAGCCAAAGTCATAAGTGAATACAGGAATTCTGCACAGCCTCTACAGCTGCCACACCATAGCTGTGCTCAAATCTAAGCAGCAATACAGTTCTTACATCCTAATAAACATATTCTTTACAGGATTAGACTCAAATGTTGATGCTTCAAAAGGAAAAAAACTGTGTGTGAACAGAATCTGGCTGATTGCAGTTCATTTTTCACGTAGGTCAGTAAGAGGGTCAAGTTCAGATAATGGCTTTTAGGTTTCAAAAAAAGTTCTAAAACACCAAGTACCTCTCCTGGTTACATAAATCTTTAAATGTCAGCCTCTATTTTAACCATGGATCTCCAGTTCACCTCAATGCAAATTCCACACAGGTGAGTATTTTAAAGAATACACATTTCCCAGGAATAACCTTGCAGCAGTAGGAATTAAACATTGCAGTAAGCAGCAGCTCACTGCACGCCTGACAAACCAACCACAAGTGCTAAAGAATAATTCAATTTGCAGGTGGATTCTCAGTTCCCTACTCCAGAAAAAAAACAAAAAACAACCCCACAATAAATGGACAGCAGGCCAGACAGATGTGGCTACCACCCACTTTTTGGTGAGGAGCATTTCCCAGTGTTCCTGCTCAGCCTCAGGGACCATTCCTGTCTCTCCCACGGCTCCAGTGGAGCCAGCTACAGCACCCACTGCAGGTTTCCAGGGAGCTCAGCATCACCACTTGGCATTTTCTAGGCTTGCTACACCGACTTGTGCAGGGTTTAAGAGCGCTTGGAATAAAAATTATAAACCATGTTCCTTACTGTACCCTCCCAGGACAAATTTAGTTGGGATAAATCTGCACGCAGCTACCAAAGATTCACGGGTCAGCCTTTCTCTGGGTATTATTCGCTGCTATTTATCGTTCTGAATAAAAATTTCCTACAAATTCACCTTTGAAGCAGCTCATCCTGCCCCATTCCACAGTTCAGTTCTCTGAATGCAGCATTTTTGTTACCATTATTGTCATTGGTTGCTTTACAAGAGGTGATTCAATGATTTAGTTATGCTTTTTGTGGAACAACTGAGTTATAATTGGTATTTTATATAAATTTATGGTCCTAAGAATGCTCTCTAAGGTTATCAGGTCCTGCATGTTGCTGTTGGTTAATTTAAGACACTGAGCAGCGTTTACAAAGCTGAGTTTAATTTCATACCAAACTCGGGAAATTTCACAGCTTTCTTTTGTTTTTGTAAAGCTCTTCAAATCAAACAAACAAACAAACAAACAAAAAAAACAAACCACCAACCAAACCAACGAAACAAAACAAAAAAAATAAAGGTTAATAGAAATAGTCTGATAAACTAAAGTTAAACACAAATTACAGGTTAAGTAATGAAGAGGAGAAAAAAAAAAAACAAAACACCACCAACAACAACAACAACAAAAAAACACCACAAAAAAAAAAAAAAACCAAATCGTCCAAAATTAAAAAAAA
>VZTB01015207.1:79578-101101 GCA_013397245.1 Thryothorus ludovicianus | reverse complement strand
TTTTTTTCCAACGGTTTAACCCTTTGGGGATGGATCGAGGAGGTAATTGAAGGAGATTAAAGTCTCTGCAGGGATGGGTTTGCCTTGGTTTTGGGTCAAATTGAACTTGTGAATGTCACAGGTTCCCCAAAGGGTTAATCAGGATCTACAAACACTACTAAGGAATAGACAGCAAAGTTTGATCTGTTAGCCTGGCATACCAATGCTCCACAGCACCCAGCACTCCACAAGGTCCTTAACAGCTACCAGAGGTTCTCAAACAGCTGTTCACAAACAGTACTGACCACACAAACTGCTACTTTCAAACCAAATGATGAGCAAATATCCATCCAGGAGCTGGATCTTTACAAAAACCAGCGGTGTTCAGTGTCTGAATCCTGACATTTATGCCTCTAGCACTTATCTGAGGTATTAATGGAGGATTTTAATCTAGGATATAGGGCTCATGGTTTCCAAAGCAGAATTAATTGAATTTACAAGCCATTCTGAATATTTTAGGTCTATGATGTTGATTCAGCAGAGTAATAGGGTGAGAGAAACCACAAATACTACAGACAAATTCCAAGGTTAGCATTGTTTGGGCAAGGCTCAGTTGTCCATCCTTTGTGCAGCTGACTCTGGCTTTAGAAAGGAAGCCTCACTTACCTTTAGATGCTTCTCAGACTTCCTCTCCAGACAGATCACTGGAGTATTACACATTTTTCATGTATTCACAGCAATGTATTATGATAGCATTTTTAAATTCTAAAGAATAATGCCTTGAGGACAGGCCACTGCTAAAATCCATCTCTAGAAATGGTCTTTGGCTTCTGGGACACCAATTCCTGCCATGCAGTGCCTACTGATGCCTGGTTAGAAATACTACCAGAAAACACTCAATCCATTTGGAGGGAAGGCTTTGGATTCCTTTTTTCTAACACTGTTCTTGTTTCTCCCCTCCCATTTTCACCAAGTCAGCAAGTGGCTTTATTCTTTTCCAGAAAGGAAAGGAAGCTTCCTCCTGCCACTGCCTTTCACCAGGTGTCAGCACTGCTGCTCCTCCACACAGAGCTTTGCAGAGCTGATGCAGTTTTTCACCTTTAAATCCACACAGGGCACCATCATCTAAGACAAAGGTGTTTAAGGAGGAAAATAAATGAAATTTCTGCTCTGCAAAGCCACAGACAGCACAGTGCAATGACTGCTCCTTTGAAAGTTAAGCCCAAATCCAACCTCTGTGTTAAATGATGGATGCTAACCTGGTTTGTGGGAGACACGACCCAATCCCACATCACTTCAACACAAAATGAGGAAATTATCTGCAGTGTTCACTCAGATTTCAGATACTTGCCTCCGTTAACCACTCTCTGATCTGCTCCAGAGTTAGGGCTGAATTCTGAAGTGTGGGATCCAGACCTTGAGATTGGTGGGCCTGATCCAGACTGGCCGCCCATCCTCGGTGAGTTCTGTCTTCCCCAGGACAGCACATCTCTGTTCCTCTGTCCAGGTGGAATGTATTTATTTTCTCTGAAACACAACAAATCTCTATCAGTGTTGAGGCATAACTGAGAGGCAACAAAAAGCACCCCATTTTCTCTCTTTTTCTCCCATCAAGCCAAGGGGGAAAGTCTAAACAGGATCAAATGTTGACCCAACAGTCACCTCATGAATTGGCTTTTGATAGTGGCCACACAGTTCACTTTATGAGCCCACAGGCTCTGAAGGATTTAGCAGTAATGCCTCAAATTCCCTGGGACACACCGAAACCACTGCCCCTTCCTGTTAATTTGGGACAAATTCACCACGGTGACAGGTCAGAATGGGGAAGTTTGTTTCACTGCAGAGATAATACAGGGCCAGGCAGAGGTGTCCAAGTCAGCCTGAGTGCCAAAACCAGCACAGGATTGTTTACACAAGGTTCCAAACCTAATCAGGCCTCCTGAAAAAGCCCAGTATCAATGAGCAAACTGCTTCAGTACCAAAATACCTCCATAATTTAAATAAAAATACTATTCATAGTGTACTCAAGTACCTAGTGTTCACACCATGTCCTTCTCTTTCATTAGCATTTCTCTGAACAGCAGTATATTTTTCTTCTTCTGTCCTTTCATCATTTTCCAAGGCAACCCGAGCTTTGTATTGGGCACTTGATTCAATTTCCTCTGCTAATTGAGTTGCTCTGGCTTCCCGTTTTAAAAACTCTTCTGAATTATCTCTTTCTAATGGCACCCTAAAAAGACAATGGAAAGGAAAAGAATCTCTGAAATGCATTCAAAAGCACAAAGGAGTTACAAAAATCACACAGTGTTAGTTCTAACCAAGTCAGAGTGAAAAAAAACTCTTGCATCTAAGCCAGAAGACTTGCTGTCTTTTTTTTTTTAATACAAAATTCCTGGACTGGTTTGATATTATGGACAAATTCAGGGTCATTTACCTGCCTAGAAAGCTAAGGTCAGGGTATAGAACTTTTCCACAGGATTTGTAAAATCCCCAGTCCCTAAAGCTGTGCAAAGGCTCCAAATTTTAACATGGTTGACAACATGAGGAATAAAAAGCCTCAGACTGCTATTTACATAGGAAGCTACTCCAAGAGCCCAAATCTGAATTTTTTTAGCTATTTACACATTGCCAGCAGAAATCCTACTGAAATTAGACAGTGACATCCTCAATCCTTTGATAATTCCAGCCACAGAATTTCAGCTCTCCCAGTTATGAAGAACTGCAGAAAAGATGGATGCCACACTTCAGAGCACAGAACCAGAAATTCCTGACTCATCTGGGAGTCCAGGACCTCAATCCCTTCCATTCCATGTCTCTCTCTATGGCAGGCAATGGAATATTGCAAAAAATCATCCCTCAGGAAAGCCACCAAGTCAAAATTCAATACATGAGCACTGAAACACTGAAAAACCCAACCAGGGATGGGATTTATACCTGGCACCTCCTTCTGCCACCCATTTTTGGGGTTTACCTGTCCTCATTTTTGTGTCAGGTTGTAAAAACCAATATTTTCCCCCTGATTTTAACTTCAAGTTGCACAAGTTGTTCCACCAACCTTACTTCAGAATAAGCCACATAAAAACAGGGAACGGAGCTCAGGCTTGGCATTATAGAATCACTACTGCCCGTATTTTGAATAATATGGAGAAGAAAAACAAAGAAAGTAGGTGGAGATACAAGTCAGTATAAAATAATATATGCAAAATTGCTCAAGTGTTGGTGGCAGAACGAGGAAAACAAGTGGCTTTGCCAAATTCCAAGCCAGAACTCAGCTACTGCAGCACAAATTTTTCCCCACGTTTCTGGCCAGTCAAAACATTTACTGGCCTTATCAATGGCAACTGCAAGAATATTCAATAAAACCCTTAATCATAAAGATTTGGCTCAAATAGGATTTACATGAACACAAACCTGGTCCCAGGCCTGTCTGTGAATAGCACAATAAAGGAGAACAGCCAATAATCCTCATTTATTTAAAGTGAGTGCAAAAAATGAAGGGATGTATGGCAACCTGAAGAGGCAAGGAATGATTTCATGTTTTCTAAGAGGTCATTAAAGATGAGAGAAAGGGGATGGACAGGATGACATTGTTCAGAATCCTGGTGATGATCAATACATTTGGAACACAAATTTGTACCTTGATGCAGTTTGACAAACTATACCTGCTACTGCTTAGCTCTAGGAAGAGAAAACAATCAAACAATAAATCCTTTACAATCCTTCAGCTGCACTTCTAAGCATTTAAACTACACTGCTGCTCATCCCAGAGTTGGAAAATCAGGAAAAGAGCTTCCCAGTTTAGCAGACTGATATGCAAAGCAAGTTGCTTGAGTAGTGGAAAAAAAAAAAAAAAAATTGAATTAATTTAAATCCACCTTCATGTTTTTAATCTGTTTCCATTAATATCTAGAAAGCAGAAAGATGGAAGACTAAAGTTCAAAAGTACAAAAAGTACTTAGAGCAGTGAAGGGAAGGAAAGAACAGCTTCCCCAGGATTCAAACATAAGCCGATTAGGACACTTTGATTATCACCATGTTACAGGTCCATTTGCACAAAACACAGAAATCAGATTGCTGAACCAGAGACCTGTGGACAACTGCACACACGGAGAAAAAAAAAAAAAAATCAAAATATTCACTGCGATTCCTTGATATTCAAAAAAAATAAGTTTCTGCTTCGGGGGTTAAAGGAGTGGGGAAACACTGAAGCCATTTCACAATGGCTGTGAACATCTGCAGTCCATTTGTGTTGCAGTTGCAGTGAACATTAGAGCTGCAGACTCTGGGGAATAAATCACTGCCAGAGTAGCCAGAGCAGCCTTTATACTACTTCTATATCCCAGTTGTTATTATATTGAACTAAAACTTCAGTGTAGAGCTGGACAAGTCTGCTAAACAAGCCATCCTCAGCACACAACCCCCACCCTGGTTATCAGCAGCTTTTCAGCATTCCAGTATCTTCCACATCAATTGTCTCAATAAAATCAGGATTTAGCCAAACTGCTCTGCTAGGTTAAACAAAAACTATAGGTACAGCAGCTACATACAGACTAATTCACAGCTTTCCACCCTGTTCCTGGAAGCTTCTGCAAGAAACAAGCCTTATTGCATGGCTAAATTCAGAAAACTCTGCAATGGGAATGAGCTGTGCCCATTTAAGGGAATATATAAAGATTTCTACATCTAACTATTCACAGAAAGCTGGCAAGGTTTCTTAAGCACCATTCATTCATTGCTTTTGCAGTTATTTGATTCCACAACTTCAGAAACTATGCAAAATGAGCTGCAGAATATAAAGTTTGTCAAACCAGGGAGAACATTCAATACAAATCTAATAACAAAATATTTTGGAACTTACGTATAAGAAGATAAACTGCTGTCATAAGTTGACACTACACCATAATTTTCTTCATTGTAACGAAACATGTCATTGGGATCCCATCCATTAGACTAGAAGAAAATGATGCTTGTTTTTCAAAATGACACTGGAAACACATTCCCTTCAAATTAAGGGCTGATGGCAGAAGTTAAACCTTCTGCCCTTTTTCCTGGGCCTATGAATTCACTGTCCAGATAACAAAGTTATTAATGCCACAGTTCATTTCAGGGAGCTTTGTTCATCAGCTGCACAGATTCTACCTTCAAAATCCCTTTTTTTTGTTTGTTTGTTGTGAGTATTTGTATTGTTTTTATGAGGTTTTTTTTAAGTACACGCTCACTCTGTACTAGAAAACTACTGGCTAGCAGGACATACATGCATTAATATCTTTTTTGCCTTTTCCAAAAAGTGCAAATTAACACTTCTGAAACTTTTCAAAAGCACTGATGGAATCACCTGAGAGGCACCACAGGCAGAAGACTCCTGTTGATCTGCACAACTCTCCCACTTCAGTAAATTTGCTATCACAGCACTCAAGCTCAACAATAAATGGTTTGAATGTTTTATAAAAGTACTGAGAGGATTGGGTACTCCAACAAATCTCAGCTCTACAGTATGGACACCAAAAGTGACAGGAGAATTGTTCCACCCACAGTTAATATTCTCTAATCAGCAATATTACGTCCCTGAACACACTGCAGGCTGAACACCTGGCTACAAGAATTCCTGCTTGAGGAAAAGCTGACTGCTGTGATGTGTGAGGACATGGCATTTGAGGCCATGTTCTTCATTTAATGATTCATAATCTGAGACTGTCCCTGTGCCTGGGTCAGGCTTCCATCAATTCCCTCCATCTGCAGCCCAGGGACACTTAGCTGAGCACAATCTTCCCATAATTTCCAAGTGCAATGACAGCCAGACAAGAAGGCTCTGATTAAACATACATCACTTTGGGGCATTGCTGGATTTGGTGTCCTTAACAAAAGCTGCTCTTTGGCTCCAGGAGTCCAACACAGCTCTTACCACAGCAGCTGCCATTGCTCAGAATTTGCCAATTTGCCATTTGAAAGGCAGCTACTCTCAGTCAGACTGCTCCAAAGGGCTGTGGCAGCTGCTGGCAAAGACTGAACAATCCACCAGCACTCCAAACCCCTCCAAAGTTCACAGATTGAAATTAAGGAATGATTTCAAGGCATGTCCAGGGAAACAGCTCATTTTCTGCTGCTGGCCAGGGATGATGAAGAGCATCACTCACCACATCTGTCTCCAGCGCCTCCAGCTCCTCGGAAGCCGTGTTCTCTCCTCCATCCCACGGCTCCAGATCCTTCTCCTTGTGCTCCCCATTAACTTTAGCACTGATGGCTGAATCAGTAAAAGCATCTGGAACAGAGTGGGGAGGAATGGACCAGTGAGAGCAGCCTGGGGAAGTTTGTACATTGGTTTTTATCTGAGGAACAGCACAAATACTGAATCACAGGCACAGCATCATCATTCCCGTTTTCTTGGAGCTGCTGGACATCAGAAAAGTGCCCACTCCAGACTTTAAATCTATGAAACTAACTTCTATTTTCAGTTATTTCAAAAGATTTCCTACAACTACATGTATATTTGGGGAGAGAAAGAGAAAAAAAGATGACACAAGGATCCCTATTTCTCTAGAAAACTCAAGACTTGCATAAAATACTTTTCCAAACAGCTCATACAACTGCACACAATAATGTGCAAATATCAAAAAAGCAGGAAAGCAACTCCCTAAATGGGCAAAACACAATTTTCCTTTCAAATATCCAAATTTCTTCTATTTCCACAACTCCTCAACACACCAAGAGAGCAATTATCCATCAGCTTGGTGTTCCCATTTCCTGTGGCACAAAGAGAGGGTCCCCTCTCCTGCCAGAGTTTTTTCAGGCAGCAGCTCATCTAAATCACACAGAAAAATTCAGGAACTCCTTACTTTTTGTTCTCAACAACATAAGAGAATAAATAACCAGCAAGGTCCTTCTATTGTTTATAAAAATTATAAAAACATCAAAAAAATAAAGATTACAAACATGGTTCATGTTTCATTCAAGCCAGACTTAAAAAGGAATAATACCAGAGTATTACAAGTGCTGTAAAAATATATCTAAAGCCATTCACCAAGGAAGCCAAGTTTTTGTATTTGTAAGCAACTGGATCTCAGAACTACACACAGAACTTTAAAAAAATCAACTAAGTTTGTTATAAGCTCATAAATAAATAAATCAGTCTAAAATAAATAAGTCTTCAATCCAGAATTTCCTATCATCATTCTACTGATAAAAGAAGGAGCAAACATTTCAGACCTTTAGAAAAGATAAAATCAAACCACCAGGCAGTGCCAGATAAGGAAAAACGTGGCCTAAATTAACTTCTGGCAAGATCTAAAAATCAGCCTAAAAAAAAAAATTAAAATGAACTTTAAAGCTATTATGAAAAGAATTCCCAACATATGAAGTTGGCCACTGATGTAACTGCTTTTACACAATCACTGGAGATGTTTTAAAGAGAGACTGCTGACACTGCTTATTGTTCCTGTTTCACCCAATCTCACAGTGAAATTCTGCATATATATTGGATAAAAATTCACTGGGCTTGGTCTCTCTAATAACAGCCAGCACTATCCCATGAAATGTTCACACAGGCAGCTTTTAAAATATACTTTATTATAATATATGCTATATATATGTGTTCAAATGTCTTCTGAAACTACACAAGAACAGAGTGCTACAACTCATGGTTAAGTAGTAGCTAAAGAACACATTTCCAAGAATTTTTAGGAGTTGAAACTCTACATTTACCTTATCAATACCCCGTGGTTTAACTCAGATAAACCAGTGCAGCTCCTCCCCAAACATCATTAATTCCATGGGTTTTTTCCTGCTCAGATTGGGACACTTTACAACAAATCTAAATTGGAGGCTGTTTATGTTTTTAGGAAACTGAAATTTGTTTCTGCATCTCTGGGAGTGGAGGGAGCTCCTCTCCAGTGAGATTAGATAAATGTGAATTAGGAGCCTGATGGCAGCACCTGATGATGGCAATCTGGGTTTCAGAAGGGTGTTTCCTTCATTTCTATTGAATTCCTCCAGGCAAACTCCACACAACTGAGCCATTTTGGATACTGTGAATAAAATACCAGCTTAACAAGACTCATCTACTCAACCCACTAATTTTCTTATTTAAACAGCCACATAAACATTCAGAAGAGCTGTTATTGTAAGGAAAAAAAAACACCCAAGTCAAAACAAAAACTCCACTATCAGCAAGTGCTACAGGTCTGAGTAGGATGTGTGCAGTCACTGCTAAGTTTCCCAGGAAATTCAGAATATCACAGGGCACAGGAAGCTCCACTGCTCTGCTCTCATTTTACAAGGGAAGTCACAAGTGAGACTGTGCCCGTTCAACCTCTACAACTCAAGGAAAATCCAAAGGCAGGAGAAATTCGAGCTACAAAGGCACTCCCAGTCACACAGTGTGGTCTCAAGAGCATGCAGGCAAAGTGTAAATGCAGCAGGATGGCACCTCAAGGCACAGAGCAGTATTTTCCTGGAGCAAACAGCAGGGCAGGCACACGAGAGATGAGAATTGAAAACTCTACCAAAATTCATAGGTAAAAAAATTGAGAATAGATGTAAAAAACTCTAAAAATAGGTTTCCAAAACAAAAATGTGGCTCTTAAGATTGTTAATAAAGGAGAAGGTAAAGCATGAGCTGCTGCTACATGTGCTGATTGGCAGAGCAATAACTGACAAGACACTGCACAGGCTCAGCTTCCCCCTTATCTGCTGCCTCTTATCTCTGAGCTGTTCAACAAGCAATTCACATGACACCTTGACAAGGCCAAATTTTTAATCAATCCCTTCTCTACACGGTAAAATCTGAGTTAAAGATCAAGTGGAACCTGGTGGAACAAGGGGCTGAGGTGGGAACACTCAATTAGCCCCCACTGTCTCTGTACCTGCTTAATGTGACATTTTCCTAAGCAGAGGAGCTGGGTATCAGAGACCTCGTTTTTAAAGCCTGGTAAATAATGATGAAATCATTTTTCATGAATGGGAAAAAAATCCCAAGGAGAATTCTATGCAATGGAAATTCATACTAAGACAAATTAAAAATACACATTCTGAGAAAAACTCAGCTGGGGCAAATTCTTCAAGAGTGTGCTACTAAATGAGTTGAAGAAAAAAGTGCCAGAACAGAGCAATTAAGAGTCCGGGTTTAATTAATTTCAACGTCTAACATGCTTGTTTTCACAAACAGATTTTGGTGAAGAGCATAAATGTGCAATTAAGTGCCAGTCTGCAGCTGAAATGCCATTAAACCAATCAGTGTTACGTGCCAAAGGTGCTGATGCCACTCGCTGAAGCTTTGATCAAGTCAAAGTAAACTGAGGTTTCACCTCAAAAGGTTTCAACAGTAAACTCTGATTTGTTTTGTAACTACTTACTACAGATTTAAAACATTGAAACCAGTTACCACCGGCTCTGCAGAGCCAACATTTCCTTCCTTTGTTCGTAAGATGCCTTCTGCTATTCCCCTTGCAACACTTTCTCTGGAAGGATGCCACTTTCAGAGCTAATTCAAGGAAAAACTTAAATAGCCAATTCTCTTCTGCCTTTCTTTTCATTGGATTTGTAGTATTTTCCTCAGCACGCCAAAAAAACAATAAAAACACTGCAGAAGTCTTTTACTTTACCAGTAAGTTATGATGTTTGAATTGTCTTGTCTTTAAAGAGAAGCCAAGAAGGCAACCCCAAAGCCTTGCTGCAATTTGAATCCCATGCAAACCAGCTCAGGGGACTGATCAGTGTTCAGGGCACCAGCAAACACTTCTTGTGGAGAATCAGGAGAAACAGAACCTCCTGCATCAATCAGGAGCCCAATCAGCAGCAGCAAGATCTCAGCACTCAAAGGTGAAGCAGAAAGATGTGATAATAATAATGGACAGCCAAGGATTTCAGGCTGCACTGAGAGCAGGTTTTTAGCAGCTGATTTCCACTGCACATACAGAAATCAGTGTCAGTCCCTCTTTAACAGCAGACAGAGCAGTCTGAAAGGGGGATGATGGGGATAATAGAGCTTCACCTGAGTTTTCCAATGCATGTTTCATTCATCAGCCTGCCTGTACTGCAGCACACCTCAATTCTGCAGAGACAGACCCTCAGGTGACTCCCTCCCATTCCTCTGGCAGCCAAACAAGCACCTCCAGGGGCTCTGCAGACTCACAGAGCTGCCAGTGAGGGCCCAAGAAGCAGGGACACATTGATTTTTTTAAACATTCCCAGCCATAACACCCCTCTCTGCACAGACCCAGCAATTTCTCTCCCAATTTCCACAACGTTAAGGGACCCCAGGCTTTCTCCATGGGTGCCTCTGAAGGTGCAGTGTCATGCTTGGCACAAACCCACGTGTGCTGCTCCCAGTTCCACCCCCCAGGCCTGCACTGCTGTTCCTCCCCTGAACTCTCTGGGTGGGTTATCAGCTCCCTGCCCCAAAGCTGCAGGGCTGTGATAGCACTGGGAGCTGCCTGGCAGGCTCTGGCAGAGGCTTTTCACACACCCCTCTGTTTTCCTTCTTCTGGAAGGAGATTCCATCCCATTCCCTTTCTCCTCACCTGCTGCTCTTTCCCATTCCTCTTCCAGTCTTTTTTTTTATAATCCAGAGATCATCTCTGCTACTCAAACCTGAGGGTGGACCAGAAGATCCAGGAGCCCCGTTTGCCCACATTCCTCCAGCCCAGCAGGGAACAAATGCCAGAATAAAATCCAGAGATACTTATACTGAACTAGGAGATCAGGATGCATTAAAATTTTCAAAACAGCGTCTTCTGCATAAATTTATTTAGTTCAAGGGCTCCTACAGGGTAAGAAACCACAGAGAGAGAATCCCAGAACATTCTGAGATGGGAGGGAATCCACAAGGATCATTAGATCCCAACATCCCTACTCCAGATAAGCCTCCCAATGGAGAGCTTATGAAAAGCCCTTTTTGAATACAATTTTAAAGCCTTTCCAACCAAGTATTTCCAAATTATCCTCACACTTTGTCTGTGAAAGCCAAAAACCATTGAGGGTTAGACAACTTAAAAGTCTCTGTTCCTAGGTAAGTATAACCAGAGCACCAAGCAGGGACAATTTCCAAAACAAGGAGCACCAAGTCCTCAGGCAGGAGTTCAGAGTCAGTTTTCACTCTAAATCATCCAGTATTACAAAGATTTGGGTTTATTTACAAGAACAAAAGGCAAGCACTTCCTCCATGCACATCCATAAACTTCCAGCCTTTTGAATTCCTGCTCATTTCATTTCCCAGGAAGCAGAAAGCCCCTCATTGCTCTAATTTGAAGGTGTGATCAGAGACTGAGTTACACTTTCAAGTGTCATTTCCAGATAATGTATTTTTGAGACAAAATGGAAAGCAGATTAATTAACCCACTCTGAGTTATCAAGCTCTGCAGCCTTCCAGTTTATCTTGCTCCAAGTCTTTATGGTTTTATTTCAGCTCTCCAGTATTTAAGAGATTTAGACTCAGTCATTCCACCTCATAAAGTGAACTGAGGGACTGTTCAACCTGAAACAGTCATTTTCTTCTAGAAAATGTCCATTGAGCAATTATTCCTGGAAGCAGTAGTATATTCATCATTCAGTCTGCTCAAAAATCTATGAAGATTGGGTGAGGGAGAGCCCAGTTTGCATTTACATTAAAGTGATGTTCATACCAAATCCATTATAAAACAGCTCTCATGTAATTTAAATTCCAAGTCCCATCCAGAACCTGGAACTTATCTGCATTTCAATGCTGCATTTGCTCTGACATTATGCATCATCATCTGGGAAAAGCAAAAATTCCTTGAAACAACAAACCTCTCATTCTTGCAGCTTTAAATCAGGCAAGAACATCCACAGGTACAAACACAAGGTGAAGAGAGAAATTCTCATTAAATGTCCTCAGGTCCCTACACATCTCTAAGTCCCTGCTAATGGGAATAAAACCTGTGTTCCCATAACCACTGAGCTCCTGTGACAGTTGTTAATCAACCTGCAAATGTACACAGAGACAACTTCACCCCATGCCATAAAAACCTGTGTGTTTCCTTTTATTCCTTAACCCAGAAAATCAGCAACACCAAGCACAAAGACTCTGGAGATTTGCTGCCCAAAACCAGAGAAATCTGCAAAGGAATAAAACTGACCCCTGAGCTCTTAGGTTCCAGAAAAATAATCAGGGGCGTGGAGGTCAGACATAAAAATAATGAAGACTGCCTGCAAAATTGTTGAATTTGAACAGTTTCAATGTCTACAAGATTTTAAGACTTGTCTGTCACCTCTCTGTATTTTGAAGAGCTTTACCTACAGGTCTACAAATAGTAATGGAGAAATTAAAACACAAATAGAGGATTTAAAAAGGATTTTTAGCTTTCTTTGCAGGAGTATTTATAGAATATTTCTATGAATGTATGTTTAGACACAGAAGTTAACTCAGTATGGACTCTATATATCTCAACTCTGAGAAATAACCTTTTTCCAAAGAGTTTCTGTATTCAATGATTCTTGTGTAACACTTAACAGAGAAATTTAGAAAGACATTTAAAAAAATGTGTCTACCTCCCATAGAATCTAAAAAATATTCTGTAAAACCACTAAGGCTTTGCTTTCCAGACACCAAAACAGCTACTCAAAATTATTACTCTTTTAAATTCATAACTTTCTGATTTCACCGGGTGCTGAAGTTTTGCACTCTTTAGAAATTACAAATCTAAATATGAACTTCAGTATTTGGATCCTAAAGCGTCTACTCCGAAAAAACTTAAAATTATAACCTTAAAACATAAAAAAAACTTAAAATAAATATACCTCTTCTGGCATAATTGGTATCCATATCCTTAAAATGCACCATAACAAAGTCTGAAGACTTGAACAAGATACTCTCTAGGATGTCCTCTCGTTTTGGCCCCAAACTGGATTCTGCAGTTTTCCGATGAGCAGCATCAACCACTAAATCACACTGTGGGAAATACAAGCACAAGGCACTGCTTTACTGCAGTCATTCCCTCAAAAAATGTCACTTATTTGCAAAAAAAAACTAGGTATTTCCAATCTGCTTGTGTAAATCTAGGCATGAACAGTAAAAATAATTCACAGTAAATATTCCGATTTGAATCAAATGTTGGTTATTTGGAATTAGGAATTTTCACGATAGGGGAAGAGTTAAAATGTAAAAAAAAATTACCTTAGGACTGTAGGTTTTAAAAACTCCTTCATATATACCACCATTTTTCACCTGTACTTCACATTTGGATCCCTAGAATGCAAGAAAAATGAAAATATAACTTTCTACCAACATGACAAATGACATTACAGTGATTTTCTTCAACACATGTTCCAAAGTGTAATTGGACCACTCAATTTTTAGCCAAATCTCCTCATTCAGCATCTGCCCACTTATAAATACACTGCTGTGCTCTGCAAATTCAAACAGCTGGGTGTGCATGGGCAGTTCTGAAGGGATTTAAGATATTCATTGGAGAATATTTGGTTCTCACAAGACTCTTGACCAGTTAAAACACACAAAGAAGGTTTTGTGCAAACCCCAAATCTGTGCCTGTGTGGGTACAAATAAGGATAAAAGCTTATCCTGGCCTTAGCAGATGTGGGACAGTGTGCCTGACTTCATTTTGTCATGTCAGGGCTTCCCTTAAAATCCTGGGAGAAAGGTTTCTAATTCCTGCACAGGGACTCATTTTATTTATCCAGAACCTCTCTAAAGACAGGAAATTCAAAATACAACCAGTGCACTTAAGGAATCTGCTGTACCTCTGCAAATTAAGTTAAACCTTTCCAAGCCTAAAATTTCTGTGATGAATTAAGGCCCAACCTTGGCAAAAAGTGTTTAAAGTTTAATATCCACTCCTTTATATTACAATTAGCTAACAATTCCCTGTCACTATAAGAACCATTCTTCCAAATATGAAGACTTACAACAACTGATGTGAGTATGTGAACCATTCTCATGTTTGCATAGATGCCATCGAAAGAAATCTGAAAAAGAAGAAAGCCATCATGAATACTGAAGAAATTCCAAAAGCCAGAGCACCCAACCCAACCCAGGCTTCCATCACTATACATCTCAAAAATACTGGGTAAAAACCTTACTCAGGGAAGATACAAGGGATGTTTATTATTAAATATAAATATTAAACATGCCAGGGGAGATTTCCAGAGGGTCTCTGACTTTTCTCTGACCAGTTAAAGATCTAACACCCTCCAAACAAGCTAAAAATCCCAGCAGAGCCCCTAATGTCACTCCATTAAGGAAATTCTCTGGCTGGCTGGGTGCAGCTGATAGGCACAGATTTGAGGGATGTCAGCAGGGCTTTGTTTTTAAACAAAAAAAAAAAAAAGCCCTGCTGGTTTAAGAGCCATCAAGAGAATAAGGCACTTGCAGTGGTGCAGAATCAAAAAGGTGTTTTCAGGCCTGCTCAGCCTCATCCTTTCATCTCCCAGCCCTGATTACACACATTAACAGGAGCTAAAGCCACCAAATTGAGGAGTGCTAAATTGCCACAAACCCTGTCATTAATTTAGTCCAGAGTAACTCAGTGCAGCACCAGGACCTGCAATCCTGACTGGGAGAGCTGGGCAAGTGTCCCCAGGCTGCTGGAGGACACAGTCACCTCAGTGCAGGTGTTTTGTTGCAATACCTGGTATCTCTTTGAGATGAGCTCTTGGGATCTCATCCTATTATGAGTTTTTCAACTGAAAATGTATTTTTAACTGTCAGCCACTTTCCTGGGCTGAACAGACAGGTTTAGGGACACTCCAGTGCTCAGCACTCAGTACACAGCACATCCAGACCAACATTTGGGGATGTTTAGTGTTTGCCTGTGACCTTTTCCACCACTTCTCCTCAAAGCTTCTTCAGTTTTCCTCAAGTGTCAATAAACATTTATGTAAGCAAACTGCAGCCCTTTGAAATCTTCCTGCTCCTGCTCCATTCCCCAAAACTAGGCATCTTTGAAAACCAGGCCAGCAACAAATTGGCAAATATTTGATTAGTGAAGTTCAAAGATTCACTCTTTCAATCGAGATCCATGGATTTAGCTCTGATAAAATGATGTTCTGCAAGTCAAGCCACAGCTATACTCCAATAATACACAGCCTTGAGAACAACTAAAGCTGCACACTGGAGCTACTGAGAATAATGGTTCAGCAATTTTATAATAAAGCTAAACAAAGTAGTTATTTTTATTTCATTAAATGCTGCCCTACTGTCATCTGTTTAAGGGAGAAGCCAATGTTAGAATTTGAAGATAGGAACTAATTCAAAAAGTGCTGCCTTAAGTTAAATGTTATTTATATTTACAGCTGTAATTGCAAGAAAATGCAGAATATTTATATTAGTGCGGTATAAAGTGAACCTTCCCCCCTTCTCCCAGGAGACTCAAATGAATGCGAGATGCTACTCTAGAAAATTGTATCTCACTCTAAAGTATCCACCCACCACGGTATCCCAAGGAAAAAATGGAGAGAATATTCCAGTATCTGCCATTCTTATAAAATGTTTCCTCCTGCTCTGCACTGGCACAAAGAGGAGAAAGCACAAACTCACCGTAGGCTGAGGTGGTCCTTTGCCACTGCTGCGGCCTCTGGAATTAAACACACACATGGAATATGATTAAAGAACTGCTGAAACTGCTGAATTTCCTACTAAGCAAGAATTCCAAACCTATCTTAATTCAGAGTTGAGAATGGGGTTGGGAAAACCAGCATTCCCAGAGCAGAGCCTGACAAGGACTCACTGGTTTATCAAGTGCCATCAGCAGGCAGGGGGTTACCTGTAATAAATTAAAGGGCAAAATGAAGAAAATACTAAGCTTATAAAATCAGAGGAAGAATAAAAGAACAATCCTACAAGTAAAGCAAATCCCAAAGCTTTATGGCACACAAAAGCAAGATCAGGCTCAAGCCCTACACAGCAGAGGGTCCTTTCCTTAAGCCAGGAGGCTCCAAATGTTGTCAGTGTGTCAAATTTTGGATACCCAAACAACTGACACAGGGCCACAGAGTAGCCCTGACTGTGAGGCTCTGCCTACAGAGCCCATTTCCAACTGCTCTCACAACCCCACAAACCCAATAATTCTGTCCACTCCCCTAAAACCCCCAGCCTCTCCTAATGCCACTCTGTCAGTGGGTAGCACTCAGGAGAGCTGGGGATGCTCAGAACACCCTGCACACTGAGAAGGGTCAGTCTGAGCCCTCCACCCCAGGCACCTGAGCCCCAAAGCACCCCAGCAGTTCAAAAAGCCCCCAACAGCTCCAATTCTTCAGCTCCACTGGAGTGTCTTAATTCTAAGTTCCTCCCTTGTACCAAGAAGTCCTAGTTTCAAATACTCCTCATAGTGATTTAGATTTGTGTTATGACTTCAGGAGCACTCACTGTAATGTGAGGCAAAAATAAATCCTCTGTTCTATTAAAATAAACCTCGATTTTTAAAATAGATTCACCTTACTGACACACAACCATTTCAATAAAAACACCTGAAGAATCACGTCTGGGATTATCTAAACAACACTGAAATCCAAATCCAAGTGGATGTCACAAAATCATGGAGTGGCTGGGGTTGGAAAGGACCTTAAAAGATCCATCCTCATCCCATGGCAGGGACACCTTCCTCTAGATCAGGCTGCTCAGAGCTCCTGAACACCTTCATTAGATGCCAACTGCATTTAAATGCTTTTAAAAACACCAAGCTGGGGCTGAATACACCCTACCCCCCAAAATAACAGGCCTTGATAGAAGAGAGCTCACAAGGTAGTCAAAAAAAATCAAAGGAACTTCTCTCAGTGAACATAAATAACCCTTCAATAAATTCTGCCGAAATAAGCAAAGCCATCAGAGAGCCATGAAAGGCCTTAATGAGGAAAAAATGAAAAACCACTAAACTATCACCTGACTCATTTCCAACAAGCTTCTGCAACAGAGCTGTGGTCTCAGAGCATCACACACGCTGGGGGCATTGGCTGATGGCAGAACTGCAGGTTTGGGGTGCCCAGCAGGCATTTTCAGAATATTACAGAGTGCTAATCTCACCAAAAAAAAAAACTCCAATGCAAATAACCTTTATTTAATTACCCAGCAGCCTTAACTTTCCATAGGGCAGCTTCACAATGTCAGGCTTGCTCTGGAGCAAATCTCACCATTTACCAAATCTGACATTTGTTAAATGGCCTCCGAGAGAACTGAAGCATTTTTTGCAAAATATTCAGAGCCTCCTCTTTCTGAAAGTCATTTCACCAGATGTGGAACCCCCTCATAAGAGGCACAGCCCAGTTTGGTTTGTCCTTCCACTACAATCACAAATGTGACCATCATGGTCACTCACAGAACTTGGCCAAAGTCAAAGGATTTCTGCAGTTCCATCTGCTGCTCTCAGAGATTTTAGAAGATTCTCTTTCCTCCATCAGCTATAGATCAAAAGTGAAAGAGTTTCGTGTCTTTGCGAGAGAAACCACTCCCATTTTTAGTGACAAAGTATCCTCAGACCTGAAATAACTGGGTGGCTAGACTGGGCAAAAAGTTTAGAGCATTCCCTCTAAGCATAGACCCAAGGGTTCCAGAATTTCCATTTCTTACCACATTTCCAAAATTACTGATCCTACCCACATTTCTTTAAGGAACAAACTGATTGTGCACATCCACACCAGCAAGAAGCTCTACATCAGCCAAGAATAAAAGCAGAAATACTCTGATCAGGTCTCTTTATAGATCTGACCTCTTGTTTTCCAGCTACAATTGTCAATCACAAACCATTGGGAAAAAAAACAACACATTCACCCAGATGAAAAAAGAAATATATTTACCAATCCTAGCAATGCAACAATTTAGCCAAAATTGTATCTTCTGCTAAAACCAAGGTGTTCAACTTAAATTTCATATTCCAATAGGTGAAGACTCAAGTACAAACTATCATTTGACATATCTTTGATGCAACATACGAAAAAAAAAACCTCAGGACTTTTACAAAAGCAGAAGGTAGATGGGTTTTGCCAGATGTTTAATGTAATTTGGAACAGGAGAGCAACACAAAGAAATGGAGGTGGGGGAATCTAGAAAGGCTCAGTAGCAATTTGGCACTGCTGCCTAAAACCCCATTTTCATTAGGATAAGTATGGCAAAATAAAATTTTAAAAAATTAATTTTGCACTGCAGATATGTGGTTAAGTGTAAACCTGGGTGAAGGCAGGACAGCCTGGCAAATCCAAGCTGGAAACCCTTTGCTTTGGGGTAGCAAAGTGACAAACTCAGGACAAAGTAATGACAGAGCAATTAAACTTAGTGCCAATTCCTTGGGTCCAGCAGTTACACCCCAAGAGGCAAAGTCTCCATCAGGGCCCAAAAGCTGCACTGTAAATGTTTTTTTCCCAGCAGCAACTTGCACGTTTTTTTTTCTATTTTTATGAGTATTTCCTCAGCATCCCTCACCTCCCTCTTAAGTGTTTACATGCCAAGGAGAGTGTTTGTATAAGCAAAACAAGGTCATGCATTTGTATTTTCCCAGTTAACGCAAGGGAAACAAAGTCGTTCCTGGATGGGAAAGGAAAGAAAGTCTCCAGTTTTCTCTCCAGCAGCATCTTCACTTTGAAACTAAGAAATAAATGTAGCCACGCTGCAATTAATGGCTGGAGCAGAAATGCAGCTACAAAGACTTGAATTTAAAGAGTGGGAATGGATGTTTCTGGAGAGCTGACTGATATTGTTGCAGCTTGGAAAACAAATTTACAGGGTACTGTAAAAGAACTTTAGAGCACAGAGCTGGCAAAGCTTTTCTTCTAAGGTTTTACTTCAGTGCAGTGTTTGGCTCTATAAAGCCAAATGAATCGAAGATGTCAAAATGAAGATTATGCAAGAAGTCCTGCAGCTTTATTTTCTGTCGATTTTTCCCCCAATACTGACACCAATAATGTCAATTCCTGTCCCCACACAGGGTGACAGCTTCTACAGCATCTGGATATGCAACAACCTGAGCCAAGTCTGGCCCAGTGCACACCTGGAACCTGTTGATTTGAAGAACCCTCACAGACATTGCCATGAATCAGTCATTAAATGAAAAGTGACTCAAAACCAGGGATATAACACCACCCTAAAGAGCATCCACAGTGTAAGGAAAGAAGCCTGCAGGTTAACCAGTCATTCTGCTCAGCAGTTTAGCACTAAAACCCACACAAAGATGTCAGAACCAACTAGAAAACCTCTGACTGGCACGTGATCAGACCTCCAGAGCAGCCACTGCCCTTAAATTCCAGCACCTTGGCACCCAACATTCCCCTTCCCTTCCATCTGGACAGGGTGGGCACCACCCTCAAGCCTTCAGCTAGGCTCTCAAGAAATGTCAAGAAGGAAAATAAATGGAGGCAAGAAGTTTGTGTTGTCTGAGACTGAACCATGGGGTGGTTTCAGTTTTAGCTTTCTGATGGGAAAAATCCATTTTTAAAGGACAGTAACTTGGTGTATTCTTACAGGATCCTCAAGTCAGGCAAGCAAGTCACCAAAACGAAAAATTCCTTCTGCCACAATTGTAACAAGGCAAGAAACACCCAAAGCCTGACTCTGAGGTGTTTTGCCTTCAGACAATGGGGGAAAACTAACAATAAAAAAAGGATGGAGAGGAGGAAGGCTGGGATAGCTGCAACTTGTAGCCAGACAACAGCTAACCCTTCTGTGCTTGCATAACAGCAAAACTCCACTCAAACACAGAAAGTAGATGTTAGATAATGTTCTGATAGCACGGGGAGCAAGTTTGTGAACCAAATCTATGTTTTCCCTAATTACAGCTCGCTGTGCTATTGGCATCTCCCCTGCAGCCCAAGCCCATCTGCCATAGTGCACATTAAACAAACACAGCATTTCACTTGGGGCCTTTGGAAAATAAAGGCATTAATCCTTCTTCTTCTTTATCTCAAACACCTTCAAGGATGCCTTTATTTCTGATTTTTTTCCTTTGTCTAAAAGCTTCATAGTATAGTAAAAACCACTGGAACGTCTTGGCTGTTCACACAGGGTTTTACCTTTTCTAATCTGAAATACAGATGTGCAGCAGGATGAACTTATGGAGACCAAGGCAGTGAGCAGAACCCTTCCCTCATCATCAGAGGTAGGAGGACAAGTGCTCAGCCCAATTCTTCAAGTAACAAACCCACAGAAGAAAATTGGGCCTAGGACAGTTAATTATCAACGAGTTTTCTGCCCAAACGAAGCTTTCAAGAGCAACTTAGCCATGAAAAGCAACATTTATTTTTTTTTTCCTGCATGGGAATGTCATGCTGCAGGGAAACAAGCAGCAGGGCAGAAAGCTTGGTTTGGAGATGTTTAAGTTTTTATTAAGAATATAATGAATCTAAAATGTTATCAAGATGCAGACCACCTAAATTTTTATTTTTCTCACTCAGCTTTTCATTCACATGGCCAGGTTTACAGCATGAACCATCTTTGAATTTGCAGTCTCCAAGAGACCAAGGACAGCTATAGGGGAAGTTCTCTAAAGGTGTTCCATGGGGCTGAGGCAGGCCTGGGACTGTGATTTTACAGACCCTCCATTCAGAAATAACTTGAAAAAATAAGACAGAAAGAGCATGAACACCTCTGAGGGAACACATCAGTTTTTCAGCAGCCCCACCAGAACTCCCTAAGGAGTTCTGAAGTGGAATTTATCCAATAGAACCAGAAAGGCAACACTGGTAGGAGAAATCCAGTGGCTTTAACCTTAAACTTGGGAGAGAATTTGAAGCTCACACGCCCAAATCTATGGGGGCAAGTGCTTGCCATCAGGCTGAATTTCAAAAAATAAGCTGGAGGTTTTGTTGTCCTTCACGTTAACCTCTACAGTGCCACTGTGTGTTGGCAGGGACAGAGCCCAGTAAACATCAGTCCCACCTAATGCCATGTGTAAAAATTATTAGATCAGTGCTCTGAGCTGCTGAGGTATTGTTGTTGTTATTTATTTTGTCCTTTTCAACCCTTCCAAAGCTCTTCCGCTTCCAGTTCCACTGGCTGGGAACAAAGTAAAACCCTATTTCCAGTGATGTCCAACAATGGGGCCACTGTAAATTCTGTTTCATTGCCAGTGCACAAAACCGAGTGGGAATAAATGTTCAGTTGAAGAGGAAGATGAAACGAAATGAAACTGCTCTGAGTGACTGTGACCTTCAGAACTGTTACCGTCCTGCTCTGATCGTTTGTTATGGCCCCCACAGCCCCGGAAAAATCCACAGCACTACCGAGTTTATTATTTGAGGGGAAGAAAAGGGGGAAAATAGGAGTGGATTTGCGTAGCTAATGATCTGAGAGCAGGAGCGGGATCAATCTTCCAGAGGCAGGAGGTGGGGGGGGGAGGCGAGGAGAGGGCTCAGCCTCTGCAAGATTCCTGCCCCAAAAATCTGGGAGAAAGCGAGGCCGCGCTTGGAGCCACCATCCAGCGGCGCGGCGCGGCCCGCCTTCCCGCGAGAATTTTATTGCGATTTCCATTATTTTAAATAAATAAATAAATACATTTCCCCCAAAAAATCAAATAAAAATACTAGAAAAAAAATTAATTAATTATTAAAAACAATAACGATCCTTAGATATTAAAAGAAATAATAAAAGAAGAAT
>VZTB01015207.1:57778-77685 GCA_013397245.1 Thryothorus ludovicianus | reverse complement strand
AAAAAGCACATACAGGATTAGTAAGAGCAGATGCAACTTGAAAACCAAGAGCTAAATTGATTTATAGCCATGGTTACTCGAAATGCTCAGAGTTTAATCTATTCATAGAAATGCTCTAGAAATCCCACAGGATTCCAATGGAATAAAAAGGAGCAGTGCTCTAAGGCAGGCATTATTTATACACCTTGCTCCTAAAGCAACAGCTTTCCCATGTAGTTGGAAGAGTTGTGGGTGGCAGCACACAATGGTAAAAAGATAACAAATATTGAACTGCTTTCTTAAATTAGCTTTTTTTGTTACATTTTACCTTTTAAACTGATGGTTTTGTTTTACCTCACAGGCCCAAGTAACCTTGTTGTTAACACTTCATGAGCTAGAGGACAGATCCTACCCAAAATGGGCTCACCATGAAGAATTTTCCCATTGAAACCACCCTAAACAGAACGGATAATTTAAGGAAATTACATTTTTCAATCCTTTTGGTGAACTCATGAGACGCTTCCCTATTTCACAGCCACAGGACTGAGTGAGAAGGACACTGAGGATTTCTGGAGCCCAAGAGTTTCTATGGGAGACATCAGCACCTGCAGAGCCAAAGGTTACCACTGGCACCAATTTTGGGAGTGTTTACAGTAAGAGCAGGAATCTAGTTCACTGTATGTGATGGGATAAATAAATCCCTAAGAGCAGCTAAGAAAAATCCTTTTTATATATTTGTGTAAAACCCACTAGCATGAAAAAGCACTTAACCCATATAAAGCCATATATAACAATATAGTAGTAATAATAACAATAGTTGTAGTGGTAGTATATAATAGTATATAAAAATGGAAGAAATGTATAGAGCTGTTAAAGAGTGTCCAAAAGAGGCTACAAAGATGTTGTAGGATCTATGCAGGGCCAGAAGTTGGACTAGATGATCTTTATGGGTCCCTTCCAACTCGGGATATTCCATGATTCTGTGAACCAACCTCTTTAGGGTGCTGTTTGTAAGTTCTACAGCTTTTGGTTAGTCCTGAACCTTGAGCAACTTTGAAAAGGAAGTTGTTAATAAAAAGCACAAGGAAGTCTGATAAGAGAGTGAGTGTAACCCAACCAGGTCACTTAACGTGGGGTTTTTAGAGGACATCAATGCTTTTCCAGCCTGGAATGTTCACAGCTCACAGCAGTTAGTAACTATTTCTGGGGCTGAAAGTTAAGATCCATTGAAGCACCTGCAGCAGTTTGAAGGAGCTGTGGGGCAAAGATGGAGCCCTTGATAGTCAAAAACATCAGAAAATACAGAAACAAATTCCACAGGCAGAGACAGTTTCTAAGACATGAGGTGAACACACTAAAGTACATTTTAGGGTGGCATTACTTGCTCAGAAGGCAGAGTATGAATAGGCTGGAGTTCACATCCTCAGTAATGACTCAAGAGCAGTTGCAGTTTGACTTGTTTTCCCCTTCAATGTATTCTTTGTTTTGTTAAGCTCTGTTTGGCTTACGTGGTGCCCTCCCTTTTTGTTTTGTTGAGCATCTTTATAAAAAAGCAGGTTAAAAGTAAATATAGAAGTGATCATTTAAAATAGCTCAGCAATGACCACCAGAGAAGCTGCAGGGTGGCTTCCAGTGGCAGCCAGCTTCTCCAGGGACAGTGCTCTCCCTGTGTCTGCAGTGAACTCCCCAAATTCCCAGTGTAATGGGGTTCTACTGCTGCTAGGGCACATCCTTCCCTTTACTTCTCCCTGAATATGCTTTTCTTGATAGCCCACCATTCCCAATATTTATTATTTTAGGGCTTGGTTTTATCAATTTCTCACCCTTTTGTTTTTTGCTCTTCCCCACCATTTACAGTTGACATTTTAGATGTCAATGACGTTGTGACAAAGAACAGCCAACAGTGGATGTGGTGGTTTAGCTGGAGAAAAATTCAGGATTCAGTCAAGAAAGGAAACAATTCCTAATGGAGAATCGTGTTCCCTTTTGCCTCTCCTGTCCACAATCCAGGTTAGAGCTGCTCCTTTCCAGGAGTGCTATTTCCATCCAGATGTGTGACTACATGTGCAGGCTGTATTTGCATGTGGAGATGAATGAGGCTGATAATAGCAGCACTTAGCAGGAAGTGCCGTGTGATGTAACATTTCCTTGATCTAACCTGCTGTTCTGTCTTGTGCTGCCTTCCCTGAGCTACCCAGGGTGATCCTCAATTGCATTCAGCAAGACAAAACATGCCTGGCTACACAGGGACAGCAGCACAGGCACAGGGGTTTACTTTAAGCAAAATCAGCTGCTGGAGAAGCTCTGAGAGCTGAGCTTTTCCACACTCGTGTTTTCTCTTCCCTGAAGACTTCAGTTCTTCACTGCCATTATCCCCCCCCTCCTCCTCTCAGAGGGTGAAGCTCTGTGGACAGTGCTGTGAGCACGGGGATCTCCAAACACTTGGAAGGATATTAAGAGAACAAATCAGGTGCTGACACAAGGGCAGCCCTTCCCAGAGAGATATGAAGTAGCTCATCAGCAAAGCTGCCCTCAGTTCTGACTGATGACACACCCCTGGCCAGACCAGAATTGGGACCACAGCAAAACCAAAGCCCAAATTCCAAACCAGCCACGTGGGACAGCTGCTGCCACCTCTGCCTTTGCCCCCCTGCTCTGATTTCACTGCCTCCAGCTCCCAAATTCACAGCTCAGCTCCGAGCAGAGACCAGCTCCCATCAGATGCAGTTTTTGATCTGCACTTGCAGTTTTATTGCCATTTCTTCCCAATTGTCAGCCCTGCAGCTCAGTGCAGCCCAGGTCATGGAGGATGGATGTCCCTGCTGTGCCATGCACCCAGCTGCTTCTCCTGCTACCAACAGGAGATGAAGGGAAATGCTGATGTCCACAGGGCTCTGGAGGGAGGCACAGAAGTGCCAGAGCTTGTGCACCCATAATCAACACTTGAATGACCCTTGCTCTCAATTTCCACAGGCCTTGGACACAACAAGGGCATTTCCTTCCTCAGCCAGCAAAGCTCCAGGATCCATCTGATGAAGCCTTGGCTCTGCAGTGATTGTTGGGACAGAACTGCAAACTGGGAGACACCAACCCTGCCCAGCAAAGCGCCAGGAAATCGCCAACCAGGCTCTTTTACGCCTTTAGATTTCACATTTTTGGGAAAAGGAGGGGGGGAACCCAGCCTGGCTCCTGCTGAACAGCAGCAGCACACAAAGCAATCGTTATGCCAAGATTTAGCTGTTAAATCCCTCAAGATCTGGTGCTCACAGAGCATAAACAACCTTTGCCTCCCAGCCTGGCCGAGCTGTAGCTCCAGGTTTCCCAGCACAGCCAGGCAGACCCTCCCTTACCCATCCTCTCCCCGGCCCTTTGCTGAGGCTGCCGTGCCAACAAGAAAAGCCAGTTGCCATGGCATTTTTTCCCCCTACAGACAGATGTCCATTAAAAACCAAGTCAGCCTCAGGTTTGCTTCACAGAGCAGCTTTCAGTTATTATTACCAGCCCGCAAGGAATTTCCACTGTAGCCCTTCACCTCAGATGTTTCAATGCACTTCAGGATTAATCCCTGGGGATTAGAAGGAAACTACTACAGAGCAGGCACAGGTATGTTCAAAGGACAAATTTAGGATTATGATTGTGGTTTATGTTTTTGGCAGATGACAGCCACATGACTGTGTTTGGAAAGGGTTGAATTTGTTACCTCTGGTGCTCTTTCCCCTGTTCACTGTGCTAAAATCATCAGGCAAATTGGAAGTGAGACATGAAACTTGCCCCTCCTCTGGGATGTCTCACCTGAGGCTCAGATCTGGGATTTTGGCTTCAGGAGGAACCTGCCTGTCCTGGACAGGGGCATCACCTGAGGCTTCATCCATGGAGAAGGGAAAGGCCAGGCAGCTTCTGTGAACAGGGCCAAGAACTTCCAGCAACTACATGGCTCAAGGAGCAATGTCTTCTTCCTTGACCACATTTTTATTTAAGAATGGAAAAAGAGATGAAGGGGTTCCGTACTCCCCCTCAGCCCATCCTGGGGGCCAAGGGCCTGTTGGAAGTGTCCCTTGGGAAAAACAGAGGAGCTTCCTGCTGCAGTGTTGGCAGTGCATCCCCAGCATCTCTGCAGGGATGGGTTCGGAGAGAACAGCCAGATTTGGATTACAGCAGTGCTGAATGTGTGAGAATTAGACACTGTAATTTAACAGTACAGTGGAATTAGTTTTCCTTACTTAGCACTGCAGTTCTAGAAATCCTTGGTGATGTCCAGGGAGGGATCTCCCCTCTCACATCTGGCTCTGAACCTGGCAGGGCTTCCACAGCATTCCTTGTGTAAGCTGCAGCACTTGGGAAACCTCAGCCTCCTGAGGTTTTGGAGCCACAATTGCAGCTCAGAGCCTTGAACCCAGGCAGGTTTCCCTGGATCCTGGACCTTTGAGGGAGCCAAGTGTCACAATTCCAGCTGCAGGAATGACAGCTCCTCGTGGCTCTGGGGAGCAGCAGGGTCTGAGCACACCCTGGCTGCAGGGTCCCAAGGGAGCACTCCCTTCCAGGCTCCCAGTAACTTCCCAAGGAGACACATTTGGATTTCTCCTCTCGGTTACAGCAAGCACAGCTGCAAATATGATCAAAAATATCTAATCCTCTTAACTGCTTCTGCAGTTTGACTCGATTGCTGCAGAGGAAAATGCTGTGATTGCAGAGTGCTGCCTGCATTCCCACGTAAGCCTCGGCTTTGACACCATTGATCATTCCTCCACATTGATTTTTTGGAAGGAGGAGAAGGTGTTTGGCTCCTTGTGATGTAACTGAGGGGGTTTTTCAGGAAGGGCTGGAGGCCAGGATCTCCCAGATCCCAGGGCAGCACCTGGCTCTTGGTGCTCCTTCAATGAACAAGCAGAATCCAGCTGGGATTTCTTCTTCACCAGAAGCCGGAGCACGTTTGAAAGCTGCCAAGGAGAATTGCTTGGGAAAAGTTCTCTTTGCTCCTTGTGCAACCCCTGCACTTGCAGAGGGAAATTCCTGGCACAGCTGTGCTTGGACAAGACCATCCAGCTTCCCCTCCATCAGCACGGGGCCTCTGGCTGCAGCAGCATCCCTGTGGATGACTGTGGATAACTCCAGCTGTGGATAACTCCAGCTCACCCATCTCGCTTGGCCTCATCTCCCACTCAGCTCCTCCAGCCCTCACAGAAAGTTTTCCAACTGGGACTCCACACAGACCATGGATTCCAGCCAACAGCACCAGGAGTTTCTCCAGCCCAAGTTAATTCTGCTTGGGCTAAGATTCCCAGTGGTGCAGAGGAATTGTTCTGGGAGATCTAGTCTTGGTGTAAGGATGCTCAAAGGATTTATTGTGGGTTTGGTTTTGTTTTACAGAACTCAGACACACAGATCATGAAGCTGCTCTGGAACCTCATTCACACCTCTAAGTGGGGGTCTCCCAGCACCCCAAAGAGGAGCCCACCCAGGTGGGTTTCCTTCACCTGCTTAAACCCTTCTGCTGTACATGGCTGGAGGCTCTTCTTCCCCAAAGAATGTCCCACATCAGTGGAGACTGATAAATATCACAGATAACACATGAATAAGGGAAGAAGAGACTGGGAGGCAGAGGCCAGTAAATTGTTGCCAAAAACATCATCTTTGCATCCAGGAGACCAAGGTATGTCCCACACTGACATTGTTCTCCAAGGCCATTGCCACCACACAGGGACACAGAAAACATGCAAAGAAAGCAGCTCATTGCAGTCTGTCTCCAGGAAAAATGAGCACAGCTCAGGATCTCAGGCTGGGAATAAAACCCAGCTCATCCTCACCCACTGCCCTCAGGCCCACAAACCCAGAGAACCTCTCCAACCACTGAATCAGCACATTACTGAACCTGCAAAGGCCAAAATCTCAGTTTCCTGGTGAGCTCAGAGCTCAGCTCCCAGCAGCAGCAAAGCTTTCCACAGCTGAGGAAACCCTCCCCAAAGAGCCCCCACCTACCCCAGCTCCAGCAAGGCAGCAACCCCCCAGGTGCAGCAGCTTTGGAGGAGCTGTTGGCCCTGAAGAAGGTTCAACAGGGCCAAATTTCCTGGTGGGGAAGTCAACATTGTTCTCCCGGAGGTGTTTGATGTTTTTAACCAGCTTGGGATGGAAGGAGTTTGACTCTCCAGCTCCCTGGGAGAAGGTGGAAGGAAACCATGTGAGTGTGTTGAGGTTTGTTGTCTAACTCAATTAACCAATTACTTCCAGGTCAAGAAGGGGCAAAGCTATAACTGCTCTTGCTGCTATAAATAATGTTTGCTCAGGGGTGGTGCAGGGGCAGGAAGCTGTAGGTGTGGGGCTTTCACTTGGAATGAAAGCAAATATCTCCAATTGCTTCCTGCTCCCAGCAAATCTGTCCCTATTTTCCTGTTGCTCCTCGGATTCTGGGGTGAACCCAAGCACAATTCTTGCCTTGGGAAACGTGTGCAGGAATCCGGGCTGGGGGTGGGATACACAAATATCCCTCCTGTGCTGCAAAACACACCCCAAACACCACTGGCTGTCCTGGTGTGGGATATCCTTTGGAGCAGCTGGATGAGATTGCCTTCTCAACACAATTATTAGACCAAAATGCCCATTGTGTAAAAAAAAAACAAAAAACAGGGGGAGGAGGTTTTGGGGAAATGGATGTGGATTTCTCAGAGCTCAATTGAGAACAGACAAGTCTGTTGGTGCAGATCAAGGCAGGAGTTTTCCAGTGGGCCTTAGGGAACTGGGCTTCAGGGGAAAAGCAAAGGTGGTGGGACAGCAGAGTGTCCCCTTGGAGGACATGGCCGTGGGGGCTCCAGGACAGATGGACACCTGTGGATCTTTGCCTCGGGGGGACTCTGTGTCCACTCTGCTCACTGCACTGTGTGAGGCTTCCTTGGGCACAAAGCCAGAGGTGTCACCTCACCCAGGACTTTGGCTCCTCTGCAGAATGGTGACATGGAGGGGATTAATTGGTATTAAGGGACAAAAAATGAACAAGACTCTGGAAGCTGAAAGACGAGCAAGGTGTGCCACCCCAAACCACCAACCCAGCTGTGCCACGGCTCAGGTGGAACAATCCTCTCATGGAGCAGTGACAATCCAGCCCTGGGCCCCAGCTCACCCCCTACTGCCCAAAATTTCCCTCCCAAGCAGGGGAGCAGAGCCCTCTGTCCCTGCCTTCCCCTCAGCCCCGGGAGCAGCTGCTGGAGTGAATCACCGCAGCATCCTCCACACTCTGCCAAGCTCCGTGCGGCTGCTGGCCGGGGCCCCGCTCCAGCTGCGCTGCTCCCTGGCCACTGCGATCCCTCATTCCCTGCTGCAGCCTCCTCTCGCCCAGCTGGGGGCTGTCCCCGCGGCGGGGACAGCACAGGCTCCCGGTCACCGCCTCTGCTCCCTCCCGGCCAGGAGGTGAAGCAGGGACCTTTTCCAGAGGGAGCAGCAGGATCCGGTGAAGTTCCCAGCATGTGATGGGGAGAGCAGGTCCCTCATTTCTTGCTCCTGCAGGAACATCTCTCTGTTGTTCCACAGAGGCCACGTGGTNAGCAGGTCCCTCATTTCTTGCTCCATGTTGTTCCACGGAGCCCACGTGGCGAGTGCCAAGGCAGGCTGTGCCCTACAGCTCCCTGTGAGGCCACCCAGCACAGCCAGCAAACCCCTGTGCTGCTCAGCTGAGGAAAGGTGTGTTCCTTTAAGAATTTCAAAATAAAAAAAAAAGTCTATTTCAAGGGTTGTAACCACAGCAGGAGCTCAGCCAATCTCAGCTGTCCAGTGCTGTGGGGACAGTGAGTCACAGCCAGGGCTGACCTGCTGCTCCACTTGCTGATGTCAAAACTTGACCACAGGCTGAGGTCTCAGTGCTAAAGCTTTTTCCAGGCACTTGTGGGTCCGGATGAGGGGTAAGGAAAATTCACAGACCAGCCTGAGCTGGGACCTTTCCCTTCACCACAAGCCCCATTTCCTTGTGGGAAGTGTCCCCATGGAGGGAGCCCAGGAGAGCCCTGATTTCCAGCAATGAATAAACACCCACAGACACTGCAGGTTCTCTGCTCACCTGGGATGGTTTGAGGAGAAGCTGGAGGAGACCCAAGGACTGAGAGTTATTTGGTTTAACCCAAAGCATTCCACAATTCCTGGTTTTTCTGCACAAGCTGCCCAGAGATAACTGCCCAGCTTTATCTGTTCCTACCAGCTCAGCTGAGCCCAACCAAGAGTTCATTTAGACAGCTTTGCCTTTGAGTTAAAAACTATCAGACTTCCAAAATAACCTCCTCCCTCCCCTCCAGTGGAAAACACACACAGAAAAGAACTGCACGCTGGTTTAATTTTCCATCACATTTTTTGAAAATGAATTCCAAGATACAGTACAGCATCTTTAGTGTTCTACACAAAGCAAGCCTTCAGCAAAAGGTCAGAGGATCTTAATGGTGTAAAAATATATCTTAAATAAAATAGTTTCTCTAGGAGAGCAAGCCGTGCTGTACATCTTGAGGTCCTTAGAGTCATTTACAGAAGGCAGAGGCCTGGTAGTACAATCCACACACTGGAAAAGTGAGTGTACATTCCTGCTACAAAGTCAGAAAAGGTCCAAGTTCCAGGTGGTGGGGGCAGATCTCCAAACCCAAGCAGGGGATGCCCAGAGTGCACTAACAGCCCTGTAATTCCAAGGAGGAAGTTCAGCTCTCTCTGTCCAAGCAGCCAGGAAGAGGATGAGAACCACCCACCTTCCTGGGGTCATTCCAGGGACTGGGATTTGTCCCTTTCAATGGGCCAAAAAAAGAACAGCTAGCAATAAAGGACTGGCTGTTTCATGCCTGTGTTCCAGGCTGGACCTGCTCAGCCAGAGCTCTTTCAGTGTTCCAAACTAAGGTCATGATTGTTCCAACAAGGACCAGGATCATCCTGTGGCCTGGAAAGACAACTGGGGACTCCCCCTGCCACTTTTAACAAAAGATCAGCCTTTAAATGCTCTGATTCTGAGCACAACAGCAACCAGGACAGTCGCTTCTCCAGGGGAAAACTTCCCACCCCAGAGCATCAAGTCTTAGATTCTAAGTGAAAACCAACAAAAAACCCAAACCAAAGCAGATTTGTGCACAAAATTCCCTTCCAGGACCTTCGTCCCTTTGGGGCAAGTCACATGGAAGCTTTGCCAGCTGAGGTTGTGGATAGTGCCACATTTTGGTGAGCACAGGAACTGGAACCAAGAGCTGCAGCTCCTGGTGAGGATCCTGTGGAGGGGCAGCTCCAGGAATGTGGGAAGAGCTTGGAAAGGGCTGTGCTTGTCCCTGTCCTCACCTGACTCTGAGGAGAACACCTCTGGAGCTTACACCAGCACTCCCAGTGACACACACAGACCCTGCTGCAGGAGCACTGAAATGCTGGGAATGTGTTCCCCAACTCACAGATGGCTCTACTTAATTTGTAGAAATACTTATCAAATAACCACATTAAACAGCATCCAGAACACAAAACTTCCACCCTTTCTGCCCCAAAGGCAGCACAGCAAGCACTGGCCTCTCAAAGGCCACCTTTAAAATGAAGAGAGATCAGAGCAAAGTCCCTTTGAGCCTTTAAATTCCCAGACCATTGGCCTTTAGGACTTGCCTGGTTTCTTACACCACTAAGATGGTTTATTTTCCACACCTCACTCCTTTTTCTTTCCAAGCTACAATTCTACTCCTGCACAGGCAGTTCTGCAGTGTCAGGACTGCACATGCAAAAAGGAGATGTATATAACCTAATTTACACTGTTTATTAAATAACTTCTTAATTGAGAATACTTTTTTAATCCAGGAGAAGAACTGGAGAAGCTTTACACACTGGGCTGAGCCTACTCTACAGCATCCCTGCAGGGAATGGGATGGTGGACATGGACACACCCCCCCTACCCCAAAACACTCTCCAAGAAAGTCAAATGCATGACAGGAGGGGCTCTGAAAAGGAGGGAAGGCAAAATGATCACCAAGATCTGCCTAAAAACAGCTAAATAGTGCAGGGAAATGCTTTTAAATACCACAGACACCTCCACTGACTGGCAGCCAGTTTTATGAGCAGCTCTGGAGACAATTTCTAGCTGAGCTTTGGTGAGCTGGGTATTCCCAGCCCAAGTCCCGAGGCGAGGCTGGCCTGCTGCTGGCATGGCCAGTTCCAGGGTGGGAGCAGAGAATTCCACTCTCATTTCCCTCTCTTGCCACGGCCTCTCCTGGAGGAAGGTTTGCCCGTGCCAGCCGTGGAGGAGCTGGCAGAAGATGCCACTGCAATGTTGATCTGTCCTTCCTGAATCTCCTGGCGGGTCTCAGCTGGGAGGTGGTTGATTTTCTGTTGTGTCTCCAGGTAGAACATGACATCCCTCAGCTGCTCCTGGATCTCAGAGATCTGCAGGTCCTTCTGCTCACAGGTTTCCTTTAACACCCTCTCCTCCTCCTTCAGTTTGTTCTGCAGCAAGGCCTGGTTTGCTCGCAAGCACTTGTTCAGTTCCTGCTCCTCCTTCAGCTCATTGGAGAGTTTTGCCACTTTGTTGTTCAGCTGGGAACACCTTGAAGAGAGAAGCAGGAGTCAGGACAGCAGCACTGCCCACCCAGGCCAAACACCAGCTCAGCCTTTTCACTGGATAACTGACCCCCAGCCCACCAACACCACCTGGAGTTTGGTTTTTCAGCAAAGATGGGCAAGGGGAGGCAATACAAGACTCTGAAATCCCCCAGGTAAGGGGATTCCATCTCATGCCAACAGCACAGGCAACAGGCAGGGTGTGCCTGGGAGATGGAACTGACCTTGGACACACACCTGCAGCTTTTGGAATGGGTGCCAAAAAGGGCACAGGGATTACAAGGGACCCTGAGAGAGCTGAGGGCAGTCTGGGGCCTTTTACCACACTCCAAGACCCTCAAAATACTTCCCTGGGAAGAAAGATGTTCCACAAGGGTATGAGCCTTGTGATTCACAGACAAGGCTTCCTGCTCCCAGCAACTCTGCCTTAGCCCTGGCAGTTTGCTGGCACCCTCCTCTGCCTGTTTCCCACTCTGGAAGGGGAGCTGCTTGGAGCTCAGTGCCTGGGCTCCCTGCTCCAGCCATGACTGCTGGACAGGCCATGGGCTGTGAGGAACAGGGACACAATCCCACCCAAGGATTGCATGGATCCACGATTCTCAGGCTTGACATCTTTCCTCCTGATCTGTGTTTTCCTCTGTGCTGGGTGATGCCTTTGCTGAGCTGCCTTTCATCCCTTTGGATGCACCCACCAAGGCTGGCATCTCCCTGGGAGCAGGGAGAGGAAGGATCCCTGAATGCTAAACATGCAGAGCATGGAAAGGGAGCTCAGGGCCCCAAAGCTGTGCTCACTCAGACACTTCCCATTTGTGAACACCTACAGAAATCAGAGCTTTTTTTAAAGCAAGCCATGTTTCTCAGTATTGCAGCTTAAACAGCTCAAAATCACCCAGGAATAGCAGGGATTTTTTTTTTCTTTTTGGATGTCAGTGCAAATGGTGTTTTAATGGCTGCATGGAACTAAACCTGGCAGCGGTACCCACTTCCTCTCCACTGACTGCTTTTCTTTGAGCAAGTCATTGAGCCGCTGTTCCAGACTGTCACACTTCTCAATGGTCTCTTTAAATTTGGTCTTCATGTTGTTAATCTGTAAAAACAAACACAGGGGCATTTCCAACAGCTCAAAGTCCGCTGCCCTTTCCTCAGGACACTCGGTTTTCCAGAGCTGCTTCTAGACTTTGACCAATTCCTCTCCCCAAGGTAAGGAAAGCTTGGAGCCAAGGCTTTGCTCTGGTGAGGACTCCCCGTGTCACCCTGGGATCCCAGACAAGGAGCCACGTTGCCGTGGAAGCTGCTCCCACAGAACAGCAACTCTGGCTGCAGAGCCCTGCCAGGCACTGCCAAAAGCTGCAGCAGCTCCTTAACTTCTTCCTGCCTGCATCCAGCATTCCTTTGGCCACTCTCTCGTGGTTCTGGATCAATCAGCAAACTCAGATTTCCACCTCAAGGCATCACAAGGTTGGGTTTTTGCTCATTTTAAAGTAAACCTCAGGGAATGAGTGTGAAGATGAGCAGGGGCTGACTCAGCAGTGCTGTCATAAGGCACTGACCCACTGACACCAATTTCTCCCTCACACAAACATCCCCTGGCCGTGGCCTTCCTCTTCCCTCTGCTGCTCCTGGAGAAAGCCAAGCTCTCCTTCTCCAGGTGTCAAACCTCCAGCATGTACAGGAAATTTCGAGTCAGGAATTCTTGTTTCCCTTCTGTTGGTGCCTCCAGCACACCCACATGCAGTGGAGCAGGAATTTAATGGAAAACGCTTTCCTGGAGGAACAGTCTGGACAAATGTCAGTGTCAGTACACACAGATGCAGAGCAGGTTTGAAACCTTCCAGCCCTAATCAGGGAACGTTTGTGCAGCTGATGGTTAATCTGGGGAAGTGGCCTGAGCACTGATAATGGAATACACTGCATGGTGGCACTGATCCAGACAAGACTTACATGGAGCAAGTGCCACGGATAAAATTATTGGGATCTTTAAAGGTGAAACCACGTTTGGCACAGGGATCAGAGTGGTTTCATTTTGAAGCTGCTCTGAGGATTGTGTCTCCTGGCCACTTGCAAGATGATTTTTGATATTTTCCTTTTATAGGGCTCTCCATAAGACTCCTGGGACTGTTCTTTAGGACAAGGTCAATGACCACCATTTCAATGGTCACAATTTCTATTTTTACTTAACTGCAGACACTTCAATGGTTAATTAGAAGTCCTGAAGAAAGTTAAGGACTTAATTCTAAATCCTGACTCACTTTAAACCTGGATGAAAGGATCTATGTAGAGTGAAAAAGCAGCAGAATATCCTCCCTGGATTTTTCCTGGTGACATTTTGAAGCAGTCCTGCCTGCAGGATGCTTTATAGGAGGAGACTCTGAACTTTTCCCACAGGGTGAGGAAGAGAGAGAGGGGATCAAAAAGAAAGGGCAAATCAATATGCATTTGGAGCAGAGAGACAGTTCCACCTTCTGCAGCCAGGCAAATTAAAGTCATATTGTCTCTGCTCCACCAACATTCCCTGGAGATCCGTGTCGGAGAGACGGATGGCTCCGGGATCCTGCAGCACCACTGCTGCATTTCCCCAGCAGCACATTTAAATCAAGCTGCAATCTCTGTGGCAATCTACCTGCTTCTGCACCACTGAGCAGCAAATTGCTCCCTGGGAGCAGCCAGATAAGGGACAGATCCATCTCAGAGCCAATTTTCCCAGCTGGGAGCGGGGCGGGCGGAGCGAGGCTGCGGCAGGCGGCGCCCAGGCTCAACCAGAGATCCAGCAGCTCCTTCTTCTCCCATTTAACAGGGCCAGGACCCTCCCCACAGGCCCAGGGCAGAGCTCACCTCTTCAGCTGTGTCCTTCTCGATCCGGACAATCTTGTTTTCCCAATAGATCCGCTGGGATTCCAGCTGGCTCGTCAGCAAATAGGAATACTACAAACACAGAGACACCGAGCAGTCAGGGTGGCCCTGCTGGTCAAGGAGCCCTCAGGGTTAAGTCAGTTTAATCAGATGAAATCAGGAGGTTCTGGACACACAGCCCAGCTGCAGATCCAGCTGATGGCTTTCACCAGTTTGATTTCCCAATCAAATCATTTTGGATTTTTTTGAAATTAAGGAAAGCCTTTACAGCACAAGAATCAATCAAGTACAAGTGTCAAGCCAAGAAGTTTTTAAGGAGGAGACAGATTTTTCATGGGAATAGTAAGAAATGTCTACAGGAAAATGAAGCATCACCCATCCTTGTCCTGAGAGTCTGAGATTCCAAAGGCTGAGGGGAAGAGTTCCCATCCACAACCCAAACTCCAGTGCAGTAGGATCAATGCACATATCCAGCTTTCCTGTAGGAGATTCCTGGGAAAGCACCCTCAGTTCTCTGCAACCATTCCCAATTACTCTTCTCCAACATGTATGGCCCATTCCAATGTCATTTTGGTATTTGAACAAGGATCTATGCCCTACATCCCATCTTTTCCCTTTTAGTTCTGCAAATGAGTCATGAGAAGGTTGAAAAAGGTGATTACTCCTTTTCATCAGGCTAATAAGCATCAAATTAGGCATTCACTAGAGAATTAAACATGCACAGAGCCTTGATCACTCACAGTAATTTCTGAGTGCCAAAACACTCTGCCAAATTCATTCTCTCTTGAATCTTTCAATCTCATAAGAGAGATCTCACACGCTTTAAGCAACCACCTCACAGGAAAAAAAAGGGTTAAAATTAGCTGGTTTAGCATCTAAGTGTTATTCAGAAAATTCACTGAAAAGCAACCAAATATTTATGTGAGCAACGAGCTCCTCCAGTCTGGTCTCTGTGGGCTGTTCCTCCTCACAAACCCTCGTGTCTAATGCGGCTGAAATCGTGCTGCAGTGCCTGCTCAGTCAAGCAGGGATTTCAAGCTCCTCTCCTTTAGTTAGGAGAGAGGCTGGGCAACAAGTACAAAAAAAAAATAAATAAATAAACCATTCATTATCTGTTCAAGGGAAGGGAACAGAACAGGGCTGGCATCAGGCTGTCAGCTCTCTATGCTCACCAAGGTGAGCACACAGCTGTGGATTCCTGCAGCCTCGTTCAGTTTGGGAGCCAAAGTCCCCAAAGTGACAGTTCCACACAGACCCTGCCTCTGAACCCAAGCTCCAGATCCACTAGGAAGGGTCTGGGGAATGATCCAGATCCATTTCTCCCTCCAGTGCCCCCTTTTTGCAGCAGCACAAGCAGCTCCTCTTCAATCACCAGTGACCACAGGACGACACTGCAGCCAGCTCACACTGCACTGCATCAGCTCTGCAGAGCCAGGGAGAGGCTTAAAAAAAATAAAAAAATAAAAGAGGGGGAAAAAAAAAGCAATAAACCCATCCTGCTCCTGCCTGGAGACAATTCCCTCCAGGCTGGGAGCAGATTTGCTGCCTCAGCTGATAGGATTGAACTGTGGCTGTGGGGTTGGAAACCCTTCCGCAACGCAGAGTCCAACAAGTGAAAATATTTACCTCTAATTGTAAGGCATCAATTTTCTCCTCCTGGCACATATCCCCCTCACACTCGTACTGAACTAGCTTGCCATCAGTTTTGCTTGCCACCAGCCGATGCACGTAGTTATCTGGGGAGAGAAAACCCAACCATGGGCACTCAGATCTGAAGAACCCCAACCAGGAGCACAATGAAACCACCCAGACCCTGCCCCTCGGCGAGGCACGAAGCCAACACCACGTGGATTTGCTCTTCAGCAGACTCCTCCCACCACCTTATGGGGTACTTATTCCAACAGCAAATGGATGGAAAAGGAGCAACAAACACTCCAGGGACGCTGTGGGACCGCCCCGGTTCGTGACAGAGTCACCTTCTCCCGCCCCCATCCCCAGGAAGCCGCTGTCAGAGCAGAGATGGCTGCTGCCCAGAGTCAGGGATCAGCCCAGACACGACCTCCTCCATGCCCAGCAGGGCTGGGGGTGCCCAGGGCCGTGCAGGCTCACCCCCAGCGTAGTCCCAGACGCGGTGGTTGGTGAGCTGCATGGCGTACGTGTGCTGCGTCTCCTCAAAGTGCTTGTAGGCGTGGCGGCTCACGTAGCGCCCGCAGCCGATGTGCCCGCAGATCAGACAGATCCACAGGTTCTGCAACACAAAGGGCAGCTCTGGGGGGCAGCTCTGGGGGGGCAGCAGCACCCCCACACAGCGTGGCCCACCCCCCACTCCAGTCACACCCTCAGCAAGGAGCAGCGTTGGCTTTTCTGATCTCTCTCCTCAGCTGGAAGGCCAAAGAAGAAAAGGGAGTCCCTGCCCTTCAAAGCCCCCTGCAGGGGCTGGATGAATCCCACCCAGGTGGGAGAGTGGCCTTGGTTAAGGAATGAGGGATCTCAGCAAGCTCTGGAAGGGCCACCATCATCAGGCTGGTTTAGCTCCCTGCTGTCACACTGATTTTTCTAAGAATCACAGAGATTCGTCAGAACAGGAAATCTGAGGTAACATCCCTTCCCAGCACTGATGCAACTCAAAAGGAAAGCTGATCCCACACTGGCTGGTAGAACCAGCCCAAAATCAGCCCAAGAATTAAGCCCCAAAGCAGCCCAAGCAGCTGTGCAGTCAGACCTAGGCCAGATCTCACCTTCCACCCACCTACTTACTTCTTGAACTCCACACTCAAAACACTTGTTCTCTTCCACAGGCTCTGGAGTCTGGCAGTACCTGCACACAGGGCACCTGGAGGGCAACAAGAATGTCATGAGACACAGGGAGCAACATCTTCACATTGCAGTCCTTGAAAAGAGAGCCAGAGAGCTCCAGGGAAAGGCCCTGTGCAGCAGGACATTCCCTGTATCACCCATCAGCTCACATTTACCCCACCTGAACTCATTTCACACAAAGTTACTTGTTTTGAGCTGGTGACAGGACAAAGAACAGTTCTCCCAAAGCCATTTCAGCTGGATCTGTTTTGCTGCAGTCCAGGGGGTTTACAAAGAAGCTGAGGAAGAGCATTGGAACTACACACTGCTGGGGAAGGGTGCTGGGATTGCACTGCTGGGGACAGCCAAGTTACACTCTGCAAACCCCCGTCAGTCCCTAAAACAGCCCTGAGGAGATGCTTCAATCCCACCCCAACCCAAAGGATTCAATCTCAGCTTTCCCAGGAAGAACATCCCATAACTGTACCCAAAAAGAATCGGTAGCAGGAGTCCCTTTTGGATCTACCTCTACCTTTGGATCATCTCTTGGAATTCCCTTGGTGCTGCCACAAAGACAGAACACCCCACAGCAGAAGGAAGCTGTGTCCAGCCCTGGAGCAGCAGCAGCTCAGGATTGGGATAACTGAGGCTGCATCCTGCTGCCAAGATGTTTATGTATTCTTCATTAGCTGCTGGGTAAGCCCCAGAAATCTTCCAGGGAATAGACAACTGAACTGCAGTTCCTATTCAAATTCAGGCACTTGCAGCCTCCATGGTGCCTGAGCAAGGAGAACAGGGGTTTTCCTTTGTCATTTCTTTAGACTGGGAGCATAAGTTCTGCTTAAATTGTATATTCCATATTTCAGGGCTATTTGGGATCTCTCTCCTGCGCTGGCTACGCTCCACTGCCCCAAATTTCCACTGGCTTGGATTTATGGAGCAAAGCAGCCCATCAGCCTGCACAGCTCCAAATCTGATTGATCTCACCGAGTTCTGTTACTCTGGCTCAGGAGTGAGAGATCACAGAGAGCTACAGTCCTCCTCCCATTCTGTCAGAGAATCCAGGAGCTGGGATAGCAGGGATGGAGCAGCCACAGGGAGGATCTGCAACCTCCTGCTGCAGTGTCTGTGCCTGCCTGAGGCACAGCAAACCAGCAAAGTGTCCAGAGGAATGGCAAACACACCCAGCTGACAGCAGCACTTGGGGGCTGCAGGCACAACAAAATCCCACTCCACAGGGATTTGGGAAGCTGGGAGCACCAAGAAAGGGTCAGAGGCAGCAAGAATAGGTGCTTTAAGGACAGACACAGGTCCAATCCCCAGCCTGTCCAGTTCCATGGAGGGTCTCAACTTCCTATCACTCACCTGGAACAGGAGCCTCCCCTGCCTGATCTACTGAGCCATCTTGTCATCATCCCTTCTTCCCCTGCCTTCCCCTTCCCAGTGTGTCCCTGCACAGCTGCTCTTCCCTCTTTCCTCTTCCTCCCCTCCCAGGATCCAGGTAGGAGAGAAGGCTGCAGGGCTCCCCACAAGGCCCCTCAGCTCCAGGCAGGAGCAGATCCATCTGCAATGCCAAGGAAGGGCCTGGCACAGCTGCCAAGGCCGAGTGAAGCAGGGCTGTGTGTGCAGCCAGGCCTGTTTAGCCCAGCACTTTTCTCCCAGAGTATTTTGAAATAATCAGCACTCCTCTACAACTCCCTCCCTGCCTCAGGAGCGAGGCCCCTGGGAATCATTGTTCAATTACTTTTGGCGGGGAGATTTCTCTCTGGGAGCCCCTTAATGGGCAAAACTGAGCATTAGGACTTGCAGGAATTCCTGCCCCCACAGTGACGGGCAGAGCTTTGTCAGCACAACCCCCACCACTCCAAGCAGGGCCTCAGAGGTGGAAATAAAGGCCAGGCTCTCACGTGGTGTCCTCCCAGCGCTGCAGGCACTGGCTGTGGAAGCTGTGGTTGCACAGCGTGGTGAGGATCCCGTTCACAGACTCATCCATCCTCTCCAGGCACACGGTGCACTTGGGCAGCTCTGTCAGGTCCATCACGGGCAGGCTGGCCCCCTGCAAGCACCCAGCAGAGAGAAACTGCTCAGCACCTTCCCATCATCAGCAATTAACTCCAGCTTCCCATCACTGCTGGCACCAGGGTTCAGGACCGTGACACGGGAATCCCGTGGGGAATTTATTGCAAAGTTAAGAAAATGATCCCCAACATTCAAAAGGCCACAGCCAGGGCTCAGTGAAGGGGCTGCACCTGCAACCAGCCCCACTGTGCTCTGTGGATTCCCTAAATTACAACCCAAGGCAGGTTCAGGTCACAGCTGAGGCACAAAGTCCATGGAGTCACCACACAAACTCTTCCAAGGACTACTGGAATGGGAAATGGAGTTGAGGATGATGTATTAAGGTATTTTTGCAGCTTATTCTCCAAATAATACCGTTAAAACCTTCTGAAGTGCAGTGAAGAAAACCAAACCAAACTTACATCCTCTGACTTGAAGACCTCAGCCCTTTCCACATACACGAGCTGGCAAACGTCCTCCTCGATGGAGTTGAACTGCCGGCCATTGCAGGCCATGTAGAAACTGTCTGCATCAGCCTGGGCACAGAGCAGGGGAAATTGGTTAAAACCAGAAAAATCCCAGCTGATCCAGCCTAGGGAGAGGAGGAGAAACCTCCCTTCTTTCCTGGAGCAAGAGGAGGGGGTTCAGCCAGCTCCAGGCACTGCATTTTGGCATCACCTCTGGAAGACACAAGGGAAGCTGGGGGCAGTGACACCACACTGACACTGGAGCATGCAGCAGGAATTGGGGATTCCCCCCCAGCACCTGTTTCACCCTTTATCAGCAATTTCAGTGCATTTGCAAAGCAAATTTGGTCTCTGCAAAAATGTACGAGGGTCACGTTGCAGGTTGGTGTCAGGGACAGGAGCAGCAGATTTCTCTGGGAAGGAGGGCAGGGCTGTTTCTCCAGGGGTGAGTGCAACCCTGGCTCAGGGCTGCCCAGTGAAGCCACCCAACCCACCTGAGCAGTGACTTTGTGTGCCATTCCTGCAGCCAGGGAATGCTGGAAGCTTCATACCTGGGAGCTGAACTTGATGAGCACCATGTACTGGTTTGGGGTGGAGTCTCTGATGATCTTCATGTGCTCAATCACTTCGTAGAAGGAGGCCACAAACTTCATGAGGTCGTGGCTGGTCATGGTGGCAGGGACAGTGAGGATGCAGAGCATGGCACTGCGCCTCACATCCTCCTTCAGGGATGTCATCTTGCTGGGGACACAGCAGGGACACAGCTGGACACACACAGCTCCAACCACACAGTCACAGCAGCTCTGCTGCCCAACTTTGACCCTCTTTTTTTGGGGGAGGAGGAGGATGGGGCTGTGGTGAGTGACCACAAACAGGCGGATTCAGCCAAGGATTAACCTGCTCCAAGAACAATGGCATTGCCAGGAATTGGTTGGCACCTGTTTTTCTGTAAAAACAGCTGAAGCTGGCAAGCCCCAGACATTCAGCACTATTCCTAGAACATTATTCCCAATGTCCATTTGGTGGCTCCTGGTGGCTTTCAGGAAGATCTGAAACAGGAGTTCTCACACAATTATAGGGGAGTGGTGTGGAATTGTAACCCCTGGAACACAGGATGAGAACTCCTGTCACCAAGGCCTCAGAGATCAATCAGGATTTAATTGTGGGATCCTTCGGAAAGCTCCTTTCAACTATCTATTTTTTTTTTTTTTTTTTTTT
>VZTB01015207.1:32939-56457 GCA_013397245.1 Thryothorus ludovicianus | reverse complement strand
CCGAGATCACTGAGGGGAGAAGACCCCGGGGTCACTGAGGGGAGAGACTGCCAGGTCACTTAGGGGAGAGAGCCCTGAGATCTCTGAGGAGAAAGAGCCCGGGATCATCGAGTCCAGCCCCTGGCCCATCTCCACCTTGTCACAACACAGAGCTGCTGCCACANACGTTCTCGCGAGAGCGGGAGCCTTGGCCGGGCCGGCCCGGGGGTGTGAGGGGTCCTGGGATCCCTGAGGGGAGAGACCCTGGGATCACTGAGGGGAGAGACCCCGAGATCACTGAGGGGAGAGACCCCGGCATCAATGAGGGGAGAGACCCCGGGGTCACTGAGGGGAGAGACCCCTGAGATCTCTGAGGAGAGAGCCCGGGATCATCGAGTCCAGCCCCTGGCCCATCTCCGCCTTGTCACAACACAGAGCTGCTGCCACGTCCAGGCCTTCCTTGGACACTTGCAGGGATGGGGACTCGAAACCTCCCTGGGCAGTTGCAGTCCCTGCTCACCCTTTCCATGAAGGAATTCCTCCTGATGTCCAACCTGAACCTCCCCTGGCACACCTTGAGGCAGTTTCACGTTGTGTCCCTTGTTCCCAGGGAGCAGAGCCCGACCCTCACATTGCTGCAGTCACTGATTATGATCAGTAATTAATGTGTGTCCGTGATGAGTGATCCCATTGTCTCCAGCACCTGTGGGGATGTAGACCCTGTGTAAAACCCCATTTGGGGGTCCCTGGTTGGATGGGACCCTTCAGTGGCTGCTCAAAGTGGAGTCCCCATCCCTGGAAGTGTTCAGAGCACGAGCAGAGGTGGCCCTTGGCCCGAGGGTTTGGAGGTTGGACATGATGATCTTGGACGTCTTCTCCAACATTAATAATTCCATGATTCTGTGTGCATAAATAAATGTAATAATATAATAATTCTGCAGCTGTGCTCCAGCCTCTCTCCTCAGCTGAGGTGTGGCCCCTCCCTTGGTTCCCAGCATGTACCTGAGGAGTGCTGCCCGTGCCCAGACCCTTCTGTGTGCCAGGATCTGGCGGCTCCTGCTGATCCAGCAGCAATCCAGAAGCTTCTCCTACAAAGCCGTGATCTTTGAGGAGAGCGGGGTGCTGCTGCCAGCCCCTCACAGGACAGCCACAGGTGTGTATTCCCCTTCCTGATCCCACAGAATGTCCTGAGCTGGGAGGGACCCACAAGGATCATCAGCCCAGCTCCTGGCCCTGCACAGACAGCCCAGCAATCCTTACCCTGTCCCTGGGAGCAGCATCCAAATGCTCCTGGAGCTCTGGCAGCCTTGGGGCCATGCCCATTTCCCTCTACCCTCTAGGGGAGAACCTTTCCCTGATATTCCAGCCTAACTGAGCCCTGGCACAGCTCCAGCCGTTCTCTTGAGCTGGTCCTTGCTCACCAGAGCTCCTGATGTTCCTGTGCATGGAGGGAAGATAAATTTCAGGTGCCTCTTCCAGCTGTCTCTGCTTGTGGTGAGAGACCCAAGAACTTGTGATGGTGTGACCTATTGTGCCATCAAAAGTCACAGAAGTAACAGTGACCACCCTGAACCTCCCCTGTAACCAAACTGTCCTGTAGATACCACTCCAGGCTGGTGCAGTCCTTCAGCAATTTTAGGAATTCTCCACACTGGAAACAGGGATGAGAAATGCCCAAACTCTTCCCTCTGTGCTGGGTCAATCACCCCAGTCCAGCACATCATTCTCACAGTGCTGGGCCATGAATCGACCTCAGGGGGATTCCCAGCTGATTTCCCATTCTGCTGATGCTCTTTCCTGGCTTCCCTGCTGTTCTCCATGCAGACTGGGAGGCCCGGAGCTGCATTCCAGCCGGCACCATCCAGCAAGCTGCACTGTCAGGAGGGGAGAACAGCCTCTCCCTCCAGTACTCCAGAGGAGAACTGACAGCTGTGGAGTTCCTGCAGGAATTGGGACAGCAGTGCTTTGAGATTGTAAGCCAACTCCCTCCTGCTCTCCTTGTGCTTCCTGACTGCATGGAAGCAGGTCCAGTGAGGAAAGAGGAACTTTAAAAAGAAATTCTGTGGTTGAAGGGTCTGGATTTTCCATCTAGGAAGCACTGCTGTGGGAGCAGGGCAGATTTTCACCATTGTCCTGGTGCCTGGGCAGGGCAGGCAGATGAATTTGCCTTAATTTCCTACTGGAATAAAATCCTTTTTAAACATCTCAGTCTAGAATGCAGATTCCTTTCCTGCCTGCTGAGCTGTTAGTAACTGTCTCTAACCTGCCTTGATCCCACAGCAGGCACAGTCCCAGTGATTTCCCTTTCCCAAAATCAGCCCTTTATCTCTGCTGTAGAATTAGGAATATGAGAACATTTGTTTATTTGGGCAAAGCGATTTAGCTGAGAGATTCCCTGCCTGCCTTCTGCTGCCAGAGGAAGCAGGACAGCAAGATAAGATGATCAGGCAACCTGCCTACCCAACCACTCTGATTTTCACCCCATTTCTGGCCCATTATCACTTCTTGGGGTTTTTCTGTTTCTCAGGCAAATGTCCGTGTTCCAGTGCACTCCTTTCTCTGGGATTTAATCCGAAATGAGATGATAAAACAGCTCCCCATAATGGCAGAAGCAGCTCAGTGTATCCGGGCAGAAGGGCTTAAGACAGCTCTGCTGAGCCACAGCTTGTGCCTGGGGGATGGAGAGGGGTCCCTGCCCCTGGACCAACAGCACTTTGATGTGGTAAGTCTGGGTGGATCCCACACGGGGCTCTGTTCCTCCACCTGTGAAAGCAGCAACTGAAATTCTTTAAGTGCAAGTAGCAGATGAGCAGCAGCACAGTTTGGCTGACATCAGTGGAACAGCCTGGGGAAACATTTTCTGACACAATTCCTTGTAAGCACTTGGAGAGGGGCTGAGTGACATTTGCAAATCCGCTGCAAAGTGCCCACACAACCACGAGTCTCTGTGTAACAGGCACAGGCAGGATGGAGATAAGGAAGCTGGAACACCAGGCTAGAAATAAATGCTATGATTCAGTGCCCTGCCTGCTTTAAAAAACAAACAAACAAACAAAAAGCTTTAACAGAGTAAAGATTCTTCAAAGAGTCCCTGCACCCCCTGTACTATAAAAAAAACACTACCCCAGTGTGAGATGAGGAGCAGATTCTCCTCTCTCTGCACAGATCCCTCTCCCAGCAGATTCTCCTCTCCCTGCACAGATCCCTCTCCCAGCAGATTCTCCTCTCCCTGCACACTTCACCTTTGCAGGGATTAGCCATGAACCTCAAGGCTCCAATACCCATGGCCTCCATGGTGTGTGCTGCTCCCAGAACAGGAGCAACAACCCTGCACAGCAATTCGTGGGGAAAGAATAATTAAATTTGGATTTCCATTAGTGTTGGCTTTATATCCATCCAGTAGATTCATTGCTGTTCTCAGAGTGTTACCAGGGCAGGTTGGGTTGTTCATGGTTGTGAGGGCACTGGGAGTGTTCAGACACTGAGTCAAAGCTTTTTTGATCCAGATTTTAGGTGGTTGTGGCCAACACAGCTGCTGTGGGGGTGGCTTTGGGGTGGCTGGGGGGTGCAGTGGTCAGGACACTGCTTTTCCAGAGCCTTTGGAAGGTGCTGCCATCCAAGGCTTCCTTGGACAGCACTGAACAATTGGTCTGGGACACCCAGTGAGTCTCCCACATTGGGACATCTCCTTGGATATCTTCCATGCAAGGACTGGCTGATCCTGTTTGGCTGATTTGAGCTGAGGAGCCATGGCCAAAGCAGCTGGAACCCACACAGTCCCTGGAACCACATCCTTTATTTCTCATGTTAATTGGACCAGTCTCTTTCCCACCCTCCCATCTCCATTTCCAGCACTGCCCAGGTGTTTGTGGTCACAGCAGGCTCATCCATAATCCATCTGTTGTTGCTGTAGATGGTTGAAGCACACCAGGAAGGGATGCCCAGGCCAAATCCTGGGATCTACAAGCTGTGCTTGGAGCACCTGGGTGTCCAGCCCCAGGAATCCATCCTGCTGGACAGCAGCAGCCAGAACCTGAAGGCAGCAGCCCAGCTTGGCATGAAAACAGTGAAGGTACAAAGTGACACAGCCAGGGTGGGATTTGGGGATGGATTTTGTGCCCAGAAGTTGTTTGGTTTGAGCAGCTCAGGATTTTCAAGTGGCAGTGGCCAATTCTTGCCAAGCCTTTTGTTCCAGCCTGTGCTTGTCCCTGCAGGATGTGGTGGGGTTAAAGCAGGATTAAAGTCTCCTCTGGGCAGTTTCATTCATGGCTCCAAACCCCATGTAACCTCAGGGAAGTCTCTTCTCCTTCCTCTATTCCCTATTGGAGAGACAGCCCCATCCTTATGGTTGAGATGACCACACCAGAAAATGAGCCCCAGTTAATGAATTCCCAGAAACTCTGAGGCCTCATGGATGAGCCAGCTGGGGATTGACAGGTTACCCTCAGGCTTTGGGGTCAATGAGCACAGGGTTTTTACTGGGAAAAGGACAAGAGTGGGACTGGTGGGAAGAGTGAGCTCCACTCCCCTGGACTGCACAGGGAATTCCAGCTCTAATCCCAGCCCAAGCTCACAGTGCCTGTGCCACCATCGCAGGTGTCTGCAGGGCAGAGTAAAGGTGGGCAGCTCTGTGTTGGCAGGGAATGACCCAGGAATTCCTGTGTGTCAGTGGATCAGGCTGATGGACTCACAGATAAATGCAGCCCAGCCATGTTGGGCTCTCTCTTGCCCAGGAAATTTTGTCTTCCAGCTGTCACCCAGTGCTACTCTCTCCCTCCTGGTTTCAGGTTGATGATCCAGAAGCAGCACTCAAAGAGCTGGAAACCCACCTGGGATTTCCTTTGCGAGGGTTTGTTCCCTTTACTCGTTCAGTGAGACCGGGCATGGAAATCCCAAAGGATCGTCTGCAAAAGTACCTTGAAGATGTTCTTGGGACCCACCCTACAGGTATTGCAGGTTTGGCCTTTCCATCAGAAAACCTGGATATTCTGGAGCTTTTTCTATATGACATAGGGATTGAAAAATAATATTAAGGAGAGGCTGGTAATCTCCAAGCAAACAGCACAGCCATTCCAGTTTCAGTGATCCATCACTTCCCTAGAAATAAAAAACAACATTTTAGGAGTTCCTCATTTTGGAAGGGGTTGAGCACAAGTTGCCAAAGAGATGCCAGGAATATTCCTGTCCTGTGAGGCATCTGTGAGCTGCTGCCGTGTTCCCCAGGGGTTTGGGACAGAGTGAGATCTCAGCCCCAGGTGCAGGAAGGGAATGGAAAGCCTGGGGAAGTGCTGACCCTGTGCTCCCAACCCCCAGCCCCACTGGAGTTACGGCAGTTTGAGCGTGGAGACTCCACCCGGAGCTATTTGGTGAAGTTTGGAGGCCGTTTGCTGGTGCTGAAGAAGGAGGAGGAGCCTCCCGATGGCCCCTCAGGCCCTTCTGTCCCAAGGGAATACAGGTGAGAGGGCTCCTGCTGCAGTTTGCTGTGCCTGAGGAGCTGCCTCAGCACCAGAGGAGCAGGACATGGGGGGAGGATCATTTATGATCTCTCCTTGTTTTCCAGAGGGTGGGGAAGGTCTGGGGGCTCCGGGCCATGGGAAGTGTGGGTGTGCTCCTTTCCCTTTCCCCAGTCACATTGTTTTAGTATGTTTAAAACTGAGCACAGTGATATGGTGTGCCTGCCTCCAACACTGCAGTTCCAGGAATGATTCCCGTGCTCCTCTCTCCCTCCCTGGCAGGATCCTGAAGGCTCTGGCTGAGGCTGCTGTTCCTGTGCCCCCTGTGCTTGCTCTCTGCGAGGACAGAAGGTAATCCTGACCCTCAGCTTTCACTCTGTGCTTGGCAACTGCAGCCAGATCCCCCAAAGACGAGGAGAGAAGGAACAGGAGTTCACAAAGTGCTCTGATCTAATGAACATTTGTGCAGTGTGGGGCTGCAGGAGCCTCTGGAAGTTCAAAGGACAGAATCACTTTTATTTGGCTTGGTTTAGGTGTGTCCCATTTTAGCAATTAATCCAAAAGCTCTCTTTGAAAAGCAGCTATAAAGCAATATTGTAGGGCTTCCCACTGACTCAGAGTGCTCAGGTTTGCAATAAAGAAAGGATTTTTCCAACTGCCAGACCTCAGGCAGCAATGACAGCCCCAAATCTGTGACAGGACACCCCTCAGGCCTGCAGCCTGCTCGGATCTCTGCTGGCTGCAGGAATCAGTCTCTGCACTGCAGCTCGTGCGTGCCCATTGCTCCTGGTGTTTGTGACAGCCCAGCTCAGCCCCTGCAGGGAGCAGGGGGACAGCTGCTGGCTCCAAGCTCAGCATCCTGGGGCTGGAGGGACCAGGGCTGAGCTTGCCACAGCCATGGCCACAGGCAGCCTGAGCTGGGCTCCTGTGAGCGCCCAGGTGCTGCTGGGGCTGCAGGTGAGGCCTGGGGTGCACATTCATGGTGCAGGTGACATCTGGGGGGTAGTAGCAGGATTGAGCTCAGCCCCACTGGTCCCAATTTGCTTCCCCAGCATCCTTGGCACTCCTTTCTTCCTGCTGGAGCACTGTGCTGGCCACATCCCCCACGCCGTGTCCCTGCCCGCGGTGCCGCCGCGCCGGCGCAGGGCCTGGTACGGGGCCATGGCACACGTCCTGGCCAGGATCCACAGCCTGCACCTCGGAGCAGCCAAGCTGCAGGACCTCGGGGAGCACGGTGAGAGGAGCCTCTGGGTCCTTCCTTCTCCTGTGTGTCAGCATTTCAAGGGTTAGGCAGGATGGATCAAACTGGGGGCTGGTGGGAAAATTAAGATGAGCAGTGCAGGGTCTGAATCCCCAGGTGTGGTGGGAGGCTGTGAAGGGCTCTTCAAATCCAGGTTTCCCATGAGTTCTCAAAGTTCTCCAACCTCCCAGAGCTTCCTGCTGTGTTTTTTGCCATCTCTGTGGATACAGCAGTAACTTCTTTGCTTCCATCTCTGAGCAAACCTCCCCGAGCATCCCCTCCAGTCCCTCTGAAGAGGAGCTGGTGGAGAAGTTACATTTTTGTCTAGGATTGGATTATTTCCACCTGAATATTAAATCCAGTGCCCAGTTAAGAATGTATGAGACTGGAAATTGCAAGTAAATTCTTGGAGCTTGGGTTCTAGATTGAGATCTACTTTGCTGTTTGACTTTTTCTGTCCCTTTTGAAGCCTCTTTGTGCCTTTCCCTGAGAACCTGCATTCCTCTGTTCTAGGAAATTACATCCAGCAGCAGGTTGAGACCTGGACAAAGCAGTATCGAGCTGTGGAAACTCACGTTATCCCAGCAATGGAGAGGCTCATCCAGTGGCTGCCCCTGCATTTTCCTGAATCCCAGAAGACAACAGTGGTACACGGTGATTTCAGGTACTGCCCTGGAGCCCATCCCAGGCAGGAAACAAGGACTGAGTGTAAAACGACCCACAAACTCCAAAAGGTGCTGATTGGGCTGGGGAAGCACCTTCAGAGCAGCTCAAAATCTGGGGATTGGGTCAGGGCCAGCATCCCCAGGGAATGAGATTGAGTTTCTTCATCCAGCAGCTGCAAATGCTGGTCTAACACTGGAGGATCATCAGCTCTTCCTGCAATACTCAGGAATCAGCCCTGATCTGAGGCTCTAAGTTGGCTCCATTCTGCAAAGCACAGTTTAGTCCATTATTAACTAGAGAGTTCAATATTGAGTAACCTCCATCCTCTACTTGCAGAAATTAATGTTTCACTTTGTGCTGCCCTCCAAAGGACTCGGCAATTTTTGCAGAGAGTGAAGAGCACTGAAAGCACCTACTGCTGCTGAGCACTGGGATTTTTCCCTCCTCTGGAGACTTTTCTGATCTTTTTCCCCTCTGATACAGGATGGACCACCTGGTCTTTCATCCAGACAGGCCAGAAGTCCTTGCTGTGCTGGGCTGGAAGTTTGCCACTCTAGGAGACCCCATGTGTGATTTGGCGAATAACTGTTTGAGCTTCTTCCTGCCAGCCCACTTTGGTGCTCGCAGAGGTACAGAGGGGGCACACGCAGAGGAACCAGAGTTCAGAACTGACCAGCTCCTGCCCAAGCAGCTCAGCTGGCAGTGGGGCTCAGTGCAGCTGGAAAGGGCTCTGGGTTTGCATTGTTTTCCCTCTCACTCCAGCTGGGAAGCTCGGCAACTCCTTTGGGTGGGAAAGTTGTGAAGCAGATCAGGATCAGGAGTGGTTTGTGCACCAAGTTAAAAAGAAAAATGCAGGGTTAAATGGAGAGGTTCCATCATTTAGGAGGGATCTCTGTCAGTCACAGTTTCACCCTCACCAGGAGAACTGCCCCATGTGTGTTTTGGGGCAGAGGCTCCATATGGAGCCAGCATGGCAGCTGTGCAGGTCCTGGAGGGTGCAGGAGTCTCCATGGAAGGGCCTGGCTGTGGCACAAGGCTCTCACCATCCTGAGGGAGCTCTGAGCTGCTCTGTGAGCTCACTGTTACCTCTTCCCATCTTCCAGGCTTGAGGGACTGTGACTTGGGGCAGCTGGGAATTCCCACAGCAGAGGAGTATTCCCAGATGTACTGTGGCCACATGGGAGTGGAGCGTCCGGAGAACTGGAATTTCTACCTGGCCTTTGCCTTTTTCCGCCTGGCTGTGATGCTGCAGGGACGTCACCGTGGCTCCCTGGCAGGTGAGGAGCCCAGCCAGGCACAGGGACAGCCACGGGCACAGAGCAGCCTCCCTGCTCCAGCACAGGAGCACAGGCCTGTTCCTGCTTGCTGTTTGTGCTGTGGGGTCTTTCCTGGGAGAACTGAGCAGAGGCCAAAGCTGGGAGCCCAGAGCTGTGTCCTACAGATGGAGCTCTCAGACTTTCCAGCCTTTGCCAAGGGACTCAGAGGGAGGTGGTGAGAACTCTCGGTGCTGTTTGTCTGCACCCATCGGATGAGGCCTTGGAGCCTTTATCAGAATTAGATCTGATGTTATTTTCACATCCTTTAGAGAGGAGTTTCCCCGAGTCCTGCTGGGCTGGCCCAGAGGAGGGCACGTGATGCTGTTTGGGATGTGACTCCATAACACAGGCTCTTCCAAACAAGTGTCCTGTTCTCTTGTCCCCAGGGAGGCCAGCTCCAGGTGACAGCAGCCCCAAGGACGCAGAGTTTGTGGCTGAGCTGGCTTGGGATTTTGCCATTAAGGAAGGATTCCGTGTGTTTGAGAGCCTCCCCCCCACAAAGCTGCTCGCACGACATTCCAGCACCTGGGCCGGGCGAGGGCCATTCCTGAGCAGGAGTTACAGCACCTGGGCACGGCCTGGGGCAGCCCCTGTGCCCAGAGTCCCCCTGGTCACTGCCCCCAGCCTGCTGGGGATGGCCCAGGGTCTTTGCTGCAAGATGGGCATCCAGTGGGGCTTTCTGAGTTCCCACTGCAGAGGGACTCCACCACATCCTCTGCCAGAGCTGCAGGTGAGACATCTGTGCTGAAGCTGCTTTGCTGCACCTGCCCCAGGGTGGGATTTGTGGCCTCCAAGTGTCCTGGCTCTCCTCATCACATCAGACTTCTGGCTCTCCTGGAGTCCGGTGGCTTGGAGGAAAAGGGCTGTAACAGAGTTCCTACCCTGGGGAACAGTGATTTTGGAAGCTGGCACTCCCTCCCAAGAGGAGCAGGTTAGCACCAGCCCAGCTGTGGTCACTCTCCCAAGGTCCTGCCATCCATGCTAATGGTGTGCCCAGAGCTTGGCTGGGCTTGGGCTTTGCAACACTTGCCAGTCCAAGAAGAAATTATTGTTCCCACCTTTTCCTGTCCAGGGAAGCCTCACTCCTGTCTCCCTCTGGGAAAGGCTGAGTTAATTCCCTTCACATTGCTCTGGTGCTCCCATGGGAGGCCCCTCAGATGGGGCAGGGAGCTGCTTGCCCCTCCCCAGCTTCCATTCACAGTGTGAGTGGAAGCAAACAGCCCCACCTTTGGGCTGATACTGAGATTATATTCTTAATTATTCTAGTGACATTATCAAATTCTAGTGGGTTACTTAACCTCCTTTCAGCTGCCAGAAGAATATCCAGGTGCCCTTCCAAAGTGTTTCCTTGTGCTCTGGCAGAAACCAGTGTGTCAGGGCACTTGGCAGCTGATCCACTGGGAAGGTGGAAAGGGCAGGGAAGCAGCAGCTGTGGGGAATTTGGAGTTGCTGAGATGAGCAGATGTCCTTGCCCTTCCTCGAAACATTTGTCTTTGCCAAGTCTCCAAACACCAGGATTGCCACACTCTCACTGCTCCGTGCCTTGGGCTTGTGGAGCTGCTGCTCCTGGTGTGTGGCAGCACAGAGTCCCCTCATCCCTGTCACCTCCACATCACCCCACTGCTCCTTCCCTTGGCATTGTCCCTGCACTGCCAGCCTTTGCTGTGGAATTGTGTTGTGAAAGCCAGGGGAGGAGTTTTGCTGCCTGCAACAGCAAGATAATGCAGAGGACTGTTACACAGCCAAATATTCCCAGCCTGGAACTGCCACAGTGCTCCAGAGCTGGGCACGGCCAAGGGCAAGGGCAAGGCTGCCCTGTGCCAGCTGGCACTGCCAGGGAGAGGTTCATCCCTGGGAGCTTGGCAGCCAGATGCCCTTGGCTGAGGCACTCCTGGCTGAGCAGGGCAGGATCTCAGCTGATCCTGCCTCATGCTGCAGCAGGAGCCAGCAGCCTTCACACGCTGATCCCAAAGGCTGCCTGTCCCCAGCTCTCTGGGAGATGCTCCCCAGGGGAGCAGAGGGAAGCTCAGGTTCTCCTCAAGCCATGGCTGCCTGGCAGAGGGGCAGCACCAGGGCCACCAGACCCTGAAGTGTCTCATCCTCTTCCCCCAGGCAGACAGTGCCAGGGCCAAGGCAGTGGTGCTGATGGCTGCACAGGCCATGGATCAGGGCACCAAGGGGAGCAGATTCCTGAGGCTCCAGCATTCCCTGACCCAAAAAGAGCAGCACTGGGACCCCTCCCTTCTGGGGCCTCCTGCACCCTGCTGCAGTCTGGGCTTGTCCTGTCCTGTGGGATCCCCAGTGAGGGTTTCCCCAGCACCCAGGGCATTTGGAAGGCTCTGGAACATTGCTGCCATCCTGCCCTGGTCCTGCAGCCCTCTCAGGGCTCTGGTCTCACCCTCTCACAGGTCCCTGGAACAGAACATCACAATGCAGATCCCAGCCCAGCACTTCCCTTGGACCTGAGCTCCACGTCTGGCTGAGGGTCTGAGGGGTTCACAGGACAGGACTCTCCAAACTGGAGGTGAGCCAGGAGCTGCAGCACTGGGAAACCTCAGATGGGGACCCAAACCAGCCACTCTGGCATGGGAGAGGCCGTGCTAAGGGCAGCCTGTGAGCTTCTCAGTTCCAGTGGTGTTTGGTGTTACCTGTGCTCGGTGCTTTTATTGCCCAGCTCAGTACAGGGCAAAGCCCTTCCTTGGATCATGAGGCTGCAGGAAGTCACAACTGCAGCAGGGAGTTGGTTGGGAGTGATCTGGCTGGGGGTGCAAGATTTGCTTTTGGGAATAAAGAGAATGGACCAGCCTGTCTCTCCTTCTTCAGCACATCTCTTCTTCAGGACATCTCTTCTTCAGCACAGCCTCCAGCAGCTTGCAGGTGCTGGAAGAGTTTTTGGTAATGGAAGGAATTGAATTCAGACCTCGAGGTCTCTGGATTCAAGGGAGACTCCAGAGCTGAGGCAGTGCCTGCCCTGAGGAGCTGGGAGAAACTGGGAGGACTCCGTGGTCCCGTGAGTGTGGTGGGGTCTGTTTGGGGAGCATGGAGGATGCAGACTGGATCAATGGGAGCTTTCAGTGCTTCCCAGAGGCCAGAGCAAGGGGAGAACTGTGGGAACAACCACGGGAACTTTGTGAGCATGAGCAATTAACATGTTATATTAATTATTAAAGTAATGGCTATGGTTCTTTGGATTCTCCAGCTCCTCCAGCGTGGGTGCAGCCTCCTAGCCCGTGTGCCCAGGGTGGCCACCACCTCCCAGCCCCCAGGGGCACAAGGGGTGCTGCAAAGAGCCCTGGGGGGCCGTGCTGGCTCCCAGCACAAGGACCATGAGGCTGTAGGGGAGCCGGTAACCTGAGCCTTGGATTCTCCCAAGCTCCAGGGTGAAATTCCACCTCAGCCTCAGGCATTTGGCTCTGCTGCGGAAGGGGGAGGGAGCTGAGCCTGCATCTGCCCAGCCCAGATATTTGGGACGGTTTCCCAGCAGGCACCTGACTCCTGCACCTCCCTGCTGAGAGCCGCGCCTGCCCTGAGGGTTTTTAGTGCTCCAAGCCCCAGGGAGGGAAGGGGCTGCTCGAGAGAACCAAAAGCTTTATTTTACACGGCACTAATGCTCCGTGTCACGCGTTGTCCGTGCCGGGATCAGCAGAAGACACAGACAGGACAGCATGGGAGCTTAGCCCCGAGCTGGAGCTCAGCTCTGTGCCCTGGGGGACACGGGCACATCCTTGCGGGTAGAACAGGGCTGGCGTCTCCCACTGGCGGCTTAACACACACAGGGCTGTGACAGGAGGGACAACACACCGCAACAAGAGGTCCCTGCGAGTGCCATTTTCCAAAGAGCTGCCCAGGAGCTGTCCGGGAATTTGTCACCCTTCAAGGGATACGGGCGGACAAGGAGGAGGGAGGCTGAGATCCAGCACAAGAGGATTTCTTTTCAGCTGATCCAGGGAACACACGGCCTAATCCGTGTCCTGCTGGATAATCTCGGGCGGGCGTTTTGCCTTCTCGGAGCTGTGCTGTTCCTCCCTGAGCAACTGGGCTGAGAGAAACGCCTGAAAAATGCAAATGCAGGAGCCACCAGCAAGACTGTCAGCGACCTGGGTCGTGCAGGACGGCAGGCGAAACTATTCCTGAACCCACATATTCTACAATTTTTCTGCTCCCTTTAATAAACCAGAGCCATCCCTGTCACCCTTCACAGGCTCCTCCCTGAGTGTCTTACACGGGGTAATACCAAGGGTCTTTTTTTCCCAGAGGTAAAAAGCTCTTTGTATTTTTGCTCTGTGGCTTCCTTAGTGATAGTGATGATAACCCGAGCACACCTCTGCTCCCTGCACGTGACTCTGCACTTGGATATGCTGAAGTTGCACAAGGCATCTCAAACAAACCAGGAAAAAAACCTTTTAGCCATTGTTGGGAGCGATTTCACAAAGCCTCTCATTTGCATTCACCTAGAAACTCCCTGTTGTGAAAGCACTTCCCTGGCTCTGTTCCACTGCCCCTACACACGGGAGGGTTTTTGTGGCTGCCTGGGTGGACGGCGGTGGTGGCACATCGTGGAACCGAGAGTCCAGGTCCCCAAATCCCCCCTCATCAGTTTCCCGCTGAAGTAACCGGCTCAGCGGAGATGTTTCTGGGGTTGTTTCCCTTTTTCCACAGTTGTTGTCTGCAATTAGGCACAACTTCCCTGAGTATGGACCAGGAGATGGCAGAGAGGGGACAGGGACAGGGACAATCAGTGCCCGTGCTGGACACGGATGAGGCATCCCCGGTGCACCAAACCAAGCCTGATTTGAGCTGAGCTGAACTGAACTGACCCGACCCGTTCTGAGCTGTGCCGAGCCCAGCTGAGCCATGCCAAGCTGATCCCAACGGGACCGTGCTGAGCCGAGCCGAGCCGGACCGAGCCCATTCCATACGAACCAAGGGCGCCGAGCTGGTTCTACCCGTGCCGCGCTGCTGGGATCAGCCCCGATCCGAGCCAAAGCGAGCCGAGGTGGGCGGTGCCGAGCGGGGCCGGGCCGGGGCGGGCCAGAGAGGGCGGAGAGGGGCTGTCCCGGGGCTGTCCCGAGCTGCGGGGCCCGGCCCGGCCCAGCTGAGCTCAGCATGCTGCGGGCGGTGGTGCGCGGCTCCCGGCTCTGCCCGGCCCTGCTCCGGGCTCCCTTCTCGGCCGCCGCCGCCTCCCCCATCCCGGCGCCCAACCCGCGCCCCGACATCGCCTATAACAAGGTAGGGCCGCGCCGGGGGCCCGGGGGTTCGGGGCTGCCGTGTCCGCTGACCGAGCCCTCCGCGGGGCTGGGCCAGCCCGGGGGACGCCGAGCCCGGAGCAGGCGGGGATTTGGGCCCAAAGCCTTGGGAAAGAGCAGCCCCGGGTGCAGCCGCAGGTGCGGGGCACGGGGCGTGTGTCCCATCGCCACCGGGCTCTGTCCCCTTCCCCTCGGCGGGTTCGGCGACCCCGCATCGGTGCGAGCAACCTAAGGAAAAAACTCTGGGAAAGGCACGGGAAGGGAGGGGAAAGTGCTTGGCTGGTTATCTGCAGAGACCGGACCCTTGCTCCAGGAAAATCCCGTGGGATCACCTGTGCGAGGTGCATTCCAAGGCACCCGGCCACTCCTTCCCCGGTGGCCGTGCCCAGGCTCTTGGTGGTTGTCTGAGCGCTCTGCAAGTTCTTGGCGAGCACCACGATCTTTGCACTCTCATTCTCTTGCCACAGAGCTGAAAAAAAATTACCCTTATTAAAAAAGAGTTGGTAAAAAAAGCTGCTGTTAGCACCTGGTTCTGGTGCATGAGGAGCCTAAAATCGGTTAATCTGGGAAATAATAGAATCATTTAGGTTTGAAAAGACCCTTAAGGCTCCTAAGACCGTAAGAAATGCTGTAAAAGCTCTGGTGCTCTGGACAAAATCTGTATTGTCCATGCCTAAAGCATTTTCCCACTCTTCAGTCTCCTGAGCTTCCCAGTGTCCCTGCACAGCTCCAGATTTTGCAAGGACCTACCAAGGTGGGAACCTTTTCCAATTCATGTGCTGTTTGCTGAGCTGTGAATTCTTTTATTCACTTGAGGCTATGTTGTGTGCTTTTAGGCTACAGCATCTCCTTCATATTGCTGCAGGTTTGGAGCCCACACAAGTCAAGTTAAGCTCTTTTAATTAACCAGGCTCCTTGGAGGCCATCAAAGAACCAAAGCTTCCCCTGATTTCCCTGGGATCTGGCTTGAAGGCTCAGCCCTGCTTGGCTTTTTCCTTGCAGATTTTCATAAATAACGAATGGCACGATGCAGTCAGCAAGAAAACCTTCCCTTCCATCAACCCAGCCACGGGAGAAGTCATCTGCCAGGTGGCTGAGGGCGATAAGGTAAATGTTGGGATGAGGTGGGTTTGTGCTCTGTGGGAACAGGTCCAGAGGAAAACACCTCCCCCTGTCTCACCTGGCAGCTCCGTGTTTGCAGCAGTGTCTGATCTATGCAAATACCACGCCGAGAGCTGCTTGTGTCCTTCCTTGACTACTGCTTTTAAAAAAAAGAGAAATGGTGGGGAACAAAGTCGTGTAATCATTGTCTGCCTTATGCAAGGCCCTCCTGGGAGGCTGTGGCAGAGCTAAGGTGGTGTTTCCCAGCAATTTGGGGTTTTTCCAACAGTCTGGAAACTTGTGTGTGTTCCCCAAGGGAGGAGGGAGTGAGGGAAACCCTTTGTTGTTTGCTTCTCTGTGGCAGCCTGGCTTGCCCTGGCGAGACCATTGCAGCAAGCCAGGACAGAGAACCAAGTAGGAACCAGCAAATGCCCTGACAGGACAAGATCATGGATCAGAGACAGCTGGTCAAGGAAAAAACTTATTTAGACTGGATTCTGAAAAAGTCTAAGGTAGACTTCCAGAGCCTTTTCCATGCCTCATTCTAGGATGCAAATAATCATCCAACAGGTGACATTGCAGAAACAACCTGATGATATTTGCACTGTGTGTAGCTGAAATAACAGAAGGTGAGCACAGGCAGAGGTTGTGGCTGCACAGCTGTTGCACTCATCTGCTCCACTGCCATTCCTGCTCCCTCCTCCTCAGGGATGCAGCCTGGCTGGGAAAGCTGGAACCTCACAGTGCTGAGGTTGGTGCTCATGGGGAAAGCGGCCCAGGGCTGCACCCTTGGGATTGAGGAGTGCCAAGTCTGCAGGTTCTTTCCCCAAAAGTCTGGCAGGAGCAGCCTCTTGTGCTGTCTGGCTGCAGGCTGTTTCCTCCTGGAGAGCAGCGAGAGCTTTTGCAGCTTGCAGGGAGGGAGCTGGGGCTGGTTGCTCCTTTCTCACCCTTTGCCTGGGCTCCCCCGCAGGCAGATGTGGACAAGGCAGTCCAGGCAGCCAAGGCAGCGTTCCAGCTGGGCTCTCCCTGGAGGAGGATGGATGCATCTCAGCGCGGGAAGCTGCTGAACCGTCTGGCTGACCTGATCGAGAGGGACCGCGCCTACCTGGCCGTGAGTGCGGGGACAGGGGGACCACGGGGGGTTGTGACACCGGGTGGGCTGGGACAGGCTCACAAAGGGTGGGGAAGCATTTTTGGGGGGCTGAGAGCAAAAGGCCAAGGTGCAGGACAGATCCAGGCTGCAAACTGAGAAGTGACCCAAGGCTGTGCACATGACTCCCCTCCAGCCCTCCAGGAACCCTCGCTGTCTTTTGCAGGCCCTGGAAACTCTGGATAATGGCAAACCCTACGCCATCTCCTACCTGGTGGATTTGGACATGGTGGTCAAATGTCTCAGGTGGGTTTGGAGGCCACAGCTAGCCCAGGGAACTGAATCTCTGCAGCTTCAGCTCCCTCTAGATTCAGGTGCTGTGGGATCTGGATCTGACTGCTGGTTTCATATCAGACACTTTTTGCTGTAATTCCTCTGACTTCCCAAAGTCACGCAAACGGTGGTGCTCTGTTACAGCATAGAAATTGCAATAGGAGACACAAATATTTCTATTTACTGTCCATTCTTTAAATCACCTGTTTGGGAAATACCTGCACTGAGTTGTGTCTGAAGTGACTGAAAGAAAAGGAAGCCTCTCTTATTTTCTGTTGGCAGCAGACTTGTTGTTTTAATTCCAGTGACGGAGTTGTTATTGTCTTCAGATACTTTGCAGGCTGGTCAGATAAATTCCATGGCAAAACCATCCCGTTAGATGGAGACTTCTTCTGCTACACAAGACACGAGCCTGTGGGAGTGTGTGGACAGATCATCCCTGTGAGTGAAATGTAACTGCACTTCCTGCAGTGTTGCAAGAATTCAGTGTCACAGTGCAAGTTCCCCTCTGTTGCCAACCACTGGTTCCTCCCAGGGGTAAACAAAGCTGGGCTTGCACCAGCTGGGAGGGCTCTTACTTCACTCTGGGAGTGCAGATCTGCCTGTTGATTTCATGGGCTCTGAGTGAGGTTTAGTTTGTATCTGCTGATTTAAAAAGGAAAAAAAAAAGTGGGGGGGCTTTAAGCCCTTTTATGGGACATACCTGACTTAGAACCACAATTGAGTTTAAACTAATACCTAGATTTAACCCCAAAATCTTGTGTGATGAGAAAAAATCCAAGACTCTTCCCTAAGTGCTGATTTGAGTGGAGCTCACTGGTCAGTTATTAAACAGAAACTTTCAAGTTCACACCTGCAAATCCCTCCTTGTTTTTCAGTGGAACTTCCCACTGCTGATGCAAGCATGGAAACTGGGGCCTGCCCTGGCCACTGGGAACGTGGTTGTGATGAAAGTGGCAGAGCAAACCCCCCTGAGTGCTCTCTACGTGGCCAGTCTGATCAAAGAGGTGAGGACAAGGCCAGGATTCCATCACTGCTGGAGACAGGAGCAGAGAGGGGCTGCCTGCAGGAAGGCTGGGTTGTCCTGGATCTCTCAGCAGCTGATTTATAAAAAAAAAACCAACAACAAAACAACAACCTTTGTTCAAATAAATGCAGGTGCAGACCATGTAAATCTTGATTAGGGAAGGACTTTTTGAGCTTTGATTAGATAATGAACTTCAGGGTGATCAGAAAGTGAACATATATCTGTATTTATATGTGTCTATACAACTTCAAATTGTGCTTGGGATGTGGGGTGGGAAGAGGAATTGTCCTGGTTATTGCAAACAGCATGAAAATAATGAAATAGAAATCAAAGAGAATCAAAGGAGTAAAGGCTGTTGCTGGTGGGAGGTCTCCCGAGTATCACAAACAGAGGAGGGGAGTGAAAGCCTGGGTTTGTAAAAGGAATAATTTGCTGTTTCCTGCCGGGAATTGCAGGCTGGGTTCCCCCCGGGCGTGGTGAACATCATCCCTGGCTATGGGCCCACGGCAGGAGCTGCCATCTCCTCCCACATGGACATTGACAAAGTGGCCTTCACGGGCTCCACGGAGGTAAGGGAGCACCTGAGCCTGCAGCCTTGGCACCACGGAATATCTCAGAGCTGGATAAAATCCTGGAGGTGCTTTGCCTCCTACACCTCATTTCAAGCTGATTCCAGGGTGTGAGATGTATATTTGCATTACAGAAGACTCTTTTGTTCTGATTTGATTCTTTAGAATATTTCCCGTTGTTTCCCTTGAGCTGCTTCTTACTGGAGGTGAAACCCTGGCAGCCTCAGAGCCCTGCCATTGAGGGGATTAACAATAAATGCTGGCTGAGATGTAAACCCAGAGCCCTCTTGCTGATGTGGGAGTTAATTCCAACACCTGCTCTGCTCTCCCCGCAGGTTGGACACCTGATCCAAAAGGCTGCAGCAGAGAGTAACCTCAAGAGGGTGACTCTGGAGCTTGGAGGGAAGAGCCCAAATATCATCATGTCTGATGCAGACAGTGAGTAGCTGCTGGGCAGGCTTTGATCCTTTCACCTTGGCTTCTTCCAAGCAGAGCTGGAGGGGAAAGGAAAAGGATGGGAAGTTCTCCTGTGTGAGGCTCTAGCCCTGACACCACCACTCTGTGCCTCCTGCTGTGGCTGCTGCATTTGTGTTTCAGCACTTCTCCACTCCCACTTCTTTTCCCAGTGCTGGGTAGTTCAGTTATCAACAAACAATAAATGTTTCAGTATCTTTCTCCAGTCCTTGCTCCAGTTTTGTTCTCATTTCTCTTGGAGAAATGAGAAATGAGAACTCTTTTCTCCTATCAAGTCCTGCTTCCCTCATCCCTTGCATATAAACTCTTTTTTGGCCTTGATGAGCCAACACGTGCTTTTATATGGCAGTTAAGTAAGGAAGAACATTTGTCCTTAATATCTGATAATTTCCAATGAGAACTGTAACCTAGCAGTTTAGACATTTTCCTCTAGTCTGGGGTGCTTTAATGAAGAATTAAGTCTGTAACTCCTGCCCTACCAACCCATGGCAAATGCTGTCAGCTGAAAGACTTTGTATCCCCGGCAGTGTCTGTGATAATTGTCCTAAAGCAGTCACAGGCTCTGGTTGGGTTTATTTGCTGATTTGCTCTCTCTCCCTGTTCCTAGTGGACTGGGCTGTGGATCAAGCCCACTTTGCCCTGTTCTTCAACCAAGGGCAGTGCTGCTGTGCTGGGTCCAGGACCTACGTGCAGGAGGACGTTTACAACGAGTTTGTGGAGAGGAGTGTGGAGAAGGCCAAGGCCAGGGTGGTTGGAAACCCTTTTGACTTCAAAACTGAGCAGGGGCCTCAGGTGAGAGCAGGAAATGCCCTGGGCTGTTATCTCCTGAAACAGCCTCCTGTGGAGGGCAGAACTGGAGTATCCTTGGCTCTATTGATTAACCTAATTTGAACTGTGCCCTTTATCCCTGGAGCAGGAGGGAGGAGTTAATTAACCATTCCAAAACTCCATGGTGGCATTTAGAAACGATCATTTCCCTTTTGGGGGACAGCTTGGCACCCTGTTGAGACAAGGAACAGCTGGAGCACAGAGGAGTGGGATCTCATTTCCTTTTTGTGTCCCCTGCTGGCTCTCAGGTGGATGAGGAGCAGTTCAAGAAGATCCTGGGCTACATCAGCACAGGGCAGCGGGAGGGAGCCAAGCTGCTGTGTGGTGGCAATCCCGCAGCAGACAGGGGCTACTTCATCCAGCCCACGGTGTTTGGGGACGTGCAGGACACGATGACCATCGCCAGGGAGGAGGTGAGTCCTGCAGCGCCGCCCCCTCCTGCTCCCGCCTCTGCTGGGCTGCAGTGGGAGGTGGAACCGAAAGGGTGTGTTCTGTTCCTGGTGTTTAAACTAGGTGGAGCAGTGGGTTTCAGGTTTTTTTTAATGACTTTTATATTTTAGGGGGATGTCTTTTGTTAATGAGCTATTGAGTTTTATTGCTTGATTGATAAAATGACAATTTTATTGTGAGATGTTTTACTTAGGGGAGGAGCTAAGTATTCTTACTCTGATAAAATTTGAGATTTAAAATACAAAAAAGAGGAAGACTAAATTTATCTATATTACTACTAAACTTTTAGAAGAAAACTACATCTTTTTATAAGTTTATTACTTTAACAGAGCTACATCTGTCACTTCAGGAGGACTGCAACCACCATTTAATCAGACTGCTACCAACACTCTGGCTGACAGGGTGTCAGGTTATATTCTAACTCTGTCAGTATTTTTGTACTACTGCATTTTATTTTAATTTTTCTATTAAGTTATAGTGGGTTTTAAAAATTTTACATACTAGTAAAAACTTGTTATTCCTATTCTTATATCTTTGCCTAAAAGCTCCTTAATTTCAAAATTATAATAATTTAGGGAAAAAAACACTTTTTTTTTTTTTAATGGAAAACAAAGTTCCTGCCTTCCTTAGCAAACCCTCAAACCAAGACAGTGGCATTTTGCCCCCTCCTGGTGCAAAACCCCGAGGTTTACAAGCACTGAGCTGTCCTACTCGAGGTTTCTCAGTGTTACTTTATCTCCCCTTCTGGTTACACCCCGGGCCCTTTGTAACAGGGGAAGTAACGCTGAATTTCAGGCCCTGAGGGACTTTTGCAGCTCACACCCACGGCCCCCTGCCATCCACTCACAGGGAATTTCCCCTGCTCTGCTGGGATTTTGCAGATCTTCGGGCCCGTCATGCAGATCCTCAAATTCAAAACGGTGGAGGAGGTGATTGAGAGAGCCAACGACTCCAAGTACGGGCTGGCGGCCGCGGTGTTCACCAGGGACCTGGACAAAGCCAACTTTGTGTCCCAGAGCCTGCGGGCTGGGACAGTCTGGTGAGCCTGCACTGCTTCTCACAGAGTCCCAGAATCCCAGAATCACGAGGTTGGAAGAGACTTCCAAGTTCATCGAGTCCAACCCACGCCCTAACACCTCACTAAACCATGGCACCGAGTGCCACATCCAGTCTTTTGTTAAACAGATCCAGGGATGGTGACTCCACCACTTCCCCAGGCAAAGCATTCCAGTACTTCATCACTCTTTCCATAAAAAACCTTTTCCTGATATCCAACCTGTATTTCCCTTGGTGCAGCTTAAGGCTGTGCCCCAAAGAGACCGACCCCACCTGAGCACAGGCACCTTTCACCCCTGAGTCTCCTTTTCTCCAGGCTGAGCACCCCCAGCTCCCTCAGCTGTTCCTCACAGGGTTTGTGTTCCCAGCCCCTCTCCAGCCTCGTTGGCCTCCTCTGGACACGCTCCAGCAGCCTGAGGCTCCTGCTGGGAGCTCCCCTGGCTACTGCCACGGCTCTCTGGGCTTCTTTTTGATAGCCCAGCTCTCCTTTGGGTTTAATTTTACATGTACTTGGTAATGTCAGGTGTTCAGGTCTAATGGGAACTTGGTAAAATTTAAGTGTATTTTTTATATTCATTAATTTTTTTAGGCTCTCCTGTGAAAGTGGTTATTTGGGAGTGCTCAGCCTGGAGAAGGCTCCAAGGAGTTCTTAAAGCCCCTTCCAGGGCCTAAAGGGGCTCCAAGAGAGCTGGAGAGAGACTGATGGAGGGACAAGACAAGGGGGAATGGCTTCCCACTGCCAAAGGCAGGGATTGATGGGATTTTGGGAAGCAATTCCTTCCTGTGAGGGTGGGGAGGGGCTGGCACAGGATGCCCAGAGAAGCTGTGGCTGCCCCTGGATCCCTGGCAGTCACAGCTGAGGGTGGCAAACTGCACGCCTGGCCCTGGTATAATGTGAGATGTGGGTGCATTCCAAGATGTTCTGTGATAAACCCCAGCCCTGATTCATCCTGCCAGCTGGGAATGGACAAACCCAGGAATGCTGCCCAGAAATTCCACCCAGAACAGCTGAGGGGATCCCTGTGCTGTCGGGGGGGGGCTCTCCCCTGAGCTCCAGGGAACAAGAACCCTTAGGACAACAGGAAAACACCCTGGCTTTCCATTCCAGGATAAACTGCTACGATGTGTTCGGTGCCCAGGCTCCCTTTGGGGGCTACAAAGCCTCTGGGAACGGGCGGGAGCTGGGCGAGTACGGCCTGGAGGCCTACGTGGAAGTGAAAAATGTGAGTACCCAAAAAACTTCCCAAACCTCTGGAGGAGCCCCAAATCCTCTTTGTGCCACTGCTGTGGGCTGGGCTGGGAGCTGGAACAGAACTGGGGCAAAACTGACCCAAATCTTGAGCTCTCCCAGTCTCCAAACCTGTCCCTGACTGGGATGCTCTGGGTTTTCTCCTGCCTCTCACCCTTCCAGTTTCCCTGGAAATTCTACAGAAAAAGAAAACCCAAAACAACCTCTAATTTTTTTTTTCCTAGGTGACAATCAAAATTCCACAGAAGAACTCCTAAAGGACAGCAGTTAACTCCACAAAGTTGGAAATAATTGTGCAGCTTCAGGACACGCGAAGGAAAGCTCAACACACAACATTTAATAGGCAAAAATGCATAACTCTGCATTAAGAGATACTTTTTAGGTGTTTAAAGGAGCTTTTGTTTAAAAAAAAAAAAAAAAGAAACAAACCTACTTGGCTTTATCTTTTCAAAATACCAAATACAATTGGCTGAGCACTAACAAGGTGGGTGCTTACTTTAGGTATATTTTGGGTATTATGTGAGTGCAATCACCCATAGGAGAGGGGTGTGATCTTTACATCTCTGCCTGATAAATAAGCTTATTTTCCCCAAGAAATCATTTAAGTGCTTGTAAAGTCTAGGAGGATTTATAGAATAGAAGATAATAATTATGTGTTGGCTATAACCATTGTCCTATAAACCGTGTTTCTCTTCTGTGAGCAAAGTGAACTGAGTTCAATGTGTACCTGGGCCAGGAAGCAACGTGAAATCCACGAGGAGAAGGTGGGGTTTTTTTGTTCCGTCCTGCTCGTTGTAGCCATTCCAAATAAACATTTCTTGTCTCAGCGCAGTCAAGCCTACTTTTGGAGGAGGTTTGTGCCAGTGAGCTCAAGCACACACAAATCCTGCATCCATTATTTTTAAGGATTTTTTCTGATTTTATGCCCTTGATGCAGGGAAAACTACAGCTGGGACCTGCCCCCAGCGGGGTAGGAGGTGTGAGGGGGGTCTGAGCGGGAGTGAGGGCCATGGTGTGGGTACTGGGGAGGGGAGCACCGAGCGCTCCTGAGGCTCCTGGCCCCTTCCCCTCACGGCCCCAAGGGCAGCCATGGCCCCTCAAGCGCGCGGGCTGCCGAGATCTCGCGAGACTTCCACCACCCGGCCCCTCAGACCAGCGGGCGCCCCGAGATCTCGCGAGATCGCCGGGAACCTCACGGGCGGCACTTTCCCTCCTTGGGTCGGGCCCGTCGAAATCTCGCGATATTTCGCTTTACCACGCCCCTCCCGCCTGTCCAGCAGGGGGCGGGGCCAGGGCGCTTCGCTCCATCCCCCGAGCCTCGCTGGTGATAACGTCATCACAAGGCGCTGCCATTCGTGAAAGCCCGGCGGGGGCTTCTCCGTTACCGTCGCGCTTTTAGAGCCGCCGGCAGCCGCCTGCAAACCGCGCCAGCGCCGTGGCG
>VZTB01015207.1:0-32878 GCA_013397245.1 Thryothorus ludovicianus | reverse complement strand
CGCGGCCCGCCCGGCCGGGCATGAGGCGGAGCGGCGGCCGCACAAAGGCTCCTCCGGGGCTGCGCGTTGCCTGACGCGGCCCAAGCGCGCCCGGGCGCCGGCGGCTCCCGCGGCCCCGCGGGACGATGTCGCAGGATCACGACATGGACAAGACGATCAAGGTTGGCGGGAGGGCGCCGGGGAGGGCGGGGGAGACACCGGGTCGCTGCAGTTTTTGGGGTTTTCCCCGCAGCTCAGGCCGGGGTGCGAAGCGGGGTTTGCTCGCTCCGCGCCCGGGGCGAGGCGCGGGGTCCCCCCAGGCGAGCGGCGCAGCTCCCCGGACTGTTCGCTGTTCGTGCGTTTTAGCAAACAAAGGAATTAGTGCTCATTGGCTGCAAGTTGCTTAGTTCGCTTATTAATTAGCAGTCTATTGGTTAATGAGGCTGTCCTTTCCCGTGGTAATTAGTGCCACGCTCGGCCCTGCTCTTCCCTTGGCTCGGGGGCGCTGAGTTGGTCGCGATCTGTCCCGGCTGGAATTCCCTTTAACCCAATGGGAACTGATTTCAACAGGGATGCAAAGTTGTTCCTTATCTTGGGGTTTCTGCCCAACATCCTCCTGTTCCACTTTCCTTTTGTCCAAATCCTTCTTCCCAAGCTTTTATCAACTTTCCCAGATCTAACATCACTGAAACACATCAAGCCCTAAACCTTATCAAGGCAATTCCACCACCAAGTAATTTGATTTTCTAACACCTGGACACCACTCAGAGCTCGCTGGCTGCTCTCTTCCACGGATTAAACATCATTGTTCATCAGGCCTGAAAGCTCCAAAATCAAACACCAAAGATCAGCCCGTTCTTAAAGAGAATTTCCCTTTTTTTCCAGCAGTCAGAACCCTGTTCCTGACCCTCTTCCCTAACCCCTTTCTCATTCCCTGCCACTGTTCCCTTTTCCTGGTTCTTGGCATGTCAGGCAGCCTTCCCAGAGCTCCTGGTCAGGTGAAAAACCAGCCCTGGAGTGTGGGATTGGTGTGTTTGGAGCTGAGCACACCCAGGCTGGGAGCTCAGCATCCCTCTGTGCCCTGCCTGTGGCAGCTGGGAATTCCTGCTGGGATAAAGGGATGGAAATCGAGGTTTTTGAAGCCCTTCTGGAGGTTCTTGACCTTGTGCAGTTGATTAATCTTGGAAAAAATTGAGTTAGGAGGATTTTAAATCTCATCCCATTCCACCTTCTCTATGGACACGGACACCTTCCACTATCCCAGAGTTCTCCAAGCCTTTTCCAGCCTGGCTTTGAGCATTTCCACATGGAAAATTTGTGGGGTTTGCAGCAGAAAAGCCCAGAGTAGCAGAAAAACCTAACAATGTTGTAATTAACCCCTGAGCTCAAGTGTCAGAGCTGTTCCCTGTGTTTTTCTTGGCACATTCCAGGGAAGGAGCCATCCTGAAGGCCTGGGAAAAAAGGGATTTAAGCATTTCTGTGGTATTTCATGAGAAGGGAAAGTTCCACATCAGAACTCTTGGGGTTTGAAGCTGAAAAGCTGGAGCAGTTGTGGAGGTTTTGGGGCAGCTCTGTGCTCCTGCTCCTCCCAGTTTGGAGGGGTTCAACCCAAACTGTCTGGGCACAGCCTGAATCAAACTCATAATTTAGTGCTTTTATACTTTATGCTGATTTTTTTGGCTTCTCAGATCCTTGGTTTAGGTCAGGATTGGTTGTTCTGGGGTTCAGGACAGAGATCCCTGTTTGGGAATCGAGGAGAGGGGCAGGAGGGGAATTCATTGTCCAGGATGTGCCATTTCCTGGCTGGCTCCATGGAGTTTATCCCAGCAGCAGCCTGCACTCCTTCGAGTCACCCTGTGACTCCCAAAACTCCTCATTTCCAACCTTTTCCCCATCAGTATCCAGTGGAGTCAGTGAGTTTGGCAAAGCCCTCTGAGATCACAGCTCAGAAGGGACTGGGCAGTTGTGATGTGTGAATCCAGGCTGGCAGAACTCTGGGAATGCTGATTTTCCAGGCTCTGGGCACCCCACACTGCTGGGATAATGCCCAAGCTGTGGCTTGGTGAGAGGGAATTCTGCTCCTGGAGAGATCCCAGCCTCACATGGGTGTGAAACTTTGCTGTAATTCCAGATATTTCATATCATTATCCCTTTTTCCCCACTGAAAATTAATGTGAATAATCAGAAGTTTCAGGTTCCTGGAGGTTTGGAGCTGAGCAGGGCAGGTGATTCCCAGATACGCCCAGGATATTTTCAAACACATTGGTGCTTCTGAAGCATTTCCAGCAGTTTAGGATCAGAATCATGGAATCCTTAAGGTTGGAAAAGACCCCCCCCAAGGTGGTGGTGGAGCCCAACCTTTCCCTGGCAATGTTGGGAATTCCTGGTGCTGGAGCTCCCATTCCTGAGCTGGGAGTGATGCTGGGCATCAGAGCTCCCAAATCCTGCATTTGCTGTCATTTGTGTTTTTCTTGACCACTTTAATTATTCATTTTAACTTCTGGGTTGTAAAGCTGCTTTGGGATGAAGGTTGGGATTCAAGTTTAAAAAGTGCAGGAAGTGAAATTGTTTCCTTTTTCTTTAAAGCAATGGCAGATACACAGATTAGGAAATAGAAATTAAATGCTCATTAATACCCCCCTGAAGTTGTGTTTTCATCCCACCCCTTCAGTTCTCTGCAGCTGAATATCAGGAAAATTAAATCAGCTTTTCCCTAACAGGCTCCTCACAAGTGAAATTTATCTGAATTGAAATTTTAAGAATTTTCTTTGAGCTCCTGAAAACCAAAAATCTGCTGAGATTTCTGCCCCTTCCTTTTAAACCCTTTCTAAACCCATCAGGGCTGGCCTCTTCCCTGAATTTCCAGGGTGTTTGGGAATTACTTTTCCTTAAGCTTCCCCAGTGCTGCTGTTGCAGCAGCTCCTTTTGCTGTGATTTATCCTGAGCAGAGGCAGGAATTTAATAAAGGAACAAAGGCTCAGCTCAGGGCATCAATCAAGGCTCTGAGCCCTGGATTTACAGCTTGGCCTGGGTCTGCTTAAGCCTGAGAGCACCCAAGCTGTGCCTAACAAAACCCAGCCCTGTCTGTGTGGGTTTGGACAAAAGGAGCCTGGTTCATGATCAGAAAAAAAAATCTAAAATTAATCAAGCAGGGTTTAATTTGCAGTGTGGTGGTTCCAAAGGTTTGAAACCTGCAATTTTCTGTTTTCTGTGGCANCTGTGGGCAAAAAAAAAAAAAAAAAAAGCATTTTAATGCTGAAATGAGCTCCTTGTTTCATTGTGATTGATCATTTCTAGGTAGGAAGCTGGAACTGAGTCAGGGAGAATTACCCTTGGAACATTTTGGGTATTGAAAGCACAAAATCACATTTACTGCTCTCAATAACCCTGTTTTGAAATTCCAGCTAGACAGAAACAATTTTCATCAGGTAAATCACTACATGAGTTTATATTTATATTTATATTTATATTTATATTTATATTTATATTTATATTTATATTTATAGTTCTTTATATATTTGTATTTTTATTTCTTTATATATTTCTGTTTATTTCTTTATATACTTCTATTTCTATTTATGTCCTTATATATTTATATTTAATTTTCCTCAGGAAAGCAAACTCCTCAGCAGGCACTTTTACACTCGGATCTGCTGAGCTGGGGTTTTTTTTTATAAAAGGTTCTAGGAATTTGATTTATTAAGTATTTATTGACTGTGTTTTCCTTCTTCCTGCTCCTTCCTGACCAGGAAACCTCCATTTTAGAGGAATACAACATTAACTGGACTCAGAAGCTGGGAGCTGGGATCAGTGGGCCTGTTAGGTAAGGGATCCTGTGGAGGAGTCAGTGAGTATTTTATTAAATATAAGATGATGGAATTAATGGAAAATGATAAACAACAAATGCCTCTGCCCCACGTGGATCGTGCAGGAGGGGTTTTGTGTTTTTTGGGGAATTTGGGAAGGAAAAATTCTCCTCCTTTCCCTGTCCTGGTGTGTTGCCACAGGCAGGCAGGAGCAGGAGTTGGTTGTGGAATAATGACAACAGAAATTCCTCCTGCCCACCCTGCCCTTGGCTGCTGCTGTCCCAGCACTGCCCCTTTCCTGCTTTTCCAGGTGTTTTCCAGCTCTTTCTGTGATCCCACTGCCACTGGCTTTGCATCCCAGCCCTGCTCCTCGTGGATTTCTAAGCCCTGGGTGCTCCCTGGGAAGCAAAACACATTTCCAGCAGTTGAGGGAATGGGAGTTTGTGCTGGAAAACCACTGTGCTGCTGTTCCTGGGTGCTCCTTTTGTCTTTCCCATCATTTATCTTCCTGTCTGGGTTCTCCTCATCCTTTTTGTGTTGCTTCATTAAAATGCTCATTCTGTGCTTTTGGCTTTGTTCAAACGTGGGCCCTTTCCTCAGTTGTTGAATGAGGGAGGGGAAAAAGAGAAAAAAATTCTGTCAAAATGAGGATTTCTTTCCAAAAACTACTTTATCTGTTCCAAACACTTTGTTTATTCCAGAATGCTTTGGGGTGTTCAGGTGTGCTTTGGATTTCCATCCAAAATCTCTCCTGAAGCTCAGTTTAGGGGGAGAGCTGGGATATGTTCCCTGTGTATCCCAGGCTGGGGACATTCCTGGGAATTCCCACGTGGGGAGCAAATAAATCAATTTCTTTAGGTGTCTCTTTTTACCCTCCTTGCTGACTGAATGATTTTGTTGCTGTAATACCAGAGTCTGCATGAAAAAATCCTCCCAAGAACGCTTTGCACTGAAAATCCTCCTCGATCGTCCAAAAGCTCGAAATGAGGTACAGTTCCTGCTTTTCTCTCCAAAAAACCTTCAATTGTTGGGATGTTTTAAAGATAAAAACCCCACCAGCAAACCCCTGTTTGCTGGCTGTGCTTCCAGAGATTTATTTCTAATTAATTGAGCTGTGTTTTAAAGCTGTTCTTCTCCCTGTAATGGAACAGAACCAGTTTGAGAGGGAATTTTGTTTCCCTGCGTCTCACTCTTGGATGTCACTGCTCCAAGAATGCTTCAAGTTGTTCTGGAAATGGATTTTTCCATGTGCCAGGAGCTAAAGGAGCTCCTGACACTGGTTGGGAGTTCCTGAAGTGCCAGAGTGTCATCCTGTGGAATGATGGGCACCCCTCCAAGCTGTTGGGAATTTAAAGAATTAATTGTCCTCGAGGTTTAGGCAACTTTCATTTCTTGTTACTGAGCAAATCCTCCTTTAAAATTCCCATAAAAATCATCTGTGTACAGAAAGCACCAAGACTTGGCTTGACTGAGCAGTCCAGGGAGCTTTAAAGTGGGGAAAATCCCTGGAGGTGATGTTCCAGGCATTGTGAGTGCTCAGCCACGGAAGAAGCCAAATTATGAAATTTTAGGGTTTATTCCTTCATTTCCCACTTCCAGTTGCACCTCCATTGCTGCTTTAAAGCTGGTTCTGTCTTTAAATTGATGTAAAGAACTCCAAGACCGAGCTTTTCCCGGGGCTCTGGGTGTGATTCCATGATGTGTCACCAGTTTGGGGTGGTGTTTTCCCAGTGCTCAGGTGCCTGTCCCCGTGTGCAGTAACAGCTCTTCCCTTCTCTTCAAGGTACGTCTGCACATGATGTGTGCAACACATCCCAATATTGTTCAAATAATTGAAGTTTATGCTAACAGTGTGCAGTTCCCACATGAATCCAGCCCCAGGTAAGATTACATAGGGGGATTCATTCCCACCGCTTTGCTTTCCATGTTTAGCCCAAGGTATAGTGGAGTTTGCTTTTGTTTTTTTTGGTTTGTTTTTGGTTTTAATCACAAATTATTATTTAAAGGGGGTCCCAGGTATAATAATTATCCTGCAGACCAAGCAGCTCTCGTTTTTTTTTCCCCTGACTTTCGTGTATTTAAATTATTTTGCCTCCTTCACTCCGTGTTTTGAATGCATCTCCATTTTTTTTAGGTTTTCCATTGATTCAGTCTGCATTGTGTGAAAGAGTTGTTTCTAAAAATATGAAATTCAGCCCTGAAAACTCTCAGTGCATTGTCCTGCTTAAAATGAACACAGGAAAACATGGAGCAGAGTGATTTTTTTTTTTTTTTGTGCATTATTATATTAGGATCAAAATATTGTCTTCTGATAGGATCTTAGTGGAGAAAACCATCAGAGCTGGGAGAATGAAAGAGCTCAGACCTGTCTTAGGCTCTGGTGTAGCTGATTTTGCTGTGTGGTGGGAACTGGGAGTTAACTCCTTGAGGATCTGGCAGCTCTGATCTCCACCTTCCTGTTTTTTATCCTCCATAATTATGGCAATAAAGCTGTAAATTCAAATACTGAGGGATCCAGGCTCAAAAGCATCCACGTGCTGTGTAATCCTTGAGGGCAGAGTTATCCCTTGGAGTGTCCACGTGGCTTCCAGCTCCATCCTGGCTGCAGCTGGATGTGTCTCCATGTGGAGATGTGGGAGCCCATCAGGAGGAGCAAACTGGAGCTTCCTGGGCAGCCAGAAAATCCTGAGGATTTTAGAACTCGAAGGCAAAAAACGGCAGCATCGAAACGGCCCCAAAAGCAGCGTAGGGAAAGCAGTGTTTGTGTGAAATATGCATTCTTAGCTTAGCAATTCTGTTCTTTTGGATGATTTTTTTTTTAATGTAACAACATGAAATGCTTTTGAACAGGGCTCGGCTCCTAATTGTAATGGAGATGATGGAAGGGGGAGAGCTCTTCCACAGAATCAGCCAGCACCGGCACTTTACTGAGAAGCAAGCGAGCCAAGTAACAAAGCAGGCAAGTCACCCCCTGTCCCAGCAAATCCATCATGCTCTGGCTAAAGTAGGGACAATTCCTGGGGCTGGAAGGGTGGGGAAAAAGGATTAAAGAAAAGAATCCTCAGTTGTGATCCGATGATCATTGCCTGCTTTGTTATAAAGTGACAATGCCAAAGCTTTACTAGGAATAAAGGATGGAAGGTGTGGGCTTGTTCTCTGGGTCTGCTGTGCTTTAACTTTGCTTTTCCACACCTGCTCCAGAGAGGAATTCCAAGAGAATTTGGTCATTGCTCTTGTCCTAAAAGTGTTGCCTCCAGCAGGACTCCTGAGCTCTGGAATCTCCACGACCCCCTTGGCATTTCTCTCCTCTGAGCCAGGGATTTTCAGCCTGGGTTCTGGGCTTGGGCTGATGGAATTCCTGGAAGATCCCAAGGAATGTGTCTGTTTGTTCTGATTTTGTGTCTGTTTGTGCCAATGTCGTTTTTCCTTAACTCTTTCTCTCCCAGCTCACTCCTGAGTGGTTTATAACCTCCACAGTGGTTTCTGCAGGGGGTTTTGGTGTCCATCAGGTTTTTTTTTGGTTGCTGGTGGGACTCTCAGAAGGATCTCTGTGGAATTCAGTGCTGGGATCCCCAGTTCCCCTCAGCTGGAGAGAGAATCTTTGAACCTGGGGCAAAAGATTTCGTGTTACTTTTGTGCTTTGACTTGTTTCTAATGAAATGCTAATTGTGCTGGTACTTTTTTGGTCTCATCCAACAAAGAAATGAGGTGTTTGGATGAAATTATTCTTGACAGTTTGTTTGACATCCTTTGAGCTGTTTGATTCTGACATGGTGGGGAAATTTTGTAAAACTTTACCACAAGTCAAGAGTTTGGTTTGAATTCTTTGTGCACAGAATTCTTGGGTTATTCATGTGTCAAGTAACTCTTTGCTTTAATGTTTACAGAAATGAAGTTTGAAATGTGAAAGTGTCTCTAAAATTCTTTTCTCTAGTGATTCTTCATCATTATCTTGTACCCAGGAATGGTTAAAACTTGTCACAGCACTGCCTCATTTTCTCTGGGAATGTGTTTATATTTATTGCTGAGCTAAATTAGCAGTGAAGTTCTCTTGTGACAGTAATTTGGAGTTTTTTAAGGACTCTAAACTTGGGTAGGATCCTACAGAATCCAGCAGAGATATTTCCAAATAAGGGTTGTGAGGCTGTGCCTCACTCCTGTCTCAAGAATGCTGTTTAAATATTTATATTTGGCTTTTCTTTAAATTAATTGCACTTGGAAATGTGCAATTCCTGGAGCTTTCCTGCCTGGATTGCAGGTTCCTAAAGCATCCTTGAAAGAAACCAGGAATGCATTTCTGTGGGATATCCACAGAATGGTTAAAATGCAGGCAGTACCATCCAAAATGAAAGAACAGAACTGCCTGAGTGTTGGATGTGCAGACAGGAACAAGTGCAGTGAATTATTCCCTGCAGTCCTGAAGCAAGAGCTCAGTGCTGGGTGTTCAGCAGGGTGGAATTGCTGGGCAGGGGCAGCCCCTGGAGCCCTGGCACAGCCTGGAAGGGGCACTGGCACCACCTGCCTCACCTTGGGGGGCTCTCAGTGCCTCAAGTTCTCAAACTGAGGTGGTTGGGAAGCCCAGGCCACCCTGGCTTTTGTTTTCTGTGGAATTCATGTCCCAATTGTCACCTCGCTGCAGCACTGAGAGTCAGGCTTGTCCTAACTGAGAACTCCACCCAAGTGCAGTGAAAATGTTTGGGGTTGGAAATGTCCTCTGTAAAGCTGAGATAAATGTCCAAGCTGCAGGAGGAGGTCAGTGATTGTAGCTGATTTATTGTGCCCTTTTCCAGATAGCTTTGGCTTTGCAGCATTGCCACTCACTAAACATTGCACACAGAGACCTCAAGCCTGAGAATCTCCTCTTCAAGGATAACTCTCTGGTAAGATGAACACTTGGAATTCTTTTGCTGCTGAATTCTGTAAAATGGCCCAAGGGTGACTCTCAGAGTAGTGGTAAAATGACATGGATGTTTTGGTGAGCAAACTGAATCACCTGGATGCACTTGGTGCTTTTCCATCCCCTGGTGTCCTTGGAGGGCAGTGAGAACAGGAGTCAGGCTCTCCACCTGAACACAGAATCCAGCTCTGCCCCCTCAGCAGGATGTTCTCACCCTCTGCCTAGAGGTGCTTTGATAGATCCAATTTTTTGTCTCTCCTGCTCACATCCAGCCTGGCTGTGCAGTGACCCCCCTGAAAGGGGCTCAGGGCTTTCCCAATTCCTGAGGGAGCTGCTCCTGCCCCAGAGCACCCAGAAAAGCCAAACCTCTGCTCTGAAAGTTCAGTCTGTGACCTTTCAGCTGCCTGGTGGGGTGTGAGGGTATAAATACTGTGAGGTGGATGTTTGGAAAAGGTGAGATGAGGACAGGGGGATAATTACATGTTAGAAAAGCTGATTTAATGAGATTTGTCTAATAAAGCCTCTTCTCTTTTTAGGATGCACCTGTAAAATTGTGTGACTTTGGGTTTGCCAAAGTAGACCAAGGTGACTTGATGACACCCCAGTTCACCCCCTATTATGTAGCACCTCAGGTAACAACCAGTTCCTGCTCTGGGCTAAAGGGGGATCATTTATTGCCTGAGCCTCCATATCCACATTTTTTAACCCCTTTGCTGTCCTGGGGAGGGCTCTGAGTGCAGGAATCTTGCAGAAATCACTCCATCCTGGAGCTGGAGTGTCACAGGGATCTGCTGATAAGGCAAATTTCCCACTGATGGTGACAATTGGCCTTTAGCTGTGTTAAAGCAGCTGCTTTGGAGAAATCCCTGCTTTGCCATCCTTCTTCCAGCTCCAGCTCGTTCAGGATTCCATTAAAAAGGACTTTGCTGGAACAAAAAGGTTCTGGAAAGGTGGTTGCTCAAAAGGGCAGTGGCAGAGGGTTGGTACCTGGGCACTTTGGCCTGGCCCCCCTGTCATTAAACACAATCTATAATTACACACAGGCTGCTCTTTGTAGTGCTGCTTTGCCCCCTCTCTCCTGTCCTTTGTTTCAGTCCTGGAGAAAATGAAAAGCAGCTGCAGATGGAGATTTAATTGCAGTGCTGGGCAGCCTTTAATCACTTGGAAGGGCAATTCAGAGATCAGAGCATGCCCTGAAAATTCCTTCTGAGCTGGAGCCTGCTGGGGCTCCCTGCAACCCAAACCCACAGACTGGATCAGCAAGGGACACATTTGATGGGATTTGTTCTGGGAGAGGCAAAAAGGGACAGCTCTGGAGCTTGGCTTACCCACCAAACACACTTTAGGTTCTGGTTCCAAGCATGGAGGGGTTGGAGGTTCTGAGCAACTGCTTTAATGTAGGCAGAACTGGAGATGTCAGTGCCCTCAAATATCATATATTTTAGTATTTTCCCCATGCAGGAAGTTCCAGCCTTTCTCAGGGAGAAAAATTGGAGTTTGGTAGTCTTCAGTAGCTGGAATAAGTTTCTTGAATGGAAAATCATCAGGAGTCTTTGGCATGGGCTTTGCTGGTTGTTTTGCCTGATCATGAGATGGATTTTTCTTTGTTTTTATTTCCCCTCTCACCAGGTATTGGAGGCACAAAGAAGACATCAGAAAGAAAAGTCTGGTATTATCCCCACCTCTCCAACTCCTTACACTTACAACAAGGTGAGCTGGGAAACATCTTTAAAAGTCTTCCCCACCCCACTGGTGCTTCTGGTAGAGCAAATAATAAAATGCACACTTAGTACAAACCCTAATTAATGATCCTCTAATAAGGGAAAAATACACAAATTCCCTTAAGGAGCACTAAATGTGAACAAGGTTTTGGAGAGAGTAGAATGACTCTGCTGGAGTGAGGCCATGAGGGAAGTTCTTTCACCTCTGTTCAAAGGGAATCTCTTTCCTGCTGCCAGAGTTTCTGGATGTGCAGAGCATTCCTTGTTCAGGCAGCTGTGCCAGAAGCTGCTTTGTACCTGAATCTTCTGGAAAACAACCAAGAATTTATCGTGTAGCTGCTGGAATCTTGGCAAAATCATGGCAGGAAATGTCCTGTAAGGTCATAATCTTTTTGGGGCATTCCAAAACATTTTCCTCCTTATTATCATCACTGTCTCCTGCTGGCTGAGCAGTGCTTGAACCACTGAGTGTTCTGGGTGTTTCAATTTTAATTCAAGTTACCTGGTTTGTGATGCCAGTGTGAGGATCTGCCCTGATTCCAGCTTCAGGGATGGTTGTTGATTCCACCTCGTGCCTGAGCAGGTATTTGATGTGCAGTGTTAGCATTCAGTAGCCTCACAGAGAGAGTTAAAGCAAATGTTAATTAGTCTGCATCACAAATGTGCCTTCTTCAGGGCTCTGGCTGCCTCTCTCCAGCCTGGAGATGTTGGGGATGGTAGCAGACATTTCTGTTTCTGCACTTTAGAATGTGCCAACAGTGTTTTCAATATGCAGTTTCTTCTTCCCTCTCTTGTCCCTCGATTTGGGATTTCCAAGGTGGATTTTCTTTTCATGTTTCATGGGAAGAAGTGATCTGTGCAGCCCTGGAAAAGGCTGCTGAGGGCAGGGCCTTGTCCCCAGGTGTGTTTCTGCAAAAGCAGCCCCTGGCACTCTCCTGGCTCCTCAGAATGGACACTGAGAGGTTCCAGGTGCTCTGTCCTTCCATGGCAATCCAGTCCTGCTCCTGGCTGCCACCACACACAGCTCTGGTTTCATATCCCTGCTGTTGTTGGGTGGTTGTTCTGTTTTCAGTCTCCTGTTGTAAAGAACTGGATTCTTCCATGGGATTGGGGCAGTGGGATTCAGGTATCCTGAGAGATGCAATAAACCTCTCACAGCTCTGCAGCCCTGGCTGTTCCCAAACAATTCCCAACCACCTGGAAGTTTTTCAGCTTGGAGCACAGAGCTGCCTCGTTCACAGCAGCCAAATTTATCCCCCAAGGTGGATCTGGGGGAGGAGCTGAGCTGGTTCTGTTCCCTTAGGGAATCACACAGATCTTTTATCCTATCCCCCCCACTGCTGCCAACTGCTCCCCACAGTGACCCTTTCCTTGCTTGCAGAGCTGTGACCTGTGGTCCCTGGGGGTCATTATCTACGTGATGCTGTGTGGATATCCCCCCTTTTACTCCAAGCACCACAGCAGGACGATTCCCAAGGACATGAGGAAAAAGATCATGACAGGAAGCTTCGAATTCCCAGAGGAAGAGTGGAGCCAAATCTCAGAAATGGCAAAAGACATTGTGAGAAAGTGAGTTGGTAGAGGAAACTTTTGTGTTGCTCTGTGCTTGTGTTAAGGGATTGGAGTGTTTCAGTGTTAAGGGATTGGAAAAGCACCTGGAAGTGCCTTATCCCAAGGGTTGTTTTTCCAGCAGTGAGGGGTTGTCTGCAGCTCATCCAGATGATAAACTCTCCGTTGCGTTCAGCATAAACCAAGTCTGGGAAATGTTTTTCTTTCCCTGCCCAAGTGTTTAATTTTGCTGTCTCTTTTGTTGTGTATTTAGCCTTTAAGGGGAGTGGGAGCACTGCAGGGTTTCAGGATAACACAACTGGCAGGGATTTCCTGGGATAACGTTGAAATTCCTGTGAGAATCAAGTGCCTTTAATGGGATGTGGTAAATCTGTCCCCTAAAGCCCTGTGCACACCATACACAGCCTAAAGAGAGTCAGGCAGGAGGATGGAGAGGGAATTAAGATGTGTCATGAGGTGCCAGACTCAGATAAGGTTTTGCATGGATGTTTTATTCCAAATGCTAATGGAGTCTGTTTTCCATGCAGGGCACATCCCTCAGCTGGGAGTGTTTCAAAGACTTGGTCTGTTTGGGAGCAAGAACGTGGCACTGATTGGGGCTTGACCTCACTTATTTTTGAAAAAGTGACAGGGACTTACTGCCTTTGCATCTCTAGAGGAACTGAGAGAATAAAAGCAATATAAACAGGAAAAAAAAATCAGTTAGGGAAGTAATTTAAAAGTGTCACTAGCTCCTCAGAGGTACTGTAAATTCTCCAAGGATTTACATTGTTTGGAGAGGGTGCTGAGACCTTTATAGAGTTGTGCAGGAGAACCCCCAACCTTTCACCAAATTAACTTTCCTTTATACCAAGGTCAGCTCTTTATTCTCACACAGAAACCCCACAGGCAGAAGGTTTCATTGTCTTTTAAAATTCCCATGAAATTCCGCTCTCAGGGTGTTGTCCCATGGATCCAGGCTGATTTCTGACCTCAAGCTTTATGAGGGTTTGACAATGGGTTAGGATTTGGAAAATGCATGGAAAAGGAACGCACGTGTGTGGGAGCAAAAGTGAACTCAACCTGGTTGCCAGCAAGTGGGATTTCTGAGCTCCCCCGTGGTGCTGCTGACATTTTGTACAAGTTATTTTCCACTTTCTTGCTACATTAAACAATTGTGCTCTGCAGCCAAGAAGCTGATCTGGAGTTGTCTAAGGAAGTGTGACAAGCTCATGGAGTCATTCCCGTTCTCATTCAGACTTTGGGAGGACTTGTCAGCACTCTGTGGGGAATTTGGCTTTTTTTATTTAGTTGTGCTCATTATGAGGACACAAATTTATCTGCAAATCCTCTTTCCAGGGTTTCATGCTAGAAAAAATTGATTTCATGGAGCTTTCAGCAATCTTAGAATAAAATTGCTCTTTATTTTGAGGAGCTTGAACCAAAGCATTCATTCCTTGAGGGCTTTGCAGGGTCAGAAAAGCTGAGGAGTGGCATGGTGGGAGCAGTGAATTCTGCAAAGTTTCCATGCCCAGAGCCCTTGGAATGAGTGTAACCTGTTGTGGAGATGACCTCTGGGAGTGCATTTCCAGACAATGCCAGTCTGGATCATTTCCAGTTCCTCTGGAAGGTGATTTCCCACCTGGGAGCAGCAGCTGTGGAATTCAGCAGCACAGGGGTATCCCAGGAATGCCTTCAGCACCTTGCTGTGCCCTGAGTGCTGGACTGCTCTGGATGAGCATTAAACCAGCAAGGTCAGGGAGCTGGGACAGATTTTGGACTCATTTTTTGATCTCTTGGAGAAGCTTCTTTTTTTGGCCTTTAAAATGCTTAAATGCTTTGTAAAACAAACCCCTTCTTAGGGATTTATTCTTTCCTCCCCAGGCTGCTGAAGGTGAAACCTGAGGAACGCCTGACCATTGAGGGGGTGTTGGACCATCCCTGGCTCAATTCCACAGAGGCCCTGGACAACATCCTGCCCTCTGCCCAGCTGATGATGGACAAGGTGTGAACAGCAGTTATTTGGTCAGGAATGTTGCAGAGGAGCAGGAGAGCTCTGGGATGAGTGAAGGGCTTTTTTTGATTTGGGGTTATGCAGATAAGGAGCTTCTCATCTGCTTTAGGAGAGCCCGAGATCTTAGGGAGAAAATGGAAAGAGAAATGAAAATGGAAGTAAAATGTGAAATTTGGGCTTGAAGGAGATGCTCTCAGTTTGGTGGTAATGAGCAGCCACGTGCTGATGGTAGAAAGCAGAGCCTGAGGGATCTTCCAGAAGTCTTTCCTTATTTTGCCATGTTTTGTCCACACTACAGCAGTGACCTCAGTAATTAAACAAATAGTCCTTGTTTCCTTTAATTTCTGCTCAAAGAGGATTTCAGCCAGTCTTGTGAACATGAGGAGATGATGCTTTGTCCTGTTTCCCCCAGGGATATTTTGTCACTGATTTTAGTTCTGACCATACAAAACTGAGTTTTCCTGCACACCTCCAAAATAAATCGGATTTTGGTGCCTCTTTTTTTCCCCCATGGCAAACACTGTCCATTTGCTGTTGCACCAAGTGCCCCTTTTTGTCTTTCCAGGCCATGGTGGCAGGGATCCAACAGGCTCATGCAGAACAACTTGCAAACATGAGAATCCAGGACCTCAAAGTGAGCCTGAAACCCCTTCACTCCGTGAACAACCCGATCCTGCGCAAGCGGAAACTCCTGGGGTAACTCCAAAGCTGGGCTTGAGAGGACAACGTGGAGCCAGCTGGGATGGCTGGAAAATGGCTTTGGGAATGGCACAGGCTCAGTTTTGATGCTTTAACATGTTTTGGGTGTTGCTCAGAGAAGCAGTAGTGCCAAGATGTGGCAGTGAGGGCAGGGAGGAGGCTGGACACTGTTCCTGCATTGAACACATTCCTTGTGGGATGATGGGTCACCTGTAGGATAAGGCAGACTGGGAGAAAGAATGCCAAGATGTTTTTTCTCATCCTGACATTTATGCTTTGAAGGACTAGGTAACCTCTCTTTGTGTCTCTCTCTTTCTTTGTTAGAGTTAATCTGAAAAATAGACTCATACATTTTAGGATTACCTTTATTTGAAGGAATTGAAAGGAATATTTCTTTTTCTCCATACTTAAAATGATCTCATAATATAGGACAAGAATTATAATTAATTCTGAACCTGTCTCCCAGTTTCCCAGAGAGGGAAGGAGCTGTGTTAGACTGGAGCAGTTACACAACGAGTAATGCTTGAGCTGTGCCCAAATTCTAATTATTTCCCCTTGTTCTTGTGCAGCACCAAGCCAAAGGATGGTGTTTACATCCATGACCCTGAGAATGGAAGCAATGATTCCAACGTGGCTCTGGAGAAGCTGAGAGATGTGATTGCTCAGTGCATTCTACCACAGGCTGGTAAAGGTTGCCACTTTTAAGAAAGTTTTATTCCTAAATGTACAAGACACGGACTTTTGGGTCTCTGTCAGTGGTGAGGAAGAAAGAACAAAACTCCTGGGCAGCCTCTGAGCTGGGATTTGGGTTCATGTGGAATTTTATTGACATGCAGAGCTGTTAAAAGAACTTTCAAACAGGAATATTTGGTTTAAAGGCCATTTCCTGGTTTGTGTGGGGTCAGGAGGAATAACTGCCCAGTTTGCTGAGCCCTGAGTGAGGCATGAGACCAAACCTCCTGTGTCCTTTTGTTGTCCCAAACAGGAGAGAATGAAGATGAGAAGCTGAATGAAGTGATGCAGGAGGCCTGGAAATACAACAGGGAGTGCAAATTGCTGCGAGACACCCTGCAGAGCTTCAGCTGGAATGGTGAGAACTCCTGCTCTCCCACAGGGAGTGCAGAAAAAGGGGAAGCACAGACCTCCTGCTATGGAAATAACCCCAGATTTATTGGTTTTCAGCTGATTTAGGTTTTGACACCGTTTTATCCCTTCTGCTAGAGCTGATGTTCCCAAAATGGGGGTGAAAGTGTTGCTTTGAAATTTCAATTTGAGGGTCAGGGTTGAGTTTTCAGAGGCACCAGGAATGGAACAGCACAAACTGATCGTGATAGAAAAGGGGGAATATTAAACTGCCAGAGAGCAGGGATACATGAGGTATTTGCAAAAAACCTTTCCCTGTGAGGGTGGAGAGGCCCTGGACAGAGAGAAGCTGTGGCTGCCCCTGGATCCCTGGAAGTGTCCAAGGAGGGGATGGACAGGGCTTGGAGCAACCTGGGATAGTGGAAGGTGTCCCTGCCCAGGGAGTGGAACTAGATGACCTTTAAGGTCCTTTCCAACCATTCCAGGATCCTCTGATCCTTGTAGGAACCTCTTCAGCTGTGTTGAGCTGCTTTCCATCCTGTTTGTTCCCTCTTTCTGCTGGAGGCTGCTGCTCCCTGTCAGAACAGCAGCTCTGCACTCAGAACTCAGCTTGGGTGGGAAGCAGAATTAAACCAGGACACTCACCTTGGGAATGCTCAGGTGGCTCCTGCACAGAAGAGGCTGGCAGAGGTGGCAGCCCCCAGGAGCTGATGGATTTAAGGGACCAGGAGCATCAGCCAGCTTCACAAGGGCTTGGTCCTGCATCCTCCTCTGTTCCCTTTGCTTGGCTTTGAGATTTTTAAGTGCTCATTTTTTCCTACAGAACTATGGTCTGTAATTCCTTTTGGATGCTGTGCTGCTGTTGCCCTAAGTCTGTGTGAAGCATTGTTTGGTTCCAGCTGGGATTCCTCTCCTCCTTGTGCTCAGCTCCAGCTGATTCCCTGTTTTTTCCCTTGCAGGCAGAGGATTCACAGACAAAGTGGATCGACTAAAACTGGCAGAAATTGTCAAACAAGTGATTGAAGAGCAAACAAACTCCCACGACTCTCAATAGCTGGAGCTTCTTAATCTTATTTTTTTTACCATTTAAGATTTATTCTTTAACTGTAAAAAGTATTTTTATGTAAATTAATAAATCATAATTATTTCATTAAATTTCCATACTGCTTGAAAATGCTGTATAGTTGTAGATACAAAAAAAAAAAATCATTGGTACTGTAATATTTTTTTAAAACTCAGTTCCTCGAGGTATATATGATCACTTATGTACTGTTAATCATGAGCCCCCAAAATGGGGTGGATTTTATTGTTAAAAACCATTTTTTTTCTTAATAACCAGTTGCAGAAGCTGCCTTTCACCTGCCACATCCAGCCCCTGCAGTGACTGTATGCGAGGGAGAGCCACAGTTTCTCAAGCCCCTGCTCAGTGAGTACTTGAAGCAAGTGCTGTGAAATGCAAATTCACAGCTTCCCTTGGCACCTAAATTCCAGGTCTTTAGGTAGAGAAAAATCAATTAAATACCCTTTAGTCTGGCTTGGTGCCTTGCCCAGGCACCTGAGGCCGTGTGCTAGCTGAAATTTTCAGTTCTGAGCAGTGACTCTCTTTTTTTGTTGTCTTCCCCATTTCCCTCAGACCTTCTTTAAGGCTTAACCTCCTCTGTTCCTTCCTCCTCATCTTCCTCAGAGTTTTTTTAAGGCTGAATCAGCCATTCAGCACAAAACTCTTCTTTTTCTCATCTTGTCCAACAGCAGAACAGAAGAATGTTCAAGTTCTTATGCACAAGTTTTAGTTTCCATAGTGGGATCTTCTATGGACTGAGACCGGCCCGGGGTTTGTTTGTTTGTTTGGGATCCACCCCCGTGTTCCCATTCTTTCCTTCCTAGAAGATCCAAGGCTTGGGTTCTGACTTGTCCTCTTGTTTGGCAGAGCTGCTCCCAGGCAGGCTCCCAGTGCTCTGGAGAACCCCTGGGATTTGTCTCTGGAGCCCAAATTCCCAAATTCCCGTCTCTGATGCCTTCGAGCTCCTTTTTGGGGGAGCCACAACTGCAGGGCTGCTCCTTGGCTGCCTCCCCAGGGCAGGTTCTTAACTCTAGTCTGGAACATTGGCTGCAAAAGCTGCTTTTTTAAAACCCTGATAAAGCAAACCAATGGCAAGAATCTGTACATAGTTCTAGTTTTCTACCTTTTCTGCTTCTCTTTCTTTCGAGATCGGGCGGAGGCTTTTTATAGAGCTATTTTGGTACCAAATCCGTGCAGACAGCAGCTCAGTTTGGTCTGCAGACTGAAGTGCCAACCCAGGGCCATCAGTGACCACTCCTGAACGTTGTTGTCTTTCACAGCTCATCCATTTTTTGGGTTTACATTGACAAACCTGAGCCATGAATCTCCCAGTTTTCTCTTACAAAAAAGTCCAGCCTTGTTCTTTTCTTGTCTCTTTTCTATACCAAAATTTCCTTGCAGCTTTAGCTGGATGGCAAAGCAGTGTCTGACTCTTTCTATACAATTTTCTAAACAGTGACTTGTTTTTTCTACATGAAGGAGATGCTTTGTTTCCTGTTCTCTGTCAGCTTCCCTTAATCCTGTGGACAGTTTTCCAATGCCTGATTTATTGCAGGGTAAGAACAGTTCCCTGCTTATCCATCCTCTGATGGGAGCAGGGAGTGTTTGTGTGAGCTGGAATTGTACCTCTGACACTACCTGGAATATTTGTGCACTGACCTGTTGATGAAAACTGAAGAGAATTAGCAAAAATTGAGAGGTTTTGTCATTTTATGGCTGTACCACCAAGCCCTGTTCCGTGCATTTCTGTCCTTGCTCATTCTAGGTCATGTCTTGAAATGGTTTCATTTTGAACTTGAAATCCATTTTTTTTTTTTCTGGAAAATTGAAACTTTCAAGTGTGGCAGATAGACATGGAAACAAGGAATTCACCTTTGAACAGCAGAGCAAAAAACCCCTTCCAAAAGCACTTTGTGACTCTGCCCTCCCAGAAGGAAAATCCTCAGGCAGTTTTTTGGGAGTCAGAATTTGGAAAGTGCAGTCAGGGGGGAAGGTGGAATCCGATGTGTGTTAGAGGATTCCTCCTCTTCTTCATCCCTTAAGTGCTGCTGATCCTCAGGTGGGAACATTTGTACAAATGTCCAAGGGCTTTTGTCACAAGGAACTGCTTTTGATGGATTTAATCTACACTTTCTTGTCTGTGATAAATAAGAAGGGCCTGATCTGGAGCAGAGGAAGGAGGGACAGATTAAGAAAACACAATTTGAAGACTCAAGGTCAAATGATTTTGTTTCTATGAGAAAGTTGATTTTTTTTTTACTCTTGGAAAAGTTCTGTTTTACATTTCAAAGTTCAATAACTTTAATGGATTCATTTATGTGTTTGAAAGTAGCATTTGACTTTGTCCTTCCTGTGTTTAGTTTATTTTTGAGTTGAAGCAAGTGCAAGACACTTTGTCTTGATTCTCTGAGGTTTGACTTGGTAATAAATCTACTGATCCTTTATAGCAGACTGTGAATATTGTAAATATCTCGAGCTGGAAGTGTGGGATCAAAGAAGAATTTCTTTGTACAAACACTAAAAATATGTGGGAAAGCTCTGGAGGTTGTTGGGTTTTGGTTATTTTTTTAGAATTTTATTTAAGTCAAGAAGAATCTTTGAAATCATTTGACCTTTTCAAAATTTTCTGTGTAACTGGCTTCTCCTGTGACTTGATTATTTGAAGCTTTTCTATATATATTAAAATTAGGAGAACCTGATTAGTGAAAGAGATTTTGATTGGAAATAGCAACATGTCAAAGTTTTGCTGTCATTACTTCTGGATTTTCTTTTGGAAACCTGAATCTGTCCCCATGTTTAACTCCTGTGTGTTAAAATGTTCTCATTTCTCCTTCTCAGTGTTCTCTGTTAGATCCTTTTGGATCAGTATTACATTGTAAATATTACCCATCCTGTATATAAATGATTTTACTAAACTCAAAAGTTCCTGGCTTCTTTTTTTTGGTTCCCAAATCCCTGTAGGAGAGAGGGAAGGAGCAGGAGGGAACAGCAGCAGGATTCTCCTGCCATTTTTCCCTGGAAGTGTCCAGGTGTGGGTGCAGCCCTTGGGGGTGTGGTTAGTGGTGAACAGTGCTGGGTTAATTTTTGGATTTGATGGTTTTAGAGGACTTTTCCTGCCTTAGAGATTCCATGATTCTTCCATCCCCAGCCCCACATCCCTCCTCCTTTATCCATGGGAATAAACACTTGAATGAGGCTTTGAGATGAGTGACAGGAGAAATCCTTAGGAAATCCTGGGGTAACATAACCCAAAATTGCCTTTTTTAAGCCCAGCTTCCCATCAGAGACAGCAGCACCTGCCCAGTGCTCCCAGTTAACCCCTGAGGGCTGTGGGGTTGGGCTGGGCAGTCAGGGAAGGGAAGGATGAGTCCTTCTGCCTTCAGTGACACTGGAAACAGGAACCAGCTCCTCTGGGATCCTTGCAGGTGGTTGGAGTGGGAGCTCTGCTGAGACTGGGGGACACTGGGTGGGAGCAATGGATGTGCCTTTGCTCCTGCTGGCCCTGTGCTTTTCCTGGGAGCAGGGAGTGCTTCCCCTCACCCTTCTGGACACAGAGCCTTGGGGTGGCACTGGGACCCTTCCTGCCTCTGCAAATAGTTCTGTTATCCTCGAGCAGGGCTTGACTTGGTGACAGGAACCAGACACACCCTCGTCCTGGAAGCATTGCAGAACACAAGATGGGACAGCTGGGAGGGCTCAGGATCCTTCCTTAAGAGAATTTCCCTCTCCTTGGTGCCTTTGAGGAGTTCAGAGTGGTTTGGGTGGTGAGTGATCCTTGGAGCTTCCAGACTGGGAAAGGGACTGAGGGAACAATTTCCTGGGAGCACTTAAAGCAGCCACCCCAGCTGTGAGTGCCCATGGAATTGCTCTTTCCAGGAAGAAAACTCCCCTCAAACAAACACTGAGTGACTGCTGAGCTGTCTGAGGAGCCCTGGGAATGTGTCCAGCACCCACTGACAGCTCTGATGGTCCATTAGCAATCCAATCATTGTTTCCTGGGTAATCTTCCATCACTTAGGAAGCCTTAATCCCCTTTTAAACAAATTGCACTGGCTCCACAAACGGGGTCAGGCCCAGGAGGCTCTCAGGGATGAGACTGGGTGTGTTTCCTGCCCTGCCAATGCCAGGGCATGAATCCCATCCTCCCCGTGGAATATTTGCCCTTGAACTGGGGCTGGAGAAACACTGAGAGCCATCCAAGTCCAAACTTTGGGACTAGAGGGGGATTTGAAGAACCAGGTGGAAGAAGATGGCTGAAAACCTTGTTTTTGTCCTGTAGAACAGCAAAATTGAATTGTTTCACTCAGTCTCACTCTGGAGGAGAAAATTAGTCATTGACCAAACCTCCAGGGCCCTTGTGTGACTTACCCAGAGTTTACACAGCTACGTTGTGTAAGTTAATTACACAAAGCTGGAGTATTTCCTCTTCTTGTCTAACCTGCTATGAGAAAAATTTGGGTTGGACTCAAAAAATGAAGCTGTTGGAAAATAAAGAGTGTAAAGGCAAAGAGTTGTTTCCAACACAGCTTAAGATCTGGTTTATTTCCTACAGAATGGTGAGACCTCAGTAAATAATTAATGTGAACATATGGAAATGCAAAGAGAGATTCAGACAAAATCTGCTCACCTGGTTCATGAGAGATGCTCCACAGGGTCGAAGCAGCTGATTTTTGGGAGTATTGTGGCTGAGCAGGAGTTGGCAGGAAGAAGGAAACCTGCAGAAATTCCAGGCAGGTTTTGTCCTGCTTTGCAATTCTTCACTCCCAGAAATTGGTCCTTAGGGTGGTGCAAATTCTCATGGATAGAGTGAATTAAAAGGCACAGATTGAAAAATACTCATTTTGCTTTACTGTTAATTCATAAAGGCAATGACTTGGAGAAGTAAAACATCCTCTGCCCAACCTCCAAGGAGCTGGACCAGGTCTCTGAGCCGTTTTGGTTATGTTGCTGCATTTCTAGGGATATTTCCAGGAGGAGAAAGTCTGGACTAAAGATTTACCACGTTGAAAGAATCCATCAAATAAATAACAATGTCCACGGAGCGCCTGGCTCTGCCAGCCCCGCTGGGGCTCGGGCTGTGCTCGGAGGGACAGTTCCGTGCCAGGATAACGAGGGGTTGGGAGGACTCTGCCTCTGTCCTTCCGGGCAGGGCAGCATCAGAGCAGGGTGGAGGAGGAGCCCTCGGTGTCGGGCGGGCCGGCGGGGGCCGTGCTGGAGTAGAACTTTTTTTGGGAGCGCAGGAGAGGGGTCTGGGTGTCCACGTCGCGGCGGGAGCTGTGTTTCAGGGACAGGAACACGTGCTGCGTCCAGCCGTACACCAGGCAGTTCAGGAGCCCCTGGGAAGCTGCGGTGAGAGCCTGGCAGAGAGAGAGCAAAGGGGAATCAGGGATCCCAGCACTGCTCTGGAATCCCTGGAAAAGCTCCCCCTTCCTGCAGGATTTTATGGTAGAGAAATTGTGCTGTTATTTTATAAAATGTTTAATGAAGATCTAATTAAATAGAAATGCTATACAAATATATTTNCTCAGGCACAGGAAGGAGCTGGACAAGTATTGCTAAGGAATCACATTTGGAGAATCAGGGACATAGGGGGAAAAAAAATTCTGGGGATCCTTTCTAGTCCTTTTTGCTACAATTCCATGACCACAGAATCACTGAGGTTGGAAAAGACCTTTGAGGTCACCAAGTCCAAACACCCACCCAGCACCGTGTTCACCACTAAACTGTTGTGATGCTGGGATTTTGGGTACTGAGACCTTTTCAAGCCTGTGAGAAACACAAAGCACCAAACCAAGATCTTTGCCAGCCAAAAGCACAGATCAGACTTGGGCTCACACAGCAGAGATCCTTGTCCAGCTGCATCCAGCAGGGATGCAGGGCAGGGACTCCAGGTGGGAAGGCAGGGCCCAGGAGGCTGCAGGGGCACACATTTACCTGCAGGATCAGCAGAGCCATGTAGATTTTGCTGGTTGTTGAAGCAGTCAGTTTCAGCATTCCAAGGAGGACAGCTGTGGAAAGGGATGGATGAGAGGGTGAAGTTAACCCCACCTCTCTGGGGTTCCTCAGGTGGATGCTGTGGGAGGAATTCTCTGCTCACCTGGGGCCCAGCAGCAGAAGAAGGCGACGGGGTAAAAAACCACCCGTTGTTCCACCATCTTAATCATGGCCCACTGCTGATCCCCCAGGAATCCTGTGGAGTTCACAAACCTCTTGTACAGACCTCGGGCCTGACTCAGGATAACCTGGAAAAGAACAGGCAAATGTTGTACAGGCTGTCATCTGCTGGGTTCACCCAGGATGGATCCCAGTCCATCCAACCTTTTCCCACAGCACTGAAATTCTGTGGGAGGTGTTGCTTTGCATGTGGCCTTTTCTAAACTGAAGACTCTGAATTGATTTCAGAATCATTAAATTGTTTAGGCTGGAAAAGATCTCTAAGATCATGGACTCCAACCATTAATAAGCTTCTGCTGACCTATATAGGAGGTGATCTCTTCTGCCAAGCTCCAGGCCTTTGAAATCCTGCTAAATATTTCTGGGATGGGTTGACAGAACACAGGACTCCAGATGGATTTATCTGGTGGCACAGTGGTATTTTCCCTCACCTACCACCCCTTCCAAAGGGAAGCAGCACCACGCAGTTATTCCTCTGCCCTATTTACCAAGAGCAGACAAGGGAGAATGGATTAAAACTGAGAGCAAGGTTAGATGGGATTTGGGAGGAAATCTTTCCCAGAAAAGCTGTGGCTGCCCCATCCCTGGAAGTGTCCAAGGCCAGGTTGGACAGGGCTGGGATAGTGGACGGTGTCCCTGCCCATGGCAGGGAGTGCCACTGGATGAGCTTAAGATGCCTTCCCACCCAAACCATTCCATGATTCCATGATTGCCCTGCCTCTGGTGCCATCCAAGGGCTCCACAAGGACCAGCCTTACCAGGATGGCCACGAAGCTGACGAGGAAGGAGACGAGGAAGACGCCGATGCCGTAGAAATGCATCGCGCGGCAAACGGAGCCGCTCAGGCCCTGGGGCCCCTCGGGGGGCTCGGCCACCTCCGTGTGCATCAGGAGACACCTGTGGGACACAGGGAAGAGCCTGAGCTCCTGCCCAGCCCCAGCAGCCCCCAGCTGTGCCTGGGGAAGGGAGGAAGCTCACCCGTGCTTCTGGCTGAAGTTGTGGTAGCAGTTACTGCTGTTGCCCAGGCAGAACACGGGCACCATGAGGAGGAAAGGGATCAGGCTGAGAGGAGAAAGGACAGCACAGTCATGGGTTATTGCTCTGCTCCACTTGGGCACTGCTTGGATTTTCCTCCCATCACTACAGAGGACTTGAAAGTTGTTTTTTATTGGAACTGCTCTGGAAAAGTATTTTATGAGCTTTACCAGCGTCGGGGCTTTCATTTGTGAGGGCTAATCATTGGTAAAGGGAAATCTTCTGGAAAACCACATCCAGTTAATAAAGTTATCATTAACTTGGTTGAAAAAAACTCTCCTAGTCTGCATTTATGAGGTCACTCTGCTGTTAATGAAGAGCTTTACAGCTTTTTTAGTAAAACTTGTTTCAAAACAAGGGAGCAGGGATCAGGACACTGCAGTTTACCAAATCCCCATCCTCCTTCAGGGGGAATTAACTCTTACCAAATCCACACTCTCCCACCAGGGAGAATTAATTCCTCCCAAATCCCCATCCTCCTGTCAGGGAGAATTTCTTACCAAATCCTCACTCTCTCTCAGGGAGAATGAAATCTTACCTTGACAAGATCGTTGCTATTCGGCCGATACAACTTGCATAATCTACAACCTGAAAAATCCAAAAATCTTAATTAAATTATTTCTGTACAGCCCCTGGTTCACAGGAAGCAGCCTCCAGGCAGCTGAGGGGGATCTGCCCACCCTGCTGCTCCTGAACTTCCAGATGGAATGTGGGATACAAAGTTTGTTTTGCTGTGCACAGCAAATATCTGGGGAAGATGTGCAGGACAGAGGGGCTGATGGGTTTGTTGGGAAGAGCTGCACATAAGGAATGTGCCATCCTGCAGGAATACCTGGGCTATTCCCCAGCCTGGTCATGGCAGTGGTGGTGCCTCCCTGTTTAGGTGTGAGGGAGGAATTAACTGCAAGAAGAGATTTTGGTCACGGGGTGTGTGAAATATTTGCTCAGCCTGCAGTACAGGGAGGGTTTTCCTGAGTGTTGTGTCCTTGTCCCTGGGTTCCCAGCCTTTACACCAGTCCCACTCACCTGGGGGGGCACCCTGAAGAGGTTCTGGTTGTATTTCACCTTGAGGTCCATGTACAGGTGCCAGGTGTAGTTGACAGTGTAGAGAAAAGAGGCCACGTAGAATATCTGAGAAATAAACCCAGCATTTCAGCCCTGGAATAACAATTTCTGTAGCATGTTTGGTTCCTCCCAAATCCCATGGAACTGAGGCAGGATGATGAACACCTGCCAAAGCTGAGGGTCTGAGCACAGAGGCTCTGCTCACATCCAGCTGGGAAGAGCCAGACTGGAGAGAGATTCCCACTTTAAACCACACAAAACCAGCTTCACTTTGGCCTCAGACAGGAGAACTAATGACAGCAGAACTATCTAAGAAATAAAAATTTTTGTGATCTGGCTCTTTTTGTTGGCTCAAAGCCTGGCAATGAGGGTTTCAGAGGCACTTGGACCCTCCCAATGCTATGTCCATTAGGAAACAGAGCACAGATGTGACATTTAGATTTGCCTCTTGCAGAATGAGCTCACTACACAGAGAATTCACGGAAACAGAAAACAATTGGATACTTCAAGAGGAATGTGAGGACTTAAACTCTCTGCCCTCGGCCTGAGTTAAAATTCCCAAAACCCTTTTCTTCCTCCATGGGCAAAAGGAGAAAAGGTAGAGCACGCTGAGAGTTTCATAGCCTTTGATTCCAGCTTGAGATGAATCCAATTATTTAAAACTTCCTTTGAAACCCCAAATCTTGATCAAATTTGTTTCCAAATTCATGCTTGTTCCAGCCTAATCAGACCATGTACATGCATGTGCTGTGTTTGTCACAGGAAACACAAACTTCAGTGGCAAAGAGGAAGGGCTAAACGAGGAAATCTTTTTTTTTTTTTTCCTGTGGCTTTGCTATCCTTTGCCAGAAAAATAAGGAGCACAGGTTTGCCACCCTGGTATCATCCATGGCTGGGAAAGTGGCCACTAAACAAACCTGGCCTCCTTCACTGAGGTTGTGAATGCTCTTGGCTGGCTCAAGAGGCTGAGTCCAAGGGCTGCCACAGGAACATTGCAGTGACTTTCCAGCTCATTAAATGAGTTTTAACGAGGGGCTGTTGCCCTTTTCCAGCTACTTCCAAGAGAAGGCTCAAACAGCCCACAAGGATCCTTCTCTTGCACTTCAGGATGCCTGGGAGAGGCTCATGAAATGTCAGCACTGCCTTCTGGAACAGGAAGATGCCACTTGTGAAGGTGCCAGCAGGAAGGGAAGGGAATTCTGCTCTCCTTAGCCTCAGCTTTGGGGCTGGGGACAGTCCTGCAGCACTGCCCAAGAGGGGAGAAAGCAGGGACACAAGAATCCCTCATTATCCCACTTGTGTGGCTCCCATTGTGCTGCCCAGCATGAGCAGAGCCTGCCAGGACATTATTAGGCCACTGGAACTGAACTGGAAGAACATGGGGGAGTTGTGCAATTATGACCACAATATCTATTCTGGACTTTTATTATTGCAATGCAGGAGGAGGAGAGAAGGAGGGACAGCAAAGGGAGCAGTATTTACATTCACATCAATCAAATCTCTGGGGCTGAAAGAGGGAAACAAAGCCATCTGCTCCTTTATGACAGTTTGGACATTGGGCAGCTCCATCCACTGCAACACCAGCCTGTGCTAATAATGGCAAACAGCCTGAATAAAGCAAAATATTGCCCTGCTCCTAAGGCAGTGCCTTGAGCCATCACAAGGACTCCAGGAGCTGCAAACTCCACTGCTGGGCTGTCCCTACCCATCCCCACCTCAGCACATCCCACACCTTCTGGGTGTTGGTGTGCAGAGAAGCCCCCAGGTGTTTGTGGGACACCCAGAAGCACAGTGAGACTTTTATTTACTCATTCCATCAGCTTCCAGATCCCTCCTGCTCTGCAGAATCTGCTGGTTCAACCTGTTACTGGCTCCTTCTTACGCACAAGGTGTTCCCACCTCTCAAGGGTGTTGGGTGAGGAGGTCCTGCACTGTCACGTGCCCTGGGGGAAAGGTTGCTATGGCAAGGGCTCAGTTTGTTTTAATTTCTCCCAGAGCAAACAGCAGCGACAGCTCTTGCCAGGCACAATCCGGCTCTGCCACCCAGGCAGTCCCTGTGCTGTGGGGACTGGTGGTGGCACTCAGGAGAGTTGAGTCAAAACCCTGAGTCACAAACTCTGTCGTGGAAGAACTGGCCCAAAGCCAGCTCTGCCCACTCAGCATGAACACAAAGCTCCCACCTTGCCCCATCCCATACTGGTGTCCCTGAGAAACACAGCCACAGGCTGGAAAAGCGAGGGCAGAGAAGAGGCAGAAGTGCAAGGGAGCTGAGAAATTATGGGCATATTTTCCCCAGCCAAACTATTTTTCCTCTAGCAGTGCAAATTGCCTTCTCTAGGCCATAAAAAGATCACACAAGTTTAAAGAGCTGTCCCCCAGGCAAGGGAAACAGCTCAGGAGCAGCCTCATTGCTGCTTCCTCCTTCCACCTTCCAGCTCTGAAAGTCTCTCCCAAGCTCTCCTCATTTTCCCCTTTAACATCACCCTGAAAACATCTTTGATGTCATTCTGCATCATTCCCAAGTGGCCAAAGTCACCCAAACCTCACTGTTTCTCTCAATATGAACATATTGTGGAGCCAGAAGGGCTGGAGAGACCAGAGATGAGCCTGGAGTGGAACAGCTGCTCTCATCACCCTCAGCAACAGATCTGTACCCCCAAAAACAGCTGCTGAAACAACCCTGGGCTGCAGGAGCCCACGCCCAGACACACAACAGCAGGAACAATTCTAAAATTCCATCCTGCACCTGCAGCTAGTTCCCTGCCCTTTCTGAGGCACACAGAGGCCCTTTCCAGCTTTGGGTGCTGCTGTTCCATGAGGACATTCAGTTCCCAGTTGTGGGTACCACCACACTCTCAGGGAGCTGCCCAGGCCACACAAAAGCTCTTCCCAGCCTAGTCCTTTAAAAGGAAATAATTAATTCCAGGGATCACCATTTATGAACTTCCACCCTGGCCCAAGCTCAGCCAGACCCTGCAGAGATTTTTAAGGGCTGAAATTTCCAAATCCTGGTGTTGAAATGGGAACTAGGTGAGGCAACAGCAAACTGCCAGGACAACAGTGCTCACCCACCCTACTCCAACTGGTCCCCAGCACAGGGAATCAGCTGGAAAGCAGCTGAGTCAATGGGACACAGGCTGAGCTTGTGCTGATGGAGGATCCTTGGGAAGAGCAAGAAAGGGGATGTTCATTTGAGTAATTTAAATCTGATCTCCAGCAAGTCACAGAATGTGTCTGTTCCTGCCCAGGCTGGAGGAAGCACAAAGAGAAATAGAAAAGCTGCCATGTGAGAGCAGAGAGATCCATGGGCATGGATCCAATGGCAGAGGGATCGAGTCCCATCTGCTCATTTCACACAAGCAGCCACAAAAATCTCACCTCCTCTTTTCCTCTCACACACCAGAGGATCCTAAATCCCAGGGTCATTACCTCTCTTTTCCATACCAAGCCAAGAGATCTGCTAAAGCCTGTCTAGAAACAGCCCCCCAGCGAGATTAATTATGACAAATTACAAGGTTAATTATGGAATGTGGTGCCAAGGCCACTCACCTGTCCCGTGGCCTGCAGGTTGTAGCAGATGAGGTCTTGCTGGGAGGTGGGTGAGCTGTAGAGCAGGGCCCCAGCCAGCCAGCACATGCCCAGGAACAGATCTGAGAGGCTCAGGTAGAAAAGGGGACGCACCTGGAAAAGGGAAAAGGCTCAGCAGGTGTGAGTGGAGTCACAGCCCTCCCCCCCAGCTGCAGTTTTACCCCCTTATCAGACATGAAGATATTTAGCACAGCCTTCCAAAGGCTTTTCTGCTGCTGAGGAAAGTTTTTCAGTAGAAAGCAGAGTCCCACTGCAAAGTTATTTTGAACAGGAGAATTGAGGGGAAGTGGGACATAAGTGGCACTTTGTGGAGGGATGATTTTACCCTCAGAGAAGCACTGTGGCAACATTTCTGAGAGCAATCAATTCATCTGCAGCAAACTCTGAGAGATTCAATAAAAAAGTCTCCTCTACTTTCACAGCCAAGAGAGTTCAAAGAAAAGTTAACAGATGAAAACTTTTCAGCCTCTACTCCTGAACATCATCCTTGTTTTCAGTCCTTTAAAATTCCTACATCAATGATAGCAGAAAGGTTAATTGTGCTCAGACATCAATACCAGGTTATCTGGTGCCACCTCAACACTGTCACCTCCCAGCTTTTCTGGGGAGACAACTCTCCTTGCAGGGAAATTCCACATGGATTTGTGCTCTCAGGAGCTGTTCCAATGCACATTCCCTACTCCAACCACCACTTCTGCCACAGGATGCAAGAGCAGCATCAAAACCTACAGAAAATATCCCAAATATCCATCATGCTACAATTTTGGAGAATGGGACAGGTTGGCATGGAGAAGAGACATCATGTTTTAAATAAAATCATGTAGAAATCAAACTTCTGGTGAACACAAACCCTTCCTCAGGTCTGGAATGACTTGAAACAAACATTTCTGTAGGTGTTCCATGTAATTTCAGCTTATAATCTGGTTTTATTTTACAAACCAGACTGATTTCACTAAGAGCCACATTATTCTCTGCTGCATCTTGCTAGAAATGAGTCATGTCTCCTTTAACAACAGTTTCCAGCCCATTTCCAGTTTGCACACACTGGCCAGGACTGTAAACACGGCAGGAAAACATTTGTGCAAAATTCTGGCCAACATTTTCATTGTTAGTGGGAGAGCAGAGACTCTGGAAAAGCAGCTTAATTACCTACATTCTTAATTGAAGCCTTTGGTATCTCGTTTTCAGCATCCAGGAGAGAAAATTGTGGTGTTTTTCTTTCCCTACAGAAAATTATAATGCCAAACACAGCATGGAAATGCTTCAGGAGGCTTTGATTTTGTGTTTCTTTTCATGGAGTTGAGAATTTGGTGAGATTTGCCTCAATATTGTCCTGGAAGTAAATGTATGCCACCCATCACGTTGTGTTATTCTTGTTCCCATGTGCAATGAGAGAGAGTTTAGGAAGACTGATAAGAGTTAGGGTAGATCTGATTGAGTCAGGTTTGTCCTCAGGGCGTGAAAGAGCACAAGGCATAAAGATCTGCAGTTAATTTTAATTTGATTTCATCTATAAATGCCTTTTTTTTTTTTTTTTAAGCAGGCTTTTCCTCTCTGGTGCACCAATGAAGCCCTGGCACGATAGGCTGGGGGCACTGTCCAGTTTGTGATCAAGGCAGTTTAAACCAAAATAAGCAAAGAAATCACTTTTGCAATCAAACAGGTGACCTCTTTCTCCAGCACAAGTGCCCTTGGGCAAGGCACTGCTGGTGTGTCCAGGAGCTGTTTTGAATAAAGAAGGAGGTGACATAGGGGCAAGTGTGGCTCTGGCTTGCAAAAGGGGAAAGAAAATAACCACTGGTATTTATAAAATAGAGGAAGGGAGTGCAAAGATGTAATGATTTACATCCTGGCAGCTCCAGCTGCAGCACACACGGGGATTTGGCTCTGTGGCCATGGCCCAGGCACATGCTGAGCTGAAGGTTCTTCCTCAAACCTGTTGAGCTGAGGGTTCTTCCTCAAACCTGTTGAGCTGAGGGCTCTTCCTTGCTTGCCATCATCTCTTCTGAACAATTTGCCCCAGGCTGAAGGGTTTTATTGACCCCACAGAGACAGAAAACAAGCTTCAAGAATGCAATATTTGATTTCTGAGGTTGGGGGCAGGAAGGGAAGTGTTTCTAAGATCCTTCTCCTCCCAGCCTCCAGAGCTGTTTATTTTTAAACGTTTTGCTGTGGGTCCTCATGACTCAGGGAATGAGCTGTTTGTGGTAAGCTTTGATATGGATCTCTTCCAGCCCTTTTGTTTACAAACTTCCACTTCAGACCCGAGACATGAGGACAAAACGATGGGGAAGTTACTGGAGATTTTTCACTTCTGAAACCCAGCACCAGCTCTCCCCTGGCAGCAGAAGGGCCGGGAAGGCTGATGCAAACCAGTCCCTCCAGCTGGCATCCAGCCCTCCCATCTGGATTTGCAGAAATAATCTGAGCAGAAACATCTGGGCCCTCTGGAGCAGGAAGGGTCCATCGGTGACCAGGAGCCATGTGTGGCTCACAAGCAGCTCCCAAGCCACAGCCCCATCACATGACTGAGAACAGAAGGGCTCCTGGGTGACCATGGAAGCCAACGGGATGAGGCTGCTGAGTCACACCAGGACACTGCCAAACCCAGCTCCAGAGGGGGGAGCTCCCAAAGGAATCACATCTGGAGCTTTCCATGTGCAGATGTGGTAGGAGGGGGCTTTGATGTGCATTTGAGCAGCACAAGCTCAAGCAGGTTTTCCATCCCAGCACTAAGGTGAAGTCCCAGCCTTCATTCTTCCCTGGGAATGCATGGAGATCTCCACAGTTTATTCTGGATGTGCTGGGCACAGCGATTCCAGGTTGGCTGGGAGCAAGGTCCTGCCTGTTTTAAGTGGGACAGATTTGCCCTGCAAACATGGATTCATGTTCTCCTTCCCACTGTGTCATGCAACAAAGTGTCAGTTGCCTTCATTCCTTGCTTCTCCAGGATAGCTCTGTAAATTCCCTGCAAGTTCCATTCTCTGGCCTGCAGATCAAACCCACAAAGTACAAAGAACATGAAGATGAAGGAAGGACAAATACAGCTGCTGCCAGCTCCACTGACTTTCTGTGTGATCCACAGGCCAGGCTGAGCCTGCAAACCCTGGACAGCAAATCCCAACTTGCCAGGGATCAGCTTGGCTCACTGCCCCCAGGAAGTCCTGGGCACACAGAGGGATATCCAAGCCTGGCAGGATGGCTGTGGGGTCAGTTTTAGTAGCACACCTGCCCAGAGAAAATCCTCAGAGACAGACAAACACCAACACCTGTAAAAGCATTTCCGAAGGGGCAGCCCAAATTTGCACTTCAGCAGTTTAGTGCACAACTCCTCAGCCCCTCAGCAGTCTGGCCCCACTGAGGAGGGCACTCTAAGAAATCCCAGGAACGACTGGAGGACTTTCCTGGAGCAGCAAAAAGGACAGACTAAGGAACCTGTGCTTTCCCCTTTAGAAACACAGGTTCAAGGTCAGTCCTTTCGCCTCCTGCCATGACAAAGAGCCCAATTCTTAGCAAGTCCTTTGCCTCCCAGCTATTAAACAGTTTAACCACATAACCGTGAGACCTGCAGCTGCTCCTAGGAGAGGGTCTGTGCTACAGGTGTGACCCACCTGCAGGGACCGACACCACAGCTTAGGGAGGGAGAAGGAAGCTCAGCCCTTACCTCGGGGGACCTCACTGCGTTTTGGAAGACGGCGTAGGCAATAATTGAGCTGGAACCTACAACGCTGAGAAAACAAAGCACAGGTTGGAACAGGAGCGCGTCTGCCTCACTGGGAGACGCGAGTTCTCTTTTTTTTTTTGCTTTTCTGGGTAAAATCATCTTCGCGACAGTAACTCCATAGGCAGCGTGTCGTACCTGAGCATGGCCATGGTGAACTGGATCCACTGGAGCGCAGAGTAGACCTGGGGAGAAGGACGGGAGGGAGCAATGCCGAGGCGGCAGGAGCGCCAGGGCACCGCGGGGTCCGGGGAGGAGCGGGCAGCACGGACCGGAGACTGAGAGCCCGGGGAGGAACGACAAGGACCGAGGATCGGGATAGGAGCGGGCAGCGCGCCCCTGGGAAGGTGAACTGAAGAACAGCGGGCAGCACGGACCGGGGACAGGGACCAGGGACCGCGGGGTCCCGGGGAGGGACAGCACGGAAAGGGGACCGGGGACCATGGGGTCCCGAAGCAGAATAAGTAGCACGGACCGAGGACAGGGGA
>VZTB01015204.1:915407-978563 GCA_013397245.1 Thryothorus ludovicianus | reverse complement strand
CCCCGCCGGGCCGGGCCGGGCCGCGTCCCCATGGCAACGCCCGGGGCCTGCGCTCGGCTGCGGCCGCTCCCGCCCTTCGCCCGCGGCTCCGGGCGGGTTTGGCGGCGGGGCCGGGCCGAAAGGGACCCTCGCTGGAGGGAATGTAACCCGGTGAGAGCGTGTGTGCTCGGCCAGCATGGCCGGCGAGCTGCCCCAAAGTGTCATCAAGAGAATAATCCGCCAAATCGGCCTGCAGTGCGCTGCCAAGGGACAAAGCGTCTCGGAAACCTTGGTGGCCTTCATGGTAAGGAAGTGTCCAGGGGCTGGCGGCAGCTGAGGCCTTCAGGGGTGACCCGAGCTTGGAAATACCTTGGTTTCCAGTGGCCTGCAGTGAGATATTTTAAAGGGGCATTCAGCGACATCCAGTACAGGATCCTAAAATTCTGGAAAAGTATTTTATTCCTCTGAAATCTTATGTGAATATAATGCTCCAAGAAGACTGCAGGTCCTGAGTCCTGCAAGCTCTCTGAACTCCAACTCAGAGCTCTTTCTCAGTTTTCTTCTGCTGGCAGATAAACCATTGTTTCTTTCAGAAGGGAAAAAGAGAAGTGTTACCAAGTTTTAATGTTTCTTCACACTCTCATAAATGAACATGTGATTCATGGGTGAATGTTTAATGCAGCAACTATATTTGTTCTTCAGTGTTCGCTTCCTCCCTCTCTTGTGATGGATAATTTTGTTCCTTTCTCTGCTTAGACAGGGCTAAGTAGTATAAGTGAGCTGAATATTTGAAGGAGTGGGCTCTTATCCTTCTTAAAGTGAAAATTTAATTGAATCAGTCTCAGTATTGTCCTTAGATAACTATAAGTATCCTGAAAACTTTTTACATTTTGGCATCTCTTAGGAGACACAGCACTGCTGCAGAATATAGTCTGAATGCACCTGCAAAGCTGTGTCTAAAGAAAGATGGCCTAAATTCCTTTTTTATTGATGATCAGTTCCTGATAAACTTATATATAAATGTAAATGGTTCACAACAGTACTGTTAATGTGCTATTTTTTCCCCTAAAGGTGACACGGCAGCTTTAGAAAATAGATTGGGCTCAAAAGCAGTATTAATCAATTAAGCAGGAAAATTTTGATGAGTAAAAAATTCGTACAAGTGGCTGGCAAGACATCCAGCATGAACACCAATTGCAAACATGAACATATTTTCCTGCAGAACACTATGAGTTTTTTATTCAAATGGTAAATGTTTATATCGATGCACATAACACCAACTTAGAAGTTTATAAACAACCATGATGGATTTTCAAAAAATGTTACTTAGGAAAATATTTTTCCAAGTGATTTTTAAAGGAGCTATATTTAAATATTTGTATCACAAAAAGATTTTTTTCTTCATTTGTGCCTGAGAACTGAAATTGAAACTGGCAAGATGTGAAATAATTTTGTTTCATTTTCAAAGACTGAAATGGATAAAAAAGAATAGTAAAGGAACAGCAAATGTATCAAAGATTTTTCAGAAAATAAAAAGTGAGTTGCAAAGATGATATTTTGAGACGTACATTAGTATCTTTCTTTTGGCACTCTCTAGGTGAAAGCTGTTGTTTTAGATCCAAGAAATGACTTTAGTGTGGATCGAATCCTTACAGAAAATGATACGCGGGATCTTATCCAGGTAATTCTGATATGATGTTGAGAGTCAGTACTTATCTAAGACTATAGCCTTATTTGCTGCCAGTTCCTGTAACTAAAATGACATGAACACTTCCAAAATTTTAGTGCTACTTTATTCTCATGGCTCTGTAGCTAAAGACTGGACTATGTTTCCATAAATAGATGCCTTAGAAAAGCTTTATGTAGTAAAGAATGGTAGCGAGGGGGACAGAAGAGCTGTTGTGAAACCTGTAGTGGATCACTGTCAGCTCAGATGTTTCCCCAGAGATGAGAAAGAACTCACTTCTCTGACTCTCTTTTTAGCTCTGTGTTACCAGACTGCTTGACACAACAAACCCATCCCTAAGCACAATTAAGATGCAAGTTTACTTTGATATGAACTATGCAAACCGAGGTAATTTCAAATATGTTTTCATAGAAGTTGATGCTGAGTTTATAATTTAATAGCAGTAATTACTGTTAAATGAATCCTGGCAGTAAAGCAAAATAAAAATCCTGGGAGAAATTTACTGTACAGGAGTCTGATGTTTCAGTATGGATATAATAGGGAAAAGTGATTTGAGAGTACACTCTTCTCATGCTGAGAGATTTACTGAATATAATGTATTAGGTTGCTTGAGGACAATTACACTTTCAAGTTCAGTGGTTAGCTACCTTCAGCCAGACAAGCTTGCACCTGCACCTGCGTGTCTGAAGGCACTCAGATCTCAGTATTTTATCAATATCCCTAATTGGGAGATTTGATTAATCTTGAACAATCAGTTATGGTTGTAACTGAGTATGTTTTTGCCTCATCAGTAGTAATTTCATATTGTCTGAGAATGAGAATGTGAAATTAAAATGAGATGGGGAAAATGCCTCTGCTGTAAACGTAATTTCAGATCTCAAAGGGACAGTGGAGGCTGGCTGGGAAATAGAAGAGACAGAACAGGAATAGATGTGAAAAAAGCATTTCTCTGTGTGGAGAAATGAGTAGATTCCTGTTAGCATGGATGAAAACCAGCAATTAGCAACACTGGGAGCTGCTCCTAAATCCTCTGAGCTCTATAACCTCAGTAACTCCAGCAAGTATATGAGATCCTGAGTAGTATTTAGACTTGAGCATGTAACTTCAGGTGTGTTTGAAATATGTGTGTAAGTTAGGTCCTCCTACAGTCAGAGAAGTCCAGAGAACAAGAGACTTGCTGTTTAATTTGGCCTGAACGGTTTTCAGGACTCTACTGACTGATGTAAGTCATGCTAATTATATTAATGTTTAACTCTGCTGTTTCTAATTCTAGTGGTGTGGTACTATGACTATCTCTTCCATGTACCTGTGTTTCAGAAACCTTAAATTGGTGCTCTGACTGTGGAAATGAATTGCACCCTCTGTATAAACTAAATTTCAAAGAATTTAGATAGCATTTTCTAAGTGTCCTTCTTTCCTAGATGAATTACTGAGTGAGCAGGAGCGTGTTCTGGAAGGAAAACTGGCTCCTGTGGTTAGAGCTATCACAGAGAGTGGTCCACGTGTGCAAGATGAAATGGAGAATGTGTATCAAAAGATTGTTACCTATGTGCTGCTGAGGTCTGGCCTGGGATCCCCAACAGATATTGAGGCTGTCAGGGAGGTAACAGGTCAGTAAACTTCCACCTGTGAAACCCTGCTTTTCTTCTTGGAAAATAAAATTCACCTTCTCTTCACTGATATTTAGATACAAACACGGTAAACTGTGATGAATGCTTGCTATCCAAACTGTCACTGCTCAGCCTTGAAGTGTAAATTTCCCATAGATTTCCTACTTTTTCCATTTGCTCAGGAGAGGCTATTTTTACTTATTTAATGATTTTCTTTTCTGTTCCCTCATATTGAGGGTTTCCTCCCACTTTGCAATGCTTTTAGCTGCCTTGCAGAGTGTATTCCCCCAGGCAGAGATGATTACTTTCATCTTACTCAGCAAGAAGGACAAAGAAGAACGGCTGAAAGATCTTGCCATGCTAGTCACAGGAATTCGTTTGTACAACAAGCAGCGCCAGAAGGGAGGAAGTGGCATTGATGACTGTAAGTAAACAGCTGCAGTTGAGCTGGGTATTCCCAATTCATTCTTCCTAGACTTCTTCACTGGAGCTGCTCCAATAATTTCCCATCTCAGGGAGGCCTGTTGTTGGTAATGGTATTTTACAAATTAGGAAACTGAGAATTGAAAATTGTGCAGATTCTCTCAGGTAACCCACATCAGTTGTATCAACTGAGTTGCATCTACTGTAAGGCAAGTTTTCTCACATTCCTTGACTTGGCTGTGATATTTCCACATCTGTAGTTCTAAATATTTGAGATAACCTGACTAGTGAGACAGGGTAGTTGGATCTGGTTCACAAGCATTTGGAAATGCATAAATAAAAGGACAAAATTTAGAAATCAGAATTTCATGAGAAGACCATAATGCTCAAATATTGCGCTTTAACCATTTGATAATGATTTCATTAATTCTTTTTGTACATACTTTGTATTTATTCTGTGTGAATAGTGCCAGACATCCTGAACGAAGCCATTCCGTCGGCTACTCGGACTCTGGATGAGCGGCTGAATTCCTGCCAGCTGCTAGCCCACCGCTACACAGCCCTGCTGGAATCCATGCAGGAGGAGCCCCGCAGGTACTCCCAGCTTAGCTTCCTGAAATTAAGAGAAGCACTATTCAATGTGAGACAGTACGAAGCCTTCCTTTGCATCCTTCAGGTGAGATATCATCGTGTTACATCATGGGGATGTCTTCAAGTTACCTGCTTGCACAGGACAGACATATAAGAAAAACTATTCGGAATAAATGAACTATAATAAAATATATATCTAGATAAAGAACCATAAATTGCTTAGGTTTAAAAGTATCTTTAAAATCATCGATCCAACCATTAACCTATTAGCCTGGTGCTGCCAAGTCCACCATTAAACAGTTGTTTGCATACTGATTCGCTGCCCCAAAAGGCATGAGAGAAAAAATCTCCTTGATTAATCCATAAAATATCTCAGTTTTACTCTGCAGATACCCCCAACATATATAGAGTCATCAAAAATCTTTGAAGAATAAAATTTAGATTCTTGTTTTGTTAATGAAGAGCTTTTCATTTGTCTTTTGAGAAACTGCAGGTTTTTATGAGTCTTTTCTGTATAAGGCATTGAAAAAAAGTTGGGGTTTTTTTATTGGTAATTTATGTGTGAGTGAAGTGCCTGAACGCCTGAACATTTAAGGAAAAATGTATTTTGTGGAAAGCTACATTTCCCTGAAACAATTGTTATGAAAATAGTTGAATGAGAAGGCCCTGGTAAGTACTTATTACTAAATACATGATTTTTGGAGTATGATGTGTCTTACCTGGAGTTCTCTTTCCAGTCTAATGCAATTGCAAGTGCTCAAGAAGTTGAATCGTTGAATGTTCAGTTTAAAGCAGCAGTGATGGTATTGAAAAACACGGTGGAGGATAAGACATCCATAGAGTCCAAAGAAGTTTTTGTAAGTATTATGAATGCAGAACCCATTATTTCTTCAGTAGAAAAAAATACTAAAATAAGATACTTTGCTGCTCTGTTTTTGAATAGTTTATGTTTAGAAAGAAGCTACATATTTTCTTTCTATTATAATTTCATCTGTGATTTTTGAAGGGGCAACTAAAAGACTTGTTCTTAAGGTAAGAAAAAGACAAGGTACAAAAAAGAATGAAATGGTATTTTACTGTAGGTGTCTTGAGATATTTGTCAGTATTTGTAGATTTACAATTATATCTTCATTTTTATGTGTGTAAATATTCTTTCCTGTTCCTTGCAGAAACTGTAAGAATATAATGATTGCAAAAAACAGCACATCAGAGTGTGATTCTTTTAAAGTTCCCTCAGATAGCAATCCCTGTAATTACAGGATGAGTCACTGATACAATTTTTCTAAAACAACTGGGTTTTTGTGATGGGGGTGTCAGCCTCTTTTGGCAAATTTCAGTCACTTTTATCAGAGTTCAAAGATCTCAAAATATGTCATTTTCTGCAAGTTTCATGGGGGAAAAAAATCAACTAGAGACACATAATTAGAGCCTTACCAAGATCAGGTCTGAAATGGTTTGTGTGCTCCCTGGCTAGTGAGCAGCCACTGAAGGATTGATGTTCTGTATTGTTGCACCCTTGGTTGGGAGCTACAGGACATGGGAAGAAGGTTTTAGGGGGAAAGGAAATGAGTGCTATGAATTACAGGTATTATGAGGGAGGCTGCTTGATGAGCCTGTGAAAACCTGGGATTATTATGCTAGCATGTTATAAAGGAAATGGGAGAGAAATATGCTAGAAACCAGCTTCATTTGCTTCTCATGTAAGAGCTCATTATTTTCTGTGATTTGATTATCATTCCAATTCCTTGTGGTTAGCTGCTGCACTAGCATGCTGTTTCATAGATATTTTAGGTTATTTTTCAACATTCTAAGCTAATTTTTAGAAAGCAAAATAAAACCTACTGTGGAGGAAGAGGAAGATCATGACCCCCACCTACTCAGAGTAGTTTTTATGCTTCCCATAAGAGCATACAAGCTGGAAACTCATGGGAACAGCATTTTAACTAAGTGATCCTAGGCTCAATTTATGTATGCTTTTGATTTTATAAACCAGATGTTCTCTTTTGGAGAACATTTTCTCCTCTTGTCCAGCTACTCAAAGCAGTTTTTCTTCTATGTCTTTGTGGAGCTTAAGTGACTGATATACCTTACCCTTTTCCCTAAAAGCTGCCTATTACTGTTTGCTGCCTTCCTAGAACTTTTTTCTCTTCTAGTTGGTTATTTTGTCTTCTCTGCTGAAGACAGAACACATAATGTCATTTGATTTCAGAACCTTTTCAGGTAGAGATTTTTCTATTAACACAGCAATTAAATAACTTGTCTTTGGCTTGTTGCTGACAAGCTGGATCCTCTACAAAGGTAGAGAAGCAAGGCATTCTGTCTTTTAAAAAGCATAGGATAAGGCCCATATTTGTAGTAAACATTTGTTTTAGGAAAAAGAGTACATTTCATTAATATTCTTTGTTTATTCTGTTAAGAATGTTTTTTGATCTTCCTTTAGTTTCTTACATTTTTGTAACCATAACATTTCCACAGCATTAGCAATGCTGATGAATTCCAGAGCTGGCTTTGTTGGCTGCTCTTATGATAATGTTGTTAACATGCATAAAATGTGTGGTTAAGTGTACATTTCAGATTGGTTGAATCTCTTCCTGTAAATGCTCTCTGTGTGTTTAGATATAACAGGGCACATTTTATGTCAGTGTCATTGAAGACAGCATTTAAACTTAAAGCTTATAGGGTGCTTCTTGGTGTGCCTACATCTGTGTGCCAGCAGCATGTCCATGTAGGGTGGGGCAGCCTCCAGTTTTGTCCTGGATCACTCCAAAGGGGCCTGCACTCCTTTCATTTGACACACAAGATGGCCTGGGGGCTGTGGTACCAACTCACTCTGGAAGAAGGGCAGACAAAATAACAAAACCTGATAGTTTGTATATAGGTGTGGTTTTACCTACTTTGGTAATTCATCAGGTGAGTTCCTTCTGGTCCTTACTCCTGTACACCATATTTTCAGTTATTAAACTGCTGTCAGTGCAGTGCTAAATTCAAAGCATGGTCACAGAGTACATTTATTTGAGAATGGCTCTGGAGTAAAACATAGAAAAGTACTATCCTTGACTGAGGGTTGACATGCTGGATATACTTGCTTTAGGCATATGTGATGGAAGTTCCTCTTACAGTGTTCCTGAGTTCCCCTGGAATTTCTGGTTGCTGAAGGCCTTGGAGGTCAGCCCTGCTTTGTTCATTGCTGAGTTTGTTGTGCACAGTGCTTGGGTTACACTGTAGACAAAAACAAATCTGCATTTCAGATAATTTTCTTTATGTTCTAGCCTCTATTTATGGAACTTTCTAAGCTTTGGACCAGCTTTCAGGATGAAATGCTACTGCTAAACTTCCTCACAAATATGGCTGACAATCTGCAACAATTCGTGGAAATCCAATCACAGCTTTTTCCAGAGGAAATGCTAAAATCTCTTCTGGAAGGAGTGACTGTGAAAAGTGATGAGGAAAGGATAGCAGAAACCATGGGTATGGAAAGTTGACACTTTTTGGTTTTCCTTAGTTTTCCATGATTTTGTAGTTTGAATTTTCTTTACAATAGGTGCTTTACGGAAGGTGCTGTATATAGATTTTTTAATACACAGACTTTGCACAGTAAATTAAAATAAGACTTTTAGAGTGTAGATTTACATTTTCATGTAGTGTAGCTTGGAATTTTTTTTACATATAAAATTAATATAGAGCTTCTAGATACAAGTATACCTTACAAAAACGGCAGAATGACCAGAGGATATTTATAATTTTTTGTAAAAATTTTTGAAGTGTATTTTTGTCTTTTTATCCCTTTCAGAACTTTGGAAATTGAGGGGTAGGGTATAAACAAAATAATTTAATGGGGCTTTGGTTACCAGAAGGGTTTGTTTATAAACCCTAGGAATCGAGTTTTATGCCAGGGATATGCCAGTAATGCATGGATGGGTGAAAACAAAATCAAAGAGTAAAATACTATTTTCCTATTTTGTCCCATGTTTTCAAAGAAAACTAATGCTACTAAAGGAGGTTCTCACAGGACTGATTTTCAGTAGGTTCTCTTTCAAGGCAGGAATAAAGTTTGGCTTTTGGGATCTGTGCACTGCAGGTCATCCTGGGAAAACCAGAGTAATCTGGTCATCCTATGATATCATTAGCTTTTAGACATGTCATATTTTAATATTGAAATCCTTCCTTTGTGTTATCTTGTCTTAGGAACCAGAGTGAATGCTTCTGATTTCAAGAACCAAGAATGGCTTTTTCCAGAGACTACTGATAATTTTGATGAGTTGCTAATCCAGTACCATGGTTTCTGTGCACATTCAATTGGTGTGAAAGGTATCACCCTACTAGGTATGCTTTGTAGTTAGACATTTCCCATACTACATATTTACACAAGGATTAGGAAAAATGTAAAGGCATTCTGAATGCATCTTCTTGTGTCAAAACTGGGATACTGTTTTTCTACGGTTGCAATTTTCACCCCAGATAACTTATTTCCCTTGTTAAAGTATTTTTTTTAAATACACAACTGCCTTTAGCAGAAGGTGGGAGAGCTTGAAGAGCAAGCAGAGGCAGAAACAAGGTAGGATGGATAAATGTTTCTTCGTGCTGTTAATGTGCTACAATGCAGGCATAGGGAAATGGCCATTCCTTCTATTTTATGTATCCATAATGTTGCAAACATAGCCATTCATGCCTACCTCATATGTATTTTTAAATAGTCGTGACAAAGTACTAAAAATCTTTCCTGAAAAGAATGCAAAAGTTCACTTGATTCAACTAATCATAAGAATTGTTGGTCTCTCTGGGCTCATTGGTCTTGAAAGTTAGCCTTATTTCAACTGTCCTAGTTCATGTTTTCTGTCTCCCAGTCCTTTCTAGAACCTGTCCATATAGATTTTTTTAAAACCTACAGGATTTTGGAGGAAAATATGGCCATTTAATCATCAGTATTAAAGAATAGATATTTTAGTGGCAATGTCATTTACTTACACTTACTTAGTATTGCACATGAGAACAGCTGTCCTGAGTTGGACTGAAGGTCTCTCTAGCCCTGTATCTGATTACTGCACATGGACAGTCATGAACACTTTAAAATTATGAGAATTCAAGTCACAGTGATCCTTCCTTAATTATATCCTTCCTTGTTCTAGCAGTTAGTGGTTATGGGATTTCCTCTGATTAATGTTGAGTCTGTAACCTTCTGTTGAATAATCCTGCAAAGAGGTTTTTCATTTATCTAATTGATTTTGGAATCCAGCTGGAGTTTGTCATGGGATATTCTTATTCTCAAGAGCCCCACAATTATAATTATATATGCTATGAAAAGGTACCTCTTTTTGAGATGGTTTTAAGCTCTGGCTTGATAATTTCAACAAGGATTTGATAATCCTTCTGTTAGGAAAATTACTAAATAGTAATTTCATATTGCACACAATTAGTGGTTTTATAACCCCCTATCATATTATTTCTTTTTTCTTTTTAATGCTGAGGAGGCTTCTTTCTTTAACCTCTCTTTCTATGAAAGGTATCACCAGCCTTTGATCACTCCTAGCTCCCTTTTACTTGTTCTGTTGTGTTGGAACAAAAATATGTTATTACAAATGTAGCCTACAGGTTGTTAAATGTTGGTTTTATTCTCTTCCTCTGTTTGCATACTAATAATTCCTTTTTTGACTGAGTATATTCAAGGCACTGTCTATGATGATTCTGGTCTTTCCTGAGCAATGACATCTGAAGCACAACCTGTCACTGTCCTTGGAATCAGTTTGTGTTTTCCTATATAAGTTATTTGGCCTTTATTGACACTTAATTTTCTCTGTTAATTTATAGTTCATCTTCCCAGCTGCTTTATCTGCTTCTTCAGTTAATCTCAGTGTTGTGCCCTTTGCTACAAATGCAGTACTGATCTGCAATCAGATATTTGCTGGAGATTTTAGGGGAAACATTTGAGGATAGAGACTGGTTTCTTATGCCTTTTCTATATGTGCTTTATCTGTTGTTTTTCTGAGATATGCACCTAAGGCACGCTGGGTATGAACTGATCAAAAGCAGTTTTACTGACCTAACATAATAGACTTTTCTATATTTTAAAAAAAGCTTGCTTTCAAGGGTTTATACTGAGTTCAGAAGAAGAAGCAAGTGAAAGAAACTTGAGGGAAACACAGAATCTTGATTACAAATGTATTTTGTATTGGATATCATACTGTTCACTATTTTAATTTGTGGAGCTTATTTTGGGTTGGCTTTTCTTCTCATTTTCAGGAAATCCTGCTGTTGGAATTTTGAAGCACAAGGGGAAGTATTATGTTTTCAGTTCAAAACAAGCTGCATACAACTTTGCTCAAGATCCAGATAAGTTCATTCAATTGAATATAGAAAAAGCAAAAAAAAATGCAGAGCTAATTCAACTGCTTGAGCTCCATCATCAGTTTGAATACCTTGTTCCACATGCACAGGTACTGAATGCTACAGGTACTGGTACACTATGATGAACAGCTGCTGGGTCACTGGTCTAAAAGAAAACACATGATACCTATCTTTAGGAAAAAAGTATAATCCTCTGCCTGTCTGAAGGTCCATCTTTTCCAGGTCTTCAGAATGTTGAAGAAACATTTCTACTTAATGTCATTCTCACCTTATCATAGGAGAATACGTAGATCCAAAGCATTCTGGCAGTGATAAAAGCTGTTAGTCCATAGCTTAGGCAGGTCTTGTGTCTGATATTTCTTTTCCTCATTTTTGCAAAAGTAGCTTAAAAGACCAATAAATAAGTGCAACAGAAGATATGTCAGATATCATATTAACTGGAGCTTTAGCTTAGCAGTCCATCCATGTGTGCTGGATGAGGGTGTGGTGGTATCTGGGGACAGGAGGTAAGGAACATATTACAGAATAAAAGGAGAGTCATCAATAATGAATGTGATGGTGCTACTATGTGAAATTCAAAAGATTTGATTTGGATTTATAGGCAACATTCTCTACGATCCACCTGTGAATTTTAGATCCCTAGCAGTGAAAAGAATGTAGTCTTGAACTGGCCCTTTGAAGCACAGCTATAGCAGAGATGTGTGCACTTCTCCCAGTTATGATTTGTGATTTTTAGCCCATTCGTGATGACAAACTGAGTTGCCTGCATGATAAAATACTGGTGGGGGTGGGACCCTTTTTTTCCAAAATCCAATGATTAAACACTCACCAGGTAGGCAGGAGCCTGCAACTCAGCTGTGGCCTCTGGCTCAAGGATTTTCTGTCAGAAATTAAATCCATCAGATACTTAACGTTTTCCTTTTAGTGGGAGCATGGGGAACAAAAATATTATTGAATGTAAAAATCATTATCCACTTGTGGTTTGCAGGTCTCTCTTTGCTTTTAAAAAGTAGCATATCCATATGCTATTTCTCTGTATTCTTCTCAATGCCTTGCTCAGCTTTGATTGTTTCTTTTCATCCAGGTCAGAAATGCAAACAGAGGTTCAATGAAACCAACCCCAAAACGTGAGAGTGGTACTCAGACTGATACTCATATCTTGCCTCCAACTATTGTGACATCCTATGAATGGAATGAATGGGAACTGAGAAGAAAAGCTATAAAATTGGTTTGTACTGTTATTACCAGATTTTCTTCGTTGGATAACAAATTTGAGAATAAATTACTCTTAACTTTTATTCCTTGAAACTTAAATCTAACCTTTTATTCAAAGACATGCACTTCATTACAAATGGTTCAATTTTTTTGTCTAGATATTTTCTCTCCTTATTTCTAGACTTCTCTCACTTCTTCCACATTTTTACCTGTTTTTTTGAGCAGTACTCCCACTGTTTTATCTATTAATTTCAAATTTTTCACTTCCCTTCTTTATGCAATAAAGGTTTGTTGTTTTGAATTGAATTGCATTGAATATTAAGGTTGTTCTACATTCAAATAAATTTAATGAGTAGAAGATACTACTATATAGTTTTTTTTCTGAAAAAAAAGTCAGAGCAAATGTTTGTCATACTATTAGGGTTTTCTGATGAACTGGAAATCACTGTCTGTCCATAGAAGTTTGACCACATACGTAAATAAAAACTTTTAAATTAACAGTAAATATTTTAGAAGCTTCTTTCTAGGGTTTGCCAGCACATGTAGTTGTCAAGGTATAGCATCTGATTTTCACAATTCAATCAAAATGAACAACTTGTGCATACAGGGAATATTGCAATTAACAATATCAACTGAACATATAATTCTAAAGGGTTTCTTTCTTCTGTGGACAGATGCACTGTGGAGGTCTGTGGTCTGCTGCCTTTCTGTTTTTCTTTTTGCCATGACCAAAATTTTGGACTGAGGAGTCTTGCCAGTGTTGGGAGCTCATAAAGGATTCTAAGCATTCGCTGTTACTGAGGTCTATAAAGAAGCCAATTTGGTTTAAAAGAAGCCTAGCTAAAAGCCTCTTTTGCTTCTGTGAAGGACAAAAGCACATAAATAAACATAAGTTGTGGTCAGTGGCTCTTAGCATAAGCAAAAGTGAATATTTTCCAATATCTGGTCACGAAGACTGCTCACAAACAAATTTGTGGCTCATTAGTTTGAAATATTTAGAGAAAGTACTTTAAAGTACTAAGGATGTTTTATCCTTGGCTGTCCAAATGTGAGATTAGTGATGTGGAGCTGAAAGAATAAATCCTAGATGCATGCAAAAGTGCTTTGATTATGCTAATTTGTAATATGGGGTGATAAAACATTTAATATTGAAGTGATAAAATAACAGAAATAGTTTACTTGTGCATCAATGAATTTGATACTTCAGGGAAGCATCAGACATATTTGTGGGTTTTGTTAGAGGATGAGCTCACATGCATTTGGGGCTTTTTGTGTTGTTCATACTTAGCCAAAAAGCTTATAGTGGTATGAAATATTAAGTTATTACATTGTTAGAAAACCTATATGCTGTTAGAAGTAAAATTTTTAACTCACATTTGTTTCTCTGTGCAAGCATAGTTCCTTGTAATAGCATACATTCAGTCATTAAAACCCTCAGAAAATGAAAAGACTTAATATATTGTCTGCTTCCCATGCCATCTCCTCTGTTAGTTCCTTATTCTTTTCTGGATTCTGCTTGATGGCTCTGCATATAAGATTCAATTGTAGATTAAGGTACCAAATTGTGCCTACATTTAAGTGCTTCATCTTCCAATCCAGCAGAGAGAGACCTCAGAAGTGGAGTCTGGAGGATATTTTAACTTGCCCTGATACAACATTTAGGACATTTGGCCAGCTGTGTCACTCTCCAGCTTCCACTGACTCCAGCCTTTACTGATTGGACTGGACTCCAGTGAGGGACTTGCTCACTTACATGGAGTGGTCTGAATTCCAGCACGTGAGACTGGATTTTGTATATTTTGAGGAGAACATTATACCATAATTTACAGTTTTTACATCATTGCTGACATAGAAGGCTCAGTGGAATAAGGAACATTCTTTTGTTTCAAGTGCTGTCTTTGGAATATTAACACTTAGTGAGAAGTAATTTTGTTGTTGTACCTACAGCAATTTCTCTGAATAACCAGCTTTAATCGTAAATTACCCTAACTTCTACTCCTTTTCAAGGAGTTAGTGAGCAATGTGGTGTAAGAAGGCATTTTGTCACTTTTATCTGATACTTTGTGACACCAACCCCTAAACTTCATCACATTTGATAGAAACCAAAGACTGGAAGCCCTTGCCGTGAAACATTTTATTCTAACAAAACAAAGGTGAAGCATTTAACCAAAGGACAATGACCAATGGTATGAAAGTATTAAGAGGCTCATTTAAAATTGTGTGGGCTACCTGAAGCGCTGTTCCCACATCCTGTTAGTCCAGGACTTACCAAATCACAGTCACAGCCGTGTATTGACAGGAGGGTAAGGTGGGCCATGTTCCAGGTTTGTGAAGCCCTTGAATGTAAAATAGACAAACACTCCTGAATATTGTCCTGGTGCTAAAGAGTTCAAACAAAGTTTTGCTTAATCTGATTCTTTTTGTGTCCTTAGGCCAACTTGCGCCGCAAGTTAACCCATGCCATGCAGACTGATCTCAGCCACATGAGAAGAGAGAACTTCACCCAAGTGTACTTGCCAAAAGATGTTGGCACCCAGACGAAGCGTGACAACTCAAGCAATGTACCCAAACCCCAGATTTTCTTGAAAGGTCTTCGAGGAGGATCATCTCCCACTACTCACATGGTCACAGTAGACTTAACAAGACCACTGGATGAAACCTAAGGGAAAATGAGAACCCTGTAGACACATCTTGAAAGTTTATATAAAAATCCCTGAATATATCTGAATTTAGACACTAAAGATTTTGCTGTGTCTGTTGATTCCAGGAACAGTTGGTCTGTTTCATTTATCTTATCTGTTGGGGCTGCTGACTGGCATTAAGTGACAGAAGTGGTAAGCCTGAAGCACAGATTTTAAGTAGCAATTTAGAATCAAGATGTTCCCAAGGACTTTCACATCTAACATTTAAATGTGTAGCATTACTTACCCTGCAAGAGTCATTCAAATGTCACAGCTCCAGCCTTGGAGCAGATTTGTTGAGGCAAAACCAACAAAATGCATTCAGTCTGGGTCCTTGGGCCTGTCTGTCTGTGCTGGCATTAACCCAGCCCAATGAGTGTGGACCAAGGCTGGGAGGTTGAGAAGAGGGCATCTGTCTTGGGTGGTTCTGGCACCCTTTTAGATCTCCAGCAGTTTCTTGGCTAAACTGCACTGGTGAGCACACTGCAAACCATAGGAAGTTGGCTTCAGGGGATCTTTTTGAAAGCTCTGTTTTGCTTCTGTTTGAAAAAACTAAAGCACAACAGAGAAAAAGTTTTTAGCTTTATGTCATTGTGGCAAAGAAATATGTGCCAGATCTGATCAATGCAACTGCAGACAGTATTTCTGCTTGTGAAAACCCAAATTATTTGAGCTTCAGGATAAAACATCTTCTCAAATGGAAACGGGAGGTATTTTTAAACAGAGATTCTTTTCATAACAATAAAGACTTGCTCAAGCTGCTATCTGCACAATGTCCAGGTGCACTACTGTGATTGCATAGGGCATGCTAAGGTTTCTAAATCTCTTTTTTTTGTGGCAATGAAGCTTGAAGAATCAAGCTGAGTGATTTTTCTGTGGCATTGTGCAGGATAGCATTCTTTTGTTGTTTTCCAAGGTATCTGGCTTCACTTTTAAAAGTTACACAACAGAGACTAATCCCCAAAGCACTATTAAAAAAACAAAGGGGCATGGGGGGAGCACTACGAAAGAACTTTGCTAAATGGTTTTTAACCATGTGATTTTCTCTGTTGGGAAAATAAACTAATCTGTAACAGCTAGACGTGCTGCTCCTCCATATTTTTAGATTATGAGCAGGCACCAATTATTAGATTTATTAATTAAAATATTAATGCAATTACTAGCTGCAGCTTTTTTTTTTTTTCCCCAGAGAAAAATACCCTGTCGCTTCTTTATTAAATACTTTTTCTTGCTGTGCTCTCTCTATATTACTATCATTTGCTTCGAGGCTTTTATGTTACAGTTCTTACCAACAAACTAGTATTTCGAGAATCCAGAAATGCGTTTTATTTAAAAGTAAACTGATGATTGAAATTGCATTTTATCCTACTTTGTTCATTTCCACTGGAGAAGGTACTGCAGTGCTGTAAAATACCGGCGAATACAATCGTAACCTCCATCTCGGTTTTGTCGCGGCAGAAACGCGTCGGTGGCTACGAGCTCGCTCCTGGTAACGAGAAATACGCGCGTGAGATTCCTGGATGTTTGCTGCCAATGAAACAGCTCCGAAATGCGGCCGGGTGGAGCAGGATGCTCTCCAGGATATCCAGGCGGGACGGAGCTCGACTCGATGGTTCGGCGCGGGCGGCGGGGCGCTCTGGGCGGCCGCGCCGCACTCTATGGTGCGATGGGAGGAGCGGCGGGGCACGGCGGGCGGCTCCGGCCCGGCGGTCCTGGAGCCTTCGGCGAGCACCATGTCGCCTCCGAAAGGTGAGGGCGGCGGCGCGGGGCGCCCGGCGGGTCCCGCGGCTCCCGGGGGGCGGCACGGCCCGAGAACGGGGACAATTCCCACCCGCTTCCCCCGGAGGAAACGCGACCCGCGCGCACACTCCCCCTGCCTCCCCCCTGCCAGAGGGAGTGGAACTGTCCTCCCCGCTGGGGGCCGTGGCACCGGGCGCCACCACCGCGGGAGCGCAGGGGGGGAAGGGGCTGCGCGGGGTCGCGCTGGGGAGGGGCTCTCCCCGCCTGCTCTCCCGCTCTCCTGCCGCCCGGGAGCTTCTCCGCGCGCGGTGGCTCCGCTGCGTCCCCGGCGTGTGGGCGGCGGGTGCTCCCGGCACGGGGCTTGCCGGGTCCCCGGGACGCCTCAGCCCCAGTCGCCTTTCCCCCGCCGCCGGTTCCCCTCTGGGAGAGCCTGACCGTGGCGCAGCGTCTTTGGGGCTCATCCCGGGGCGCAGGCGGTCAGTGCACAGGGATATCCCCTGCACCCACCCTGTGGGCGCCGCAGGTGTCCCTGGAAACGCCGCCTCACCCGGGTGCCTATTGGAGTGTGTTTAGGTTGGACATTAGGAGGAATTTCTTCACAGATGGGGTGATTAGTTGCTGGAATGGACTGCCCAGGAAGGTGGTGGGGTCACCGTCCCTGGAGGTTTTTAAGGAAAGACTGGATGTGGCACTTAGTGGCACGTGGTGTTGTTCAGTCATAGGTCAGAATGGATGACACCAGAGGTCTTTTCCAAACTAATTGATTCCCTGATTCCCAGTGATTCTGCGTACAACGAGGCCGGACCCCTCACGGTCCCGAAGCCAGAACCTCGGGCAAGCCAGGAGGGCTTAAATCCGCCAGGAAGGTGCCGCCTGCCGCTCTTCCAGCTCCTCCACGGAGCCTTGCCCAGGGCTCCCCGGCTGCCGGCGGTGGCTCGGCGGGGCCGGGAGGGCTGAGGGGCAGGAGGCTCCAGCAGTGTGCCGGGCTCCCGCCACCCCGGATAACCTGGCAGGCGGCGGGCTGCGCTCCCGTGCCAGGCTTGGCCCGGGGCTGCCTTCCAGGAGCCCTGGCGGAGCCCTTAGATGAGCCATGGAGATGTGTGGGAGGCCCGCACTTGTATCCTGAGGCTCTTGGCCTGTCTGGTCCCTTTTTGCCAGAAATAATTTCATCCGGGTGGGATTTACTGGGAAAAAGCCCCAAAAGCTTCTTCCTGCTCTTCTTTTCTTTTGGTGGGTGTAGGTTCATTTTATCAGAAGTTACGGGTGCCCCAGCTATGCTTTCTTCTGCTCCCCTCGCTGCACTGGTACTGATGCAGACGTGAAAATAATTGCAAATACCTTTTTACATAATGCTGGAACTATCTAGTCTAGATACTAGATTCATTATGTCTTGCTGTATTTGGTTTACCCAAGTATCCAAACCATTGCCAAATTGGGGCTTCGTTGTTTTTTTTGAAGAGTACTTAGTAGAGGTAAGGATTAAGCTTGGCTTTAGTTTGGTGGTTCATAGACTTAAAATCTTCATGTATCAAATCACAGCATTAATATAATTTCTGTCAGCACTGAAACATCCTTAGAAGATACATTTTTGTAAAAACAGATGGGGTTAATTATATTTCCTGGTTGTTATGCCCTTGGATTCCCTCCCCACAATCCAAATTTAATTTAAAAATGGGTTACAGCTTGTAAGTCTTTTCTAAGCACTGTTCGTCCAAAAACTAATTGGCTCTACCTTTTAAAAGTGGTTACTGACGTGGGTAAGATTTTTATCTATAAGGAAGTAGCTAATTTAAATGATTGCAGTGGCAGGAGGTATTAACTGTACCTTGCAGAAATGTTATGCAATTGAAGACATCTCTGGCTTAAAAGAAACATGAACCAAAGCATTGGTCGCACTGGATTCAACAACTCATTCCTTTTTTAAGTGAGCAAAGTTATTACAAAACTACTTATCCTGTATCTTGTTCCCTAATCAGCAGAGGAACATAAACTTACAGCAAATAAAACTTGTTTCTTTAGGATATTTAGAACATGACAGTGGCCCCAAAGGTGCTGCTGAATGACCAATACCCACCAGAGAGATGCCAAACATAACAATCTACCAGTCTGAAAAAGGTTTTTGTAGAAGCTGCACATTTGCTGATGTCTCATGTTTGGTCTTGCCTTTGTGCAGAGAAATCCCATTTGGAGTTGGGTGCTGTTCTCTTTGCTGGCTCAGATGCAGGCTTAGCTGTTCCCTGATCTGGGAATGCACTGGAGTGGCCTGATGGAACCCTCAGGCCTTAGAGGAGTGCGATGGATGAAAAACTGCCTTGTGCCAGGAGACCTCGGCCAGGCTAACTCCAAAATTTGGCAGGATAGTAGCTGGTCCAGGTCAAAACTGTTACCAGTATTGCTACTGTTGTAGGAGTATAGCAGCGGGGAAGACAGAGGGGAAAACACAAATGATACACAGTCCTTGTGTGGTTTAATTTACTGGGAGAGCCTTGACCTTAGACCTTTCTACAGGGAATTTTTCAAGAAAGCCCTCTGTGTGAAGTCCCGAGCAAAATCTTCTTCTTTTACTAACTTAGGGGAGAAATAGGGCTGATGGAAAAACTGCCTTATTTATTAAGATTTGCTAGATTTCTTTGCTGATACTGAGCTTTTCCTCTTTTTGCTTTTGCTAGTCTGCCAACACTCTTTGTGTCAGAGTTCAGTATATTACATGAAGAGGATCAGCTGCCATTTCAGAGCGAGTGCCTACTGTCAGCTAAAGAGCAGGAAAGCACAGAAAGACTTTTTGATTGTTATTAGATAAATATTAATGTATTATTAGTTTTTTCTAGAGTGAAAGATGATTAGGAGGGCAAGAAAGCATCTTATTTTCAAGCACTTGGAGTTGCTGTACAAACTTTTTGAGAAGACTGTAAAATTTAACCAAAACCTTTTTATGGGAAGTGTTTCCTAACATTGTAATTATTGTCTGCTGACACAGTGGTGGTGTTTGATACATCTCTCCAGCTGGAGAACACAGTGTTTCCGTTCTTAAATTAACATGGTGGTGTGGCTGAGTCGTCTCCTGTGTTTTGTTGCAGAAAATGTCAGCTTGCTGTTCAAGCTGTACTGCCTCACGGTGATGACCCTGGTTGCCGCCGCGTACACGGTGGCTCTGCGGTACACCAGGACAGTGCAGGCTGAGCTCTACTTCTCAACCACGGCCGTGTGCGTCGCTGAAGTTATCAAGCTGTTCCTGAGCCTGGGCATCCTGGCTAAGTAAGTGTGGGAGTGCTCATCAGTGCTTTGAAAACCAGCCCTTGCTTCTAACCTCAGACTCTCAGGTACTGAAGGGCAGATGTGTTTGAGAATGTGGCTGGATAATTGTGCTGTGGAAGGGTAATTTTAGAGCAAGTTAGAGCTGGCGAGTCCTCACCAACTGCTTTGTACACAGCACAATATTCAGGTGTGTCCTTTCTACATATTTTCTATTTCTGTATGCTTTGGAATCAGTTCAGAGTGTCAGCATGGATTATCCACGATGTTTTGGATCTTTAAAATGTTGGTGTAGGTGAAAGTTGGACTTCTGCTGTGAGCCATCATCTGCTGAGTTACATAAAAGTTCCTACTAATAAATTTTCCCAAACAATGTTACAGACAGACATTTTGCTGTCTCTAATGATCTGCAAACCAATGCTTAAAGACTGTGATCAAAAAATTCTAGTTTTTGTAATCCCAGACTGCTGCTAAGAACTTTAGTCCATGCATGAGCATCTCAAGTAGGGAGGCTGCCTTTTCTCTCAGCTCCCCTACATCCTTCCTAGGAAGCATCTATATTCTGGACTTTTCCAAAGCCCAGTTCTTGCTGCTATGGTAGAATTTGTTCTTTTAGGGTCTCTATCTCTCTTTGTGGCTTGTGGTACATCAGAAGGCTGGCTGTTATGTCCTAGAGGATAATGGTGTCACATGATGTACTTCAGATTTTCATCAGCTCGTTTCCTCTTAACATACAAATGGCATTTTACTTGCTTTAGAAGTTAGATGGTATTTGAACTTTTTTTTTTCCTAATCTTTCATTAAATAGAATATTTTAGAGAAAGCAGGTGTGACCAGTGGGGACTTTCTATTTTTCTTTTCATGCATCCTGGGCTTCTCACTGTCAGCACAAAATGCTGGCAGAAACAATCCTGCTGACACGTGGTTCTGCTGTGGTTCTCACTGTTGTGAGCAGTGAGGATCCCACTGGCTCTCTGGAGACTGTAGCAGCCCATGCTTCCCAATAGTGAGGGACCTCTGGGGAGCCTTACCTGTGTGTGTAGTTTGTCAAATCTTGTGCACCTGGGACCCAGGCTGTTTATAGTACACCTAGTGCAGCAGGGTAAGTGATTCCTTTTGTGGAGGGTCTGTAATATTGTGTTCATTAAATGTATGAATGGTCTTTTTTACTTGAAATAATTAAAAACTAAATTACTTTTAACTCAGAAAAAAGTCTTAGCACATTGATGGTTTTAGAACTGTCCTGCACAACAAAAATTCTCTGTAGCCCATTACCCTCTCTTTTTCAGCAGAGGATGTGTAGAATGGAAATGTAGCCAAGGGGGCAAGCATGGGCTCAGCTTTCTTTAGTTGGTGGCAGAAAATTATGGATTCTGTTGTCTTGTGTTGGCAGATATGATGACAAGTCTTTCCTCCTTCATTTTGCTTTTCATATCTCTGCAGATCTGTGTTTTCTTCACTGATTTATTTTCTAAGCCAGGAGTCCTAGTTTCATTTTTCTGAGACCATCCTTGGAGCATTTCCAGTATTGTTATATCCCTTTTGAAGCAGGATCCAGAGCTGCATGCTGTATTCAGGACATGAACATGCCATGGCATTAGGCAGAGGGGTGAAGGTGCTTTCTTTCTGGGCCTCAGATCTTTTCCTAAGGATTCTGCTCATTTCTCTGAAGCTGATGCCATACTTGAGCTGATACCTTCCAAGAACTACTTGGATCTTTTTGCCAGGTCCCCATAACTAGATGAGAGAGGCTTGCTGTATATAGGGGTTGTCATTTCCTGTGGTTCTGTCTCGTTTATTGACACCTGAGCCTTCTTTACCCATTAAAATTGGGAAGACTCAGATTCACTGAGCTGTTTGGAGGTTATAATGTCTATTCTGACCCGGTCAGCTGGTGGGGTTTTTCTCTCCATAGCTGAGGGAGAGATGGGCACCAGCAGGCACCTTTCACCAGGCCATGCTCACCTCTCCTTGGTAGCATGTCTGGCATGCTGGTAGGTCCAACCCCAAGTAACCTCCCTTCAGAATCACCTATGAATATGCTGAATAAAGTAAAGAGTAAAGGAGACACAGAATGCTGAAAGCATCAATTCCAGCATAGCTTCTTTCTGTGTCTCCTTTACAGCTTCCTTCAGTTTTAAGTCCTTACCAATTTGTCTCAGCCAAGGCAAGGTGCCTTTGTGAGCAGTGAGCAGTCAGAAGATAGAGAGTACCATCTGGTTTTACTGTACAGCAGCATACATTTGTGTGGGTACCTTTTCTTTTTGAAAGAGACAACATTACTAACTGCAGTATACAGGATGCTAGAGTACAAATCTCCCACTGTTCCAGCTGCCAAATTTGTTTTCTTACACATTGTTTCATGATGGCTTCACTGTTTACTCTTAAGGCATTTCCTGGAGGGCACATTAAATGGATGAATGCCAAAGAATTGTCTTTCAAAAGAGAAGCTTATGATAGTTTAAGCTGTGCTAATCATTAACTCAAGTGTACTCTCCATTTCTCATGCTTATTTAAAGTCCTGTTCACCATCTGGTAATAGCATTTTCTACATTCTTATCTGGTACATAACTACTTAGCAATGGAAGGAGAAAAACAGAGATGTTTTGAAAATTCTAGTTTTAACTTCTGCTTTCCTAACAAATGTGTTTTTATGTTGCATAACTGATAGTTATTAGTATCTCTCAGCTCTTCATACCTAGGAGTTGGCTTTGCCAATGGGGTAGTGAACTTGTGAAAGGGGAAATGGCTTTAAAGTGAAAGAAAATAGGTTTAGATTAGCTATTAGGAATAAACAAACTCTTTAGTGTAAGGAATCTCTGGAACAGGCTGCCTAGAGATGTGGTGGATGCCCCATCCCTGGAAATGTTCAAAACCAGCCTTGGGTTTGGATGGGGCTTGGAGCAAATTGGTCTAGTGGGAGGTGTCCCTGCCCATGGCAGGGAGGTTGGAACTAGATGGTCTTAGGGTCTCTTCCAACCTGAACCATTCCACAAAGAAAATTGTTTATGTTTTAAAATTCGAACCTAGATCCACATCCAGAAAGCTGAATTCAAGCTAGATAATTTTTTATTTTCTAATTTGATCTTGCAGCATACTTCTTTGGGCACCTAATTTTGCATTATGGAGGTTTGCTTTAAGTATATGGAGGTTTGTTTTTAGTTATTTTTTTGGCCATGTACTAAATTCAACTTACAGTTAGAGATTCTTGGTAAGTGCATGCTTCAGAGAGCACATCCACTGCACAGATGAACTATTAGATGGTTCATCTTCTTGTTCTCAACTAAGGGGAAGATGGCGATTATTAGACACATGTAATTCTTCGTTGTTGAAATTGGGTTCTAGAAGTCAAAGTAGGCAGAAGCTACTATTGCTGCTGTGACTTTACTTTAAAAATGTGACCAGCAAATTCATTGAGAATTTCACATATATCTGACACCAGATTTCTGTCTGGAACAGAAGCAGGTGTAGTTTAAATATTATTTTCTTGTTTGACAGCCTACCTTAGTATCAATGAATAGAAGAAGTTATTGCTGTGTGGTATTTGTTTTAATTCTTATTTTCATAGAGTAGAACTCTTTCTGTGCTAAATATATTTTATTTTCAGTTACACTTTTGAGATAGAAGCACTTTATTCCAGCTGTATTTGGGTATTACCTAATTTTCTTGTACGTCTTATATCCCAGTCTTAGACAATGTAATAAATACATTCAGAAATGGAACAAACCACCAAAATTTGCCCTTAATATCAATGACTCCTAACGTTTTATACAGTTCTGTATCCAGTGCAATTAACCATGGTGAGCAATAGCATGAACTTTCTTATATTGTAAACTTCACTTTAAGTGAAGCTATTAACTTTAAGCTATTTGTCCATAGATTTTCTTTGTCATGATTGTTCATGGCTAGACATGTCTGTTTTTTTGTGTGTGCTTTCTGTTATGGAAAAACACAAAAAGAATCTTTTGTAGCTGCCTGTATAAAGACTGATCTCCCTACAGGGAAAAAAACAAACAGGAAAAGGAAGTATATGCTTGATGCAAGTAGGGAGGAAGGCAAGGAAGGAGAGAACTTTGGATGGAAGGATCATGAGAGGGTAAAGGCTGTGAATCTTTGGAGAGGAAAAGTTTAACAACTGGAGTACAGGGTCAGGGGTTGATTAGGAAAGGAAAATATGCTGAAACAATGTGGTTAAAGCTATTTATTCATACAAATGTGCAATAGAACGACAAGGAGAATTAAATTGAAGAGCAGTACAGTTTGCAAGTTGCAAGGCCTGTGGGAGGGGGCAGGAATGATTTTGGATGTTGGTATTTGTCAGTGCTAAGTGAGAGAAGATTGGAAAGGGGAGCCATGGGAGAACTGAGAAGAGGACTGGAGCAGCAGCAACAAGTAAACAGCAAATGCCAGATTGATGTACGAGCAATAAGGATGAAGCAGTAATGCAGAGGGCAGCTGTGAAAACCTGAGTAGCAAACTGCAAAAAGAGCCAGCAGCAACATTGTTCTTCCCCATTGCCTGCTCTGTCACACTCTGTAATTATTTGAAGGAGAGGTGAGAAATGCAAAGACAGGGACAGGCACAGGGAGCCCTCACACACCCACCAGACTTCTTCATGTGTGTGCTGTTCAGCATCTCCCATAGCACAAGTGAGACTGGGAACCCACGGCTGACTGAGGAATGAGAGGTTTCCTGGGTAAGTAGTGTGCAAGGGTGCAATCCTTTTTTGACTGTACTGTGAGGCCCAGTTAAAAGGGGATCTGGAAAATCATGGGCATTTGACATCTCACACAAATATTAATAGCCAGTAAAAAAGGGGAGATGTGAGCAGCAGCCTTCTGTTCCACTGCCTATATTGACACACTGCTACACATTAATGCATCTAACTTCCTGATTCCAGAATGTCTCTCTTGACTTCAGGGGTTTCTACTTGTTGAAAACCTCACTTGTTTTTTGCTAGTTAACCTTATTTTTCTTTTGTCAGCAGAAAGTACAACTGATTGTGGAGGACAAATTTTCAGCCCTCCCAAGGGATTGAATTGATTTGATTTCTGTTTTAAATACCAGTTTAGAAATGCCCTCCATTATGCTAATATTTTATTTTGCAGAGAAACTGGAAGTCTGACAAGGTTAATAACATCTTTAAAAGAAAATGTGTTTGGAAGTCCTAAAGAATTGCTAAAATTAAGTGTTCCATCTGTGGTGTACGCTCTCCAAAACAACATGGCGTTTGTGGCTCTTAGCAACTTGGATGCTGCAGTCTACCAGGTAATACAGGTTTCTGTCAGTAACAGATCTGGAAATATATTTCTCTTTCCTGAGTCATGAGGCACATGTGTCAGGTATCTGTCTGGCACACAGCACTCACTTCAGCCTCAGTGTTAAAAGCAAAACTGTGCTTTGTTCTATTCAGAGCATACATGCTGCTGCAGAGCTCTGGCTTTCTGAGCTAAGCCACTCACTGCTGGAGTCACTTCAAATTCACTTTGTAGTAGATGGTGATGGATCTGTAGGAAATCAACGAACATCAAAATCTGTCATTCTGTAGCTGAATTTTCTATTTTATTTTCTTGTTTTGGAGGACTTCATAAAACCATGTCCTCTGCACTAGATTCCCATCTTTTTTAGGTGACGTACCAGTTGAAGATCCCTTGTACAGCTCTGTGTACAGTCCTGATGCTGAACCGTAGCCTTAGTAAGTTGCAGTGGTTCTCTGTCTTCATGCTGTGTGGTGGTGTTACTCTTGTTCAGTGGGAGCCTGCTCAGGCTACAAAAGTACAGGTAAGAGTTAATATTTTGCCTCTTCAGATAAACAATCCTTACCTTTGGCTTTCACCTTTATTGTGTACCAGTTCAGGAAAGCTTGTGGCACTGCTCAGGTCTCACTTGTTGGAAACGCAACTGATTGCTACAATTAATATAAATTACCACAGCCATTGTAATCAGTCTAGCCCACCATCCTAGGAGTGTCTGAGTATTAGATTGAGTGAGTAATAGATTGTTTCCAGCAGTTGGATTTGGTAACATTGTAATTGTTGGAACAGAGAACTTGGAATCAAGGCACTGAGAGGAATTAGGAGCGAAACTCGGTGTCATTCAAACACACCCTTCGGAGGCGCTGACCTAATGCTGCTGTAGGGAGAAACAAGCGTCTTCTGTTCCTTAGGTCATAGCTGCTGCTCAGCTGCATGAGTGGGAAAGGCAGGTCCTGCCTCTGGGAGCACTGGCCACAGCCAAGCAGACAGTGCCTCTGAGCACCGTGAGAGTACCCAGAGAGTGAAACACCACACAGCTACACTGAGCTGAGGGACAGCCCTACATCAGCAAGTGCACGTGGTACTGCAGTGAAATGCTAATAATTTTGCTCTACTTAGTAAAGTACCTCTGTGCCCTGGTTTTGGGTGAGATAGAATTAAATTTCTTCCTAGTAGCTGGTTCAGTGCTGTGTTTTGGATTTAGTGTGAAAATAGTGTTGGTAACGCTGGTGTCTTGGTTGTGGCTCTGCAGTGCTTACCCTGAGTCCAGGTCTTTTCAGTGTCTCCTGCTCTTCCAGTGAGGAGGGGCACAAGAAACCAGGTGGGAGCATGGCCAGGGCAGCTGACCTGAACTGGCCAAAGGGATATTCCATACCATAGGAGGTTACACCCAGTATGGAAAATCAAGGAATTTGGCCAGGAGGAACTGATTGCTGCTGCAGCATGGGGCTGAGCATCTGTCAGCAGGTGGTGATCAATTATGTTGTGCATCACTTCGTTTTCTTGGGTTTTACAGCTCTCTCTCCTTTTGTTAATACTGGAATTATTAGTAATTTTTATTTTGCTTCAGTTATTAAACTGTGCTTATATCAACCCACAAAGTTTACCTTTTGTTTTCAGTTCTTTTCCCCACTGTGGGGCTTGGGAGGAGCTGTGTAGTGCTTAGTTACTGGCTGAAATTAAACCACAGCACTGTGGAATTCATTACTGTGAATAACTGAAGTGTTGTATCCTTTTTTGAAATAATGGTTGATGTTGCAGGTGGAGCAGAACCCATGGCTAGGGTTTGGAGCGATTGCTGTGGCAGTGCTGTGCTCAGGATTTGCAGGTACAGTATTATTTCTGTACATGGGTTGCATCTAAAGGACTGGAGACTTCACAGCATTTAAAACTGAACATTCTACATTTGTTAACTGTCTTCCTCCAATAGTTTATTCCCTCTGCCCATAATTATCTTCTCCTTTTGGTAATTATGGCAGATTCATAACATGATTACTCCCATTGTCAAGCAAATGATAAGAGCATGTACCATTGGTTTTACATGATGGTACATAGAGGGCTGGTTTGCAAGTGGAAGTGTCTTTCAAATGCTGTGAATAAGACTGTAGGGAGCAGCATAATGACTCACTCAGTACATTTAATTAATGTACATCAATTTTATAAAGTTTACTTTGCAGTGAATAGCTCCCCTCTGGTGATCACATGAATACTTTTTTTTATAAGAGGAACTGAGCTCCTCGCTCAGTTCTTGTACCAGCTCAGCCCTGAAATACACATTGCTTTAGTTCTGGAGATGGAAAATCTAACTGGGATGTAGAGGGAGCATGAGAAAGGCAGAGGTAGTTTAGTAGCAGGAAGCCTGGATAAACTCAGTGAAGGATTTTTGGTTTTGTTTATTTTTGCTTTGTTCTAAACAGTGTCTCTCCTCAGTGTAGTTTTTCCTCTGGCTTCTGGAGAAGGACACCAAAACTTTAGGACAAGTGAACTGGTGCTCAGAAGTAAAGAAATGCAAATTATTTGTTAATTTGAAATTTGGCTCACGGGGCATATTCCCCTGACTGTAAATTGGATTCTTCCCCCCTCCTCTGTAAAAAACCAAGGTACTATCACCCATGTCTGGTACTGGAAAGTCTTGCAAAAATAATGTTGTGCTGTGCATAGTTGCTCATTACTCATGGAAAAACATTCTGGTGGGTAGAGGAGGAAAGGAGGAGAGTGTCTTTCTTATTTGGTGTCATTTCAGTGAAATGGGCACTTTGAAGCAGAAATACTAAATAAAACTGTGTGGAGCTCAGTCAGCTTTTCCTGGAAGGTTATGAATTTCTTCATTTAAATAGATCCTTCCAAGCCACAAGACAATACAGCCTTCGAGTCTCCTAAAACTCCTGCTTTCCCCCATAATGTGGGTCAACAGCTGTGTTTCCAAGGGTCTGCAAATTCAGAGCACTGAGAGGCAGGCAGCTTGAGACACTTGGGGCTTTCTTCTCCTGCAAAAGGATTGCAGCTTGGGTTTCCTTGCTGACAGCTGAAGCTCTGGGGCAGCTGGGAGGGACTGTGTTTCATCCACAGAGCTCCTTGTGCCCTTGGGGCTTTACATGTTGAAAACATAAAATCTATTCAAATTCCCTCCCTGTTCTTCCTTCCCACGCTCACATGAAGCAGTTGCTTTGCCATTAGCCCTTCAGTCTCTGGACTGACCATGTTTTATGGTGGGTTTTATTAGTCCAGCAAAATGAAAAAAAAGGTTGTGTGTTTTTGTCACTTAGAGATGGAAAAAAAGTTTATTCTTCAAAGAGCTGATCCTGTGATAATTTCCATGTATCTGGGGCCCCAACAATGCATTTAAAAGCTTTGGAAGGATAATTTAATGGCAGATCCTTTGTGACTTAAAACAGTTCTGAGGAGTAAGTTCTCCTAATCAGCCCCTATTATTTTCTTCATCTTGCCTAGTGGATTTGTGAATTGTATATTCACAAATCTAGAAGCATAGTTTTATTGATTTGCCTACTGTTTTCTCTGTTTATAGCATTTACAAGTATGGTTCATACTCAAGCCAAATTTCTGTTGTGTTGATTATACCTTGTTGTGCTCTGTGGGTCCTCTCAGGGAGCAGAAACCTCATGGTAATTATTCTGGGTTATTTTAAAGGCTGCTGCCATTAACAATTCTTGTTTGTTGTTGTTTACACTTCACAAATTTATATTCTTAAGAGATAATATCATATTTCCTTGGTTTTATAGTTATTTAAACCCCTGAAATACAAATCTGCTTTCTCATTTATTCACCATAAATACTCACTGTATTCTACTAAATTATAAATTGCATTTTTCATTAATAAAAGAGTAGCAAGACCTTCCTTGAAGCTAACTTGGGGAATTTTTTTTTTGGGGGGGGTGTGCCTAGGGCTTCTAACACATGAGTCTTTGTGCCACTTTGTTGGTTCCATATTATTTCCTCATGTTGTATGAAGGATCACGTGTGATATTAATCACCAATAAACTTCTAGTCAATAGGGCTCTCACTAGAAGGTCATGGAAGTCACTGGCAAGAGTCGTGCAAACTGCTCTCTTTGTTTTGAAATGTTGAGGAAATTCCAGAGCTTGGCAGAGTCCTGATGGGTGAGCAATGGTTAAAAAGGCAGGTGGTGAAGGCCTCGCCAAATGTCTGCCTCTTAGTCTGACAAATGCCTCCCAAGTAGAATAATGAAGAAGTATTTGGGGAGTCTCAGTAATACAAAGCATAAAAATAATGCTCTTCAATGTTTTATTGAGAACTAGAGCTTTAGATTAAAATGAATTCCACTTCCTCAAAACCAACTGGTAGTTTCAATTAGCAGGCGGCCTCGGTTTTGATTTGCTCTTGTAATCAATCCCCTGAAATTGTGGTTTCAGAACAAGCTGCTTTGCCAAATGCTCTGCCAGCACAAAGCTCCTGAGCAGGTTTCAGTTTCAGTACTGAGGTAATACAGATCCTCCCTTCCTCCCCTACCCACCAAGAAAAACCAGATTAAAATGAATCTAAAACTAAAATCAACATAAAATTATTTTCATGGATTGAAAATGAGTAAAGACAGGAAAGGATAAGGATAAACAAGATTGAAGCAGACCTTCCCACTGAGTCAAAGGAGGTCTTGTTAAACTCAGCCCCAGTGGTTTAGGCCTAACGGTTTTAACTGCACTTAACAGCCTAATTGAAACAATTAACAGAAGATTCTATGAGACAACAGTACACCTTGGTGGGCTAAGTTAGTTACAAATCTGAAGTACTTGAGAATATAAAAGGGAACATTCCTAGTCCCTTCATGCTCACACAGACACAGAGGAGTTTGTACAGGATGGAAAATGCCCCTCGAGTTCAGTGAAGTTCTCCCAAGGGATGCCTTTTCATCTTCTCAGCGGGCCAAGGGTTGAGCCTTGAGGAGTGGGGGCCCCAGCCCTGGATCCATCACTGGTGTTCAGCAGTGGGCTTCCAAGGATAGTGAACTTGAGAGTTTGCTGGCTCTAAGAGGTTGTCTGGTTTTAAAATGCAATAAACCATGAATCATTCTTCTTACTGAAATATTTTTGGTGTTTTGTTTTGTTTTTTTCCAGGAGTTTATTTTGAAAAGGTGTTAAAGAGTTCAGATACTTCCTTGTGGGTGAGGAACATTCAGCTGTACTTGTCTGGGATTGTGGTGAATTTATTCGTTGTGTACATGTCAGATGGAGCCAAAGTTTTTGAGAAGGGGTTTTTCTATGGCTACACGTACTACGTCTGGTTTGTCGTCTGTAAGTACCTCGTGGTTTTAGTCTTTTGGCATTGTTTTTCTTCTTTAACAATGATGCAACAGATTGCAGGAAGCTACAAATTCGGTCTGACACGCTCTCAACTGTGTTTTGAGGGATTTTATTTAAGAGTATCATTTTCTTGGAAGTTATTCACTTAATCAATTTAAAATTGTGCTGAAACAGCAGCCTAAATAATTGACTAGCAAGTAGATCGTCTTTAAATAAGTTTTATCTTATTTACTGGGTGCCACATAGACATCCCATTCTGCTGAGTGATCTGTTAAATCCCTAATTAGGACAATGTAGCCCAAAGCAGGAGCTAGTAGCTAGCTCCATTTAGTGGAGTAAAATGCATCATTTCAAGAGTAAACTACTGCACCTGTACTTATGGTAACTCCTTATCTACTTCCCAGTTCTGGCCAGCGTGGGAGGGATCTACACCTCGGTGGTTGTTAAGTACACAGATAACATCATGAAAGGCTTTTCTGCAGCGGCTGCCATTGTTCTCTCTACTGTGGCCTCAGTCATCCTCTTTGGTTTTTGGATAAGTAAGTTCCTTTTTGCCTTTGATTTGATGTCTGTGCATGTTTCCTGCCTGCCCAGCCTGCTCTACACAACTCATACCAAAGCCATCCTTATGCTCCCTCTCTGTTTTTCTGGTTTTATCTTCTAAGTCTTCTTCAGGACTCCTGTCCACTAAGGCATGATCGGTCCCTGTTGTGGTGCACAAAGGTGCCTGATGACTCTGTGCTTTCAAAGGCATCGGTGCTTTGTTCTTTCAGAGGCATCTACAACTTCAAAGAGAAAGAACCTTTCTGGTTCAAACAGCTTTATTTTCATGCATCACTTTCTGCTGCAGTTTAGTGTGTGATGCAGCTGTTTACCTGGGACTGCTGTTGATGGGTTATTATTCTCGTTGGGTTTAGTACAGCCAGTGCCAAATTAATTCCTCAGCTATTCTTCAAGGGCTTTACACATCCCTGATGAGTTACACCCACTACTGCATTAACTTCTGCTTTCCCCATCTGCTGTGGACACCAGCATGTGAGAAAGTCAAAGAGCAGCTGGGGTTGTGACTGACTGATGTGGTGAATGTCTTTGAAAGGAAACAGCAGATGGCTCTGGGCTGTTCTGCAACTACAAAGGATCTTCTCCCCAGTCAAGTGTGTCTGATACTGCACTGTGTCTGCCCAGCACTCCTGCTCAGTCCTCCTCAGTTTAGTCGTGGGTAGTTTCCTACCCTAATCCAAAGATGGTGTGGGAAAATGGTGGAAAAACTACCTTTTTGATGTAGTGAGACAAGACTTAAGGAAAGTTTGCATAAGGAGAAAATAATAAGTGTTTGGCTGCAAAAGAGCACCATAAAGCAATAGATGAAAAAAAAATTAAAAAACTTGGGCAGTGTTTTCTGTGAAAGCCTCATTAATAGAGTTTCTTAATAACCTTGTCTAGACATGGAAAGGCAAAAACGGTGTTATCACAGGGTACTTTATCACATCCACTGGCTTTTTATGATTAAATTTATTGTAATGTAAGCCTGTACCGATGGCACCTGGGACTGCAGGAGATGCTTCACTCTTGCTTTTATGACCACCAGCACCACCATATTCTTGCTGGTGAGACTAACTGGAACCATGTGGGGATTGTAAACACTCAAGAGATCCCAGTGAGAGGGTGAAGCTAAATGCTGTGACTTATCAATAGCTTGCTGTCTTGTTTAATTTTGGATAACTTCAGTATTGTCATTCAGATATCATAACTTAACATGGCTTGCTGAAGGTTTCTTATATGAATGTATTTATTTTGTCTCCTTTCAGCTGTTACCTTCTCCCTGGGTGCTTCCCTGGTGTGTATTTCTATTTACCTCTATGGATTACCTCGACAAGACACTACCAAAATACAGCCCTCAGAGACTAAGAGCTCAAAAGAGAGACTTGCTACTGTGTGATGTCGTCCATAAAAATGGACAGATGGACAAGAGAAAAAATAGACTTTAAAAAAAAACTGCATTTTTTTTTCAAAATTAGCCTTAAGTTAGTAATGAAATGGTTTAAGTGGGATAGACTAAAAGCAGAAGTTAGTTCTGTTTTACATGTGGAGATTCCAGTGGCTGACACAGGCTACACTGCAGCTGAGGAGCTGGCTGGGTATTTTATGGAAGGTGTTCTTCATTCACATGGACAATGAAGAGTCTCATGTACAAGGATAACCCAATGAAGGAACTGATCACTCAATTGTACATAATGTATATAACGGAGGGAAATCGGTTCTTTGTGTATTTGATAAATTGTCTTGCTCTTTGAGGGCAGAAATGCCTGAAAGCTTCATAGAAAAAACTATTAAAAAAAAGCAACTACTGCCAGCATTTTCTCTTAAAATACTTGGTAATTGCAGTTTGGTTAATGACAGGAAGAGTTTCTCTTCTAGGCAGAGTAAGTATGAGATGATGCAACTCTACAGGGAACCTCCCTGCTTTGAGCATCACCTACCTCAGAGTGATTAGAGGTAGCCCTTGTTTGGTTTAAAAAGTCAGATGAAAGACTCTGAAGCTGTGGATTTTGTTTTACTCTTTAAACGTTTTTTTGTATGGGCTGTAGGTGGTAAAGGGATCTTCTATGCGTTGTACAGGGGAAGGTTTGTATTTGTTCCTGCACCTCTGGCTTAAGTGTGAATGACTCAACACAAAGTTGCTATCTAGAAGATCTTTTCTCTCTCAATCTCTGTGCATACAGATGCTTGAAAAGGGTTCCTGTAATGCATGTTTACCTTTAATTCAGTGCAAACTCTGTATCCTCTGAGGCCTTCCAGATATTTCAACTCTATATGGAGGGAAAACTGACCCTGGTGCATTTGGGAAACTTGATGACATTCACAGTGGAGTTGAAATGTGACCATTTTCATACTCTTAGCTACATTTTTCTGGACATGAATTAGGCAGCTGGGCTTTACTTGAAAGTGGGGCACGTTAAACACAGAGGTAACAAACATGCCTAAATTCTCTTCCAGTGGGAGAGGATCATCTCCCTGCCTTTCGCCAACTGTTCCACCACAGTGCTGCTCTTGGGAGGCAAGAATTCCATGGTGGAGGGGATTGCCAGGCACCCGCAGGACCTCACAGGTGCTGCTCCAGCTGTCTAGAGCAGCGTGAGGCTCAGGGGTGCCAAGCAGCATCTGCCACACGTGCCTGTGTGCACAGTGCTGAGGGAGCACTGCGCTTCCTGCTCCACCGGCTGGCCAGCAGTCTCTTCTCGCCAGCCATTGTCACTGGAGCAGAGGAAGGGCTGAGGAGCAGGGTGTGCCAGCTGGCAGCTGGGCTTGGCTGAGGGGAATGCAGCACAACACCCAGGAAAAGGTCTCTGCAGGGTCTGAGTAACTGTTACGACAGACAGAGCACCTGGAGCCATTGTACCTACAGTGGCAGCTGTAGGAGTGGAGACCTTTGCTAAGGGCAGCACAGTTAACACCACTTCCTCTACCAGAAGGATGTGATATTTACATGGCAAACACACAGCAGTTCCCTTTCATGGGAAATTCCAGGTAGAGTAGTGTCTTAAGTTCACTGCTGCTACCAAATGCCTGAAGAAGATGATTGTGACAGCCTTGCCCCCTGCAAATGGCTGTGCCACACCTGCTCTTCACCAGCTGGTAAGATGGAGAACACAAACCTCCCAGCGCAGATGGAGCTTCCAGCCTGCAGTAGCAGTGACACGCAGGAGAGGATTCATACTATTGTGGAAAAAAACATTTTACTAAGAATTATGATTTGACACTGGGTCCAGCCTCTTTACATTTGAGTTACGGGTGTAATGCCAAGAAGTTTCATTCCGTTGGCTAGAACCGAGCGTGCGGCGTGGAAGAGACACAGCCGAGCCTGGAAAACAAGGAAAAAAGTCATTTTAGGGTAGTGCTACAGCATAGGGTGTGGTTCTTGGGACAGCAGTGAGATGCAAAGGTGAGAACACCATGTGCAGCCTTGTCCCTGTGCAGTGTCGGCCCCCACTGGGACCGGGATCTACACAAAACCTGAGTACTAAGGAACACACGGTGCTGCCAGAACTCACCAGCTGCTGGCAGCCCATTGCACTGTCAACAGAGGGACACTGTCCAACAAAGGAAGGTGGAGAGGAATGCCCAGCCCTTGAGGCAGAGCAAGCAGAGATGCCTGAACAAGAGTGCAATAACTAAAAACTGAAAATCTTCCATGCACCAGAGGCTAGTACAGCCTGAGGATACTTCTGGAATCCCTCCCCTTGCTGTGCCTGGGTGACAGGCTGTCAAACAACTATGGGCTGTTTTGAAAATTTCACTCTCCCTTGTGAATGTCTTGGCTGTTACACAGCTGGATGTTTGGGAAGGGCTCTATCAAGCTTGCTCCAAAAACCATAGTTCTTGAAAGCTATCACATTGCAAGATGTTATTTACAGGCTAAGGAACTGAAGTTTTCCTTGACATTTGATGGAGTCCATCTCCAAAGGCACAAAGGCCTACAGTATCTAAGCTCAAATACAGACTACAGCTCCACCAATTCCACTGAATGTTTTTCCCCTACAGCACAGCTCAAAACTTAAATGTGATTTCCTACCAAAATCAAATAGGTAATTCCTTCTGAAATAGATGAAAGAAAATAAGAGAGGCAGTGTAATTAATATATTATTTACTGAGTTGTAAGGGAGTCAAACATTGCCTGGGAGATCAGTAAAAGAATTTGCATTTATTTGGAATGGCACATTAACAGTTGTCAGCCTCTGTGCTTTAGCTATAAAGGCAATACCGAAAACTTGGGATATGTGGGTGGCAAGAAGGAGGAGACAAGATTCAGTTCTCTCCTAATTCTCTATCTTCCCACATACCCACTAAAGGAAACCATCAAAAGTCAACGAGCAAGTTAAATGCTCAAATGTTTACTGTTAAAACACTTAGGAGGAAAGGTGCTGAGAAGACTGGGTCTGGAGCAGTTGTCCTTAGTGAGTGTTGTGTTTTTGGAGGATCAAGCAGAGCAGCCCTTTCCGGAAGGCACAGCTGTGAACAGCAATCCCTGCCTTCCCAAAGCGGTGCCGCCCACGGCAGAGCCTGGCTGTCGGCTCCTCCGCCTGCGGGCTCGTATTCCCCCAGTGGTGACACAGCTGGGCTGGCAAGCCCTGACAGATCCTTCCTCGGGGCCGCCCTCCAGGCTCCAGCCCCACTGTGCCATACCTGTGCCACCTCAGGGGTGCTGCCTTTCACGGGAAGGGTTTTGTGTGCCACGGCTGCCAGGTGGCTGAAAGGGAAAACACGGGAGAACGGTGAGAAGGAGCAAGTCACTTGACAAACTGCAGCGCTGTGGGCTACAGAAAGCAGCAGAACTGGAAGAACTACCCACAACTGCAGCATGCCACAGGCTGATTTCCAACAGCCTCTTCACCTGGCTGAAGGAGGGTATGGTTTGCTGTAACCTGCATGTTTTTGATGGTATGCCCTGACAACTTAAATTCTCCTAAAATAACCCCAGAATAACCTCCCCGCTTCATACATACCCTCCCACTCCTTGCCCTCCATCTCCCCAAAAAAACCCACAAACCAATCTCAAAACTGCTCTGGGAAGATCCTTGAGAGCCTGCCCTATCATTCTTTACACAATTTTCCTTAACTAGTTAAAGCCTTCCCCGTACACAGGCTCTACAGCTTCCCCCACCAAGCCTATACCAGCATTTCATGGTGCTGTCCAGTCCCTATGGGAATCAGATACACAGCAGAACCTACACTAATAACAAGCTTTGTTCATGGGCTGAGACAGTGGTTAAAAGCAGTTTGGATAAAATTTCCTAGCTGAAGTATCAGCTAAAATCTGCTCCTTAAGAAATCATTAGTCCAGTATGATTTTGGCTTCAGATACTGCGTTTCACCCAAATGATTATTTTTTCTTAAAAGCTGTTAAGTTTCTCAGGAGTGTCCTGGCTCCAGCCTTAATCTCTACTATTTATTTCATTATTTTCTATAATTTTCTACTTTATATTTTCTACTTTATATACTTCCTGCTTTAGGGAAACTTTGCCACAAATTTGCATCTTCCCACTATTTTTACTCTTCAAAGCAGTGCAGATGTGAGGGCTGCAGAGCCCTGTCCTTGCTGGAGACACCGCCAGTATTGGCAAACACCTCACCTCAGTGTGAGGAGGTAGCTGACAATGTGCTTGGGTTGCAGATCCTGAGAAGATCTATACAGGACCTCGTCATACCTGGGAAGGAAGGAAAAGATTCTTTGGTGCTGAAGTGGTACAAGGTGTACTCAGACAGAAGGCTCATCAGACTTGCTTAAGTCAGAACAAGCACACAACCACAGCTGTAGAATTAGCAAAACTAATCTGAAGCAGATCTAAGCCATGTCATTAGCACACAACTGATTATTCCTTCCTTGTTCACTTATTACTGAAGGAGATTGCTTCTGCTCCTCATCATGCAAACAGCTCAGAGAGGCAGGCTGTAGCAAAGAACACAAGAGCTGTATTTGCTCCTGGAACATTATGTCTGGTTTTACATCTCAACACTAATTGTACGTTTCTAGGAGCAAAAAACATGTGTTAAATAACTAAGGAAGACATAATAGTCCCTTAGAGGACATTGCCTTTAGTAAATGCAGCTTAAAATTTTAAGTAGATAAAAGGAATCTTGCGACATTAGAAAAAGACAAATCCTGGAATACAGAATCACACAGAATGAGTTAAGTTGGAAGGGACCAGAGTGGGTAATCTGGTCCAACATCCCTGCTCAAGCAGGGTCATCCTACGTAACTTACACAATACACTCAACTTTGTAAGACAGTGTTAAACAGTTGTATAGGCAGTTGCAAGAGCTATGTTTTATCTTCATGTGTTTTGTCCTTTTTCACAGCCTGCAAGAAGGTACCAACACCTCCAGGACTGAAGAGATTTCAAATTCGAAGTGGGGACTGGACTTCCTGATCTCTGCTCAGCTCCCAGACCATTCCTGCCAGGATGTCCAAGCTGAGCTGCTGTGGAATCTTCCTCTCTTAAAGACAAGCTGCAGAACTGGGGAGCACACCGTGATGATGACAGCTCAGCAGGCCCATAAGAGTATAGAAAAATCCCAAGAAAAAACTCACATATTTTCTGTGAAATACAATGGCACTGCATAAATAAGACACCACTGGTCTTGCTGAGAGCTGGCTGCTCCTGCTGTTGGTCAAGGGAGTGTGCAGCAAACGATGGACTGCAGGCAGACCTCTGGAGGCAATTACAGCTAATGGTAGGGCTCTGCAGCCCACATGTGCAGGTCAAAGGAGCCACCTGGGGCACTGGCATGACTTTTGGCAGTTCTAATTTTAAACAGATGGCCACAAGAAGGTCTTAGTATGAGTTAACTTGCTGGCACTGCACAGTGTACAATATAGCATATAGGAATTCTGAAAGCTTTGGTCACTCCTGACTCAATCATAGGCTGTGCAACATGGACAACTCCCTTCTCTCCATAGTACAACTACACAGAAAAACGAAAACAGAAACTGCTCAACTTTAAGACTGGATTAATGAAAACTGCAGCTATTAACAGGTACCAGTTGTGCACATGCAGTAGCTCTGAAGCATGCTGAGCTCCTGAATCTGCACGCACACACTCCATTTATCTCACCGCCTCTTTTCTCACCTGACAAAAACAGAACATGAAGGACCAAGCAAATCTGCAGCTAATATTTATACAGAGCTGAGCATGTTTTTGTGAAGACAAGACATAATTAGGAGGCTCGTGTACACAGAGTATGTTCCAAATACTGCTTTTTCCATCACATGGCTTCTAAAGCCACGAACATTTCAAATGTTGCAATCCACGTGGCACAAAAGGCAAGTCATTGCCTCAAACAAGCCATTTTCCCTTACAATCATGCAGTCTGTGCCCTCTCAATAGGTCAGTGGCATATCCAGATACTTATTTTAAGGGAAACGGTATTTGGAAAGAAAGCTAGACAAACCTGAGAAGATGCTGAAGAACAGAGATAGCATCTGGCTCTTGCAAGCACGCCGCATTTACATCAGTTAGCTCTGCATTCCCATGCATCTGTTCTAAACTAAAACAAAAGAATGGAAAACAAATGTTGGATGAAAACCACCTCCTAGCAATGCTGAACCAAAACAACAGTAATCTGTGTTTTTAAGAAAATAGAGTAAGCTCTGCTCAAGCTGAATGGAACACTGAGACAGACTAGCTGACTTTAAACTAAGATTAACAAAAATAAATTTGTGCTGGTCATTCAGATATCAACAGGATTAGAGATATGCAGGACACCAGGCTCAGAAGCTAAAAGAACTAGGGAGGCAGTCAATTCCCCACTAAGGTATCCTGGAACCACCAACAGCTACATGACAAGGGGGTACAAGAGGAACAGACCAGAGAAAGGGATCAGGCTTGCACCTCAACACCATGTCCTGCTACCATTATCTCACAGCATCAGGCTGCTTCACCCCTTTGGCGTCACCCAGGGAGGAATCTTACATGAAAACACATATTGAATTCTGCTCTGGCAGTTCAGTATAATTGATAAAACTGTTCTTCTGAAACTCTTTTAAAGAAATAATTAAACATGTCAGGTGTTTGACCTGAGTCAAGAGAAAGTGATCTCCTTTCAATTTTGGCTATCAACAGTGGGAAATAACAATATTAAAAATAATACACTAGTTACTGTGGTAGCCAAAACAACTAAGTTCTGTGATGTGTTTTACAAGCATGGGCATTTTGGCTTTTACATCAATTTTCCTGATGGTTTCCTAGAATGGCTCCAGGCAACCATTCCTCATCAGTGACACCAATCACAGAGAGCTTCTAGAGCTGAGAAACTACATGAACAGTTAGTTCAGTTCCACAGAAATGAGGTAGAAAATTAATTTTAATTAGCCTGCTCTTCTGGGAAGTCTCAAGGATTTCTATCTTAAACTCATACTTGTGCTGAAAAAAAGAATATGTGTCATATTTAAGGAGGCAGCACTACTACTTAGCAAAGCAGTAAGTTAATAAGGTTAAAATTCTTGTCAGACTGTGCTGTGCAGAAATGCCCCTCTTACCTATGGAGTCTGGCATGGGTGTACTGCAGGAACACACCTGTATCTCCCCGACTTTGGAGAGCTCGGTCCCAGCTGAACTGGTAATCAGATGACAGAAGGCCCCGGAAGTCCTGCAACAATAAATTGATGTCACCCAGACACAGCTCCTCATCTCAATTTGTAACTTCTCACAGCCAATGCAGACACCTCGTGAGGCAGCTCAGACTCACCTGAATTATGAGTGCTGCAAGACCAACCCTCTCTGCTGTCTCCATAGGATCTTGGATCTCTTTGCTTGCTAGAGGGAAACACAAAACCCCTCATTAAGTCTGCAGTACCATAGTGACTCTCTTGCTCAGACTTGGAGATGCCAATAAAAGAGCAGATCTTCCATAACTGTAAACTAGCAATATGTAAATTGTCAGGATGCATGCAGCAAGGAGTCCAGGATATAAATCTCTATTAAATAAAGCTGAACACAGCTGTTTCACATGGGCTTTTACCCACTTCCCCTTTTATGTGTACCACAGATTTTGTGGTGAGAAGGGTTCCTTATGACAGACTATGCAGGCTGCACTGAATTTCTTTTTACAATTCTGACAGCCAATCTCTAAGATCAGGGAAATGCACATTTTGTTGAAAAACTGATAAAAAGCTCCACGTGATACAAAATGCATAAAGAACAAAAAAAAAGCTGTTCCAATGTCTTATGCACCCTTTGGATGTACATTTAGGGAGTATTTACACCATCCACTGTAAATATCTAAACTGACTATGCTGAGGGAATCTGAACTGGGAGAATCACAGAATGCTTTGGGTTGGAAGGGACCTTTAAAGATCATCCAGTCCAAACGCCCTGCCACATGCAGGGACACCTTCTCCTTCTCCATTTTACAAGAGAAATACTGTGTTTTCAAAAAGCTGAGAAGGCAGAGCAAGGCAGATGCATCCTACTTAAACTGATCAGATCGCTGACTCAATCCAGCACCTAACTCCAGAGAGCACAAGAGGGGGCAGCATTTCACTGGGAACTGCTTGGATCTGTACTGCATGAGGAGGAAAGGATCCAGGAGTCACAGCCCAGGCTGTGGCAAACCTCCCCTTTAGCACAATCTGGGGCAGAACTGTGACCTCCCGGGCACTCGGGACTGCCACGAGGCTGGCAGGGTGACAAGGCAGCAGTGGCAGGCAGGCAAGGGTCGCTCTTACCAGAGAAAATTGTCAGAGTTGGATGAAACCTGACTGATCCTTGAACTCCAGTCCCAAAGCTACTACTGACTAGTTTGTCCCTCCAGAAAAAAACGATTGCTGTCCCCTAAAAGCAGGTACTTCCTTCCCAGTACATGATGAAATCATTTCACTGAATGTTAGAATTTGCAAATCTGCAGTTTAGGGGAGTTCACAAAGTTGCAAAGAATTATTTTAATGTTGTTTATATTATGGGAAGCACAAAAAGAAAGAAAAAGGGCACATTACTGTGATTAGTGCAATACAGGGAGAAGTGAAGGGTGGAAAAGATGACACAATATAATCAAAACAGAACATCAAAAGAAACTAATAAGACCTGAAATAGCTAACTTTTTGTGGAAGTCATGTTTTGTAACATCCTTGAGCGAACTTCATTTAAAACATCTTCCAGAAAAATTACTTCTCCTCTCCGAGTCTTCATGCCTTGAACTAGACCAAAAGACACATGCTGGCACCTGTGTTAAGAAGCAGCAGGACCAAAATTATATTTCAATCGAGAGAAACGGCTGCAGTGTTTTTTCAGAGCTGGATTCTCTATCAGGAAACAGCAGTAACAGTTGAATAAATAACACTCCAACGTGGGAAGCTTGGTGATATAATCAGTAACTCTCATTTCAGCAACCAAGCTCCATATTTATTATATAATGGGAAAATTATGATCAGAGTTATGATAGCCTGGTCATTTGTGTGCTCTCTTGCTACTAGCTTTAGTACAGAGGCATCAATGCAATAATTTGCAATAAATTGAGGAGAGGCAGGATGCAGACAGATTAAATTACTGTGGCAACAGAGATCTCTTAATATAATTAGAAAAGGAGTCATAATAATTCTATTGTGGCCACATTAAACTAAAAGTATAATTAATCATTGCTAATAATAAAGTATTCATTATTTCTGCTGGTAATAATCCCAAGCATTATTCTTGATGCAGAATCTATGGTAATTTTAGCACAACTTTAAGCACTGTGAAAGGAGCCGGGCTGGTAATCCTGAAGGCTAAAACCCTATATTTAGGGGTTTAAAAAACATAAAAGGGGTTTAAAAGACATAAAAATGCATAAAAGACATGCAGTCTGGCAGAGAGGAATATGATTTAGTCTAGAGATCCATTACTGACCTTTGCTCAGATTGCTAACAAGATTGGTAATTACAGTGGATATACTTCCCTGCAATAGACACTTCAAACCTGAAGCATGATTCAAACTCAGATTCTGATCCCTGCTAAAATAAAATACTTCAAGAAGTAATCATTTAATATGTGGCCACACAATATCCCAGAAGCTATGCCACAAAGTCTCTTAAAAATTGTTTCCTTTTTTCACATCAGGCAGTTATGAAAAGCCTGTTAAATGGGAGACAGGGCTGTTTTTCACATCCTAAACACACAGCAATGACTCCATTCACAAATAAATCAGACCAGCAGGAGTGGACAAAGGATGAAAAGGTTACTGATAAGGACCTGAGGCCCCCATAGCATATAATTCTGAGGGTTTGTTTCTCTATTGGACTAGTACTAGTTGGATCCTACAGGCCCAAAGTCTGCTTGTACTCTAGAGTCCATCATTTGCACACCAGCATTACATCCTGTAGCTTAGTTTCATCCAAAATGCCTACATGATGTGTGCTATAGCATGGTGGTGGATGGACACCATCAAGAGATTCTCCTCAAAAGAGCACTCCACTGAAATTCCAATGTACTTATTACACACATTCTTGAGGAATAATAAATGAACCACCAAAACCAGTACATAATTACAATTTTTAAGTACATACCTCTCTGCCCAGTCATAACCCATGAGCTTCAGTATTTGGAATAAATGTTGAAAGTGATTACTTTGGCTTTTATCTGTCTAAGGAATAGAATTGATGTGTATTAGAAAACACAAGTCTGATAAGGAGTAGCTTTTAACACACAAACACACAATACCACAGCGCCAGTAAGTCATTGCAAGCAAAATTAAGACCTAGGAAGATAAGCAAGACTTGAAAATTGTGACAGCTGGAATCTATGGCAATGGGATTTTAAGTTATGTTAGAAAAAGAAATCTGCCTTTTCAGAAATGATTATTCTCAGGTCATGAAGGCAAAGACATGAAGTGAAAGGAAACCTTAATGTTCTTTAGTTTCTCATGATCTGAGAGCTGCCCATCATCAAAGAAAACATCTCAATTTTCACTTCAGAACCTTGCTGCTCTTATGCCTAATAACCTTCATATGTGTTTCTAGCTACAGCTATTGTTGCTATGAGGTTCATTTTCCTACCTAGTTATTTTGACTGCCTCACTCAGACTCCTTTTTATCCCTCCTTAAAATCCAGTGCAGAGATAATCAAATAATCACAATTTCCTCATTAGTTTGGTGTTCTGGGACAAGAGGTGAAATGCTTATCTCGTGTTCCTTCTCAACTCTAGCTCTGTATCAAGCACCTGTCCCCTCTCTTCCAGCTCCTCATAACCTGCTCTGCTCCTGGGAATCACCTCTCTGTGCCGACTCACAGGCAAGGCTGACAAACAGAGAGCTGACAGATGGACAGCAGTGCTCCAAACAAGGCCTTCCAAGTCCTTTCCCATGCACCTTACAGATGAGGTGCACCTCTGCACAGAGCCAGACCTCTCTCATGAAGTGGCTGGCTTCAAGGTAGAAGTCTGCAGTCTGATAGCATGGGTTATATTTCATTCTTCACATATAAAAGCATTTAATATATCAAAGCATTTTCATCTCCTTCTGGAGAGCAACATTCAATGGAATCTTACTATCTCTTTAATAACATATGTTTGGAATATTTTTACTCATACCCCTGCCTTTTTATGAAATAAGTAGTATTTTTTTAAAAACCTAAATTGTAATGCTGTAAATCAGAGCATACACCAAGTAGTAAACCAATTTAGTGCCCTTTTAAAGAAGTTGATCTGATGAAAGTAAGATGATCTTATGAAATAAAAGTCTAGAGTCTCTAAATAATTTTCTTGTAACAAGATTAGGACTCTGAAATATATTTGTATTGAATTATTAAAGACTAGAATCATTAGCATTCTCATTTATCCCATGAAGTCCTCCTGCCTCTGGTAACACTGAGTAAAGTCATAACTCACTACAAAGCAGTGCCACGAAACAGCAGCAGAGCTCAGCAAGGCTGGCAGTTGCCTCACCAGGCTGTCTGTCCCACAAGAGTCTCCTAAGAGCTTGTTCCACTCTTAATTTATGATCCATTTTCTCATCCCTCAGAAAGTCAGAAATTATAAAATGTCCTCTGAAAACTATACAATCCAAGCAAGGCTGGGAGGACAGGACAGGCTAATCTGTCATTTCCCACTTGAAAGAGACATTGGCTGTGATGGACACATCAGTCACATCACAGTCTGGCTGTGCATCTCTTTGGTTTTGAAGGAGACCAGGGAGGCCCAGGCAAGGCAGTAGAGAGTGACTGCAGTTTGGTACAGCAGCAGTCTGCTCAAGACTCTTGCTCCTATGCTTGCTCACTCCGTCAGCTGAAGGTTCAGCTGACATCCTGATTTGTGCAAAGTGGACACCCAACTATTCATTTTCCTCATTGTTCCTTCTCCCTTGGTGCCTGCTACCTCCTGGTATATCAAACACAAATAACTGCCCACCCACATGAACTAGACAGGAAACATCCTTAACATCTGATGCACTGCACTTTCACAGCCACACTGCCCTTTGATGCCAATTTATTCCAGCCAGCAGGAGCAGAAAAGCTCCCACCAAAACCAAACCATTGCCCCCAGAATAAGCAAAAAGTCCCTGTTCCATCAACACGGAAGAATGGCAAGCTATGGGAAACTTCCTGAAGACTGAAGCTAAAAGCAGGAATGTGGTTTAACTAGAAGTTGCACTTTAAACTGTGTATTTAGTATTTTGCTTACTGATCTCTCCTCCTGCATCTTGTCACATTATATTGACTTTTGAAAAAGCTGTATAGAAAAGGTACAAGGATATTACCAAACATGAACACATACAGATTTTTTCCATGTTACTAATTCTGGACTTCATATAAAAGAACATGGCTTTCATAATTATTTTTTCTTCTAAATCTGAGAAAAAGAAGATTTAAAAGCATCCTGTGAAATCTCCTTGCTAATATGAGATCAAAAAACAGTTTCAGACAAGTAAGGAGACAGTCCTGTTATTCATATCCATTACTGATACTGCTACAATAGTGAAAAAACAAAATAATGGAAACAATACATATAAAAAGATTCTCTGTCTACAACTGCTTCAGATTGATTAAATAGTACTTTATGTGCAATTTCTACATAATGAAACTAAGGCATAGTTTAAAGCCATAAAAAATGTACATTTCAGATAAGATATCAGGACTTCAGAGTAGACTCAGATTCATTTTAGATCATTAATTTCTAAATTAACATTTTAAAACCTTTTATAATACTAACAGCTTTTTCTGGTTTGTTTAATTATTAATTACAACATTTTTACAGAAAATAAAATGTCAAATCAAGTAAGAGTTCCTTTCAAACTAATTGCAATGTATTTTTATAGTAGATAATGACTCCAGAGCTAATTTTCATAAAGGCTTGGGTTGGAAGGGACCTTAGATCATCTTGTTCCAACTCCCCTGCTGTGGGAAAGGACATCTTCCACTGTACCAGGTTGCTCAGAGCACCATCCAACCTGGCTTTGAACACTTCCAGGAATGAGGCATCCACAGCTTCTCTGGGCAACCTGTTCCTGTGCCTCAGCACCCTCACAGTGACAAATTTTTTCCTAATATCTAATCTAAACCTACTCTGAGTTTAAAGATATTTTTCAACCATTCTGGGGGTTATGCACTGAAACAGAATCAAGAAACACTTCCATACAGAGGCACAGCTGCTGGGCAGTAAGGGCATCCATTTTACTGCCTAAACTACTGTGTGTCAAAGTCATATTGCAAGCCAGAGGCCCCCGGGTTACTGGAGAGAGTCAGCACAAAAGTGTGTGCTGAATCTAGAATTACTTACCACATAAATCATGGTATCCCAGCTGTGCTTATTCATTCTGTCTATAGCAGCTGCAAGATCTCTGAAAGAGATAACGAGAAACTATTTGGACTTTCACTCAAACATACCTCCCTACTTGCCTCTTAGAAAAATAACCTGCTTTTTATGGAGGGGAGAGAACTTCCTGAATAGAAGGATCCATGTGTGCCTTACACATAAAAAAGGATGTGTATACTTTGCTGATGACACATCTGAAATGTTTTTTTAAAGCACTACCAAAGAAAATTCCTGAGGAAACAGTTCTTTGGTGCAGAGTTAAGTCCAGTGCCTGCTGGGACCTGAGAGAAACAACCCTTTCCTGGAAAACTAACCTGTGTTCAGCATGGTGCAAAGCTCATTTACATACACACACACACAGGACTGTCACAGGAGAACCATCAGCCTTGCATTCCAATCTGAAAAAAGCATTCGCAATTGCACAAGACTTGTTATGGGATGCTTAGGGGAGGAACCAATGATAGGAAAAGAGGAGAAGATGATAACAGGGATGGGTGGCCTGTAAGCTGACTGCTGGTTACATGTTTGCTTAGTCCTGCACCTCCTCAGCACAGTCTGTCCTGTCTTCCCATGAAATTCCATTTCATTCTCTGCTGGGGTGAGGGGGCTCTCTCCTCTGTGTGCAGATGTATTTGGAGTGCCAGTAGCTGGGGACTATAGCCCACGCAGGCCGTGCATCTGTGGTGTCAGAGACTGAGGGGACTGGGTGTAACTGAAATGAAGTGGTAACAGTTCATGGGTCACAAAGTGTCTCAGCCAACAGCTGGAGTGAGGGCACACATCCTCACATGACTGACAGCAAATGTCAAGCTGAACAGCCAAGCAAGTATGCAAAGTATCCTGGAAAGTCTCCAGAGGTGCCTGCAGAGATGAGGCACCCAGAGGAGGCAACAGAGGGTCCAGGCCAACTGCTGGAGAGACTACAGGGACCTCCAGCTACTGGAGGGATACACAGTGCATGTACAATACATATGTATATTACTTAAATTATTAAATAATACACATACCACATACATAATACAAGTATCTATGTCACAACATACATTGCATACACATATCTACACACATGTGTCTATTTCTTCACAGGAATAGATACCCATCCTAATCACCTAGAGGGGCACAAAATGCCAGGTTTTGGCCCTGTGTGTGGGCCTGCTGAGATTAGGTGCTCATGCTGACTCCTGGCTGACCTGTGGGCATGGAGCTGTGGTATCTTTGTCTCTACTTGGCTACAGGATTCAGCAGCTTCCTAATGTACAGGATTGACTGTAGCATCTCTCTAAAACCCTTGCCCTGAAAAGCTGTACAGGGTTTACCCTGAGGGCTAGACACTAGATTTATTTAAATTCCTGGCACAAAGAAACTGTTAAGGCTTCCATATTAAAATACCCAAGAGGAATTTTAGGATACTGATGAGATGGCTGGAAAACAGCAATAAAATTGATGTTACAGCGCTGGTGGTCCACTGAGTCAATGAAGACAAGGCTGAACAAGCAATTTTTTCCTGTATCACACCATTAATAAACATTTTAAGCAAAGGCCTTTCTAAAACCTTTATAATTTGGCAACTGTTTATTAGATCCAGAGATTCTAGCTTTGTTTTCAAAGTTAGTAGCTGGAGAAAAGTATTATGATTTATGCAAAAAGGAGATTTACTAATACTACTTAGGGGGAGGAAAAGTATTTAAAAGCCATTTTTATCCCATTATAGTTATACTGCTAGTTTCACTTACAGCTATCCTAGAAATAAAAAACTTCAAAATCCATTCCATAAACATGCTCATGTTCCAAAGCTCCCTGGCAAAATGGCTGCAATGAACACAGATGGGCTTACTTGCCTTGTTATATAAAGAGATGTCCCATCACTGCGCATGACTGTGGAAACTGTGGAGAGGTCTTTCTTCTCTGAGAGATCCACAATCCCTGTCCCTTTTCTGTAAGTTGAGGGAAAATAGTGATGATACTGCAAGCTATTACACAGGTAAGTTCAGAGCCAAAACCAAGACCTCTTGCCACAACCCCCCTTCCCTCTTTGAATTTCCCTTGGAATGACTATCACCTTTAAGTCTTTTTGAAGACTGTAAATTTGCTGTCACCACTGCTGATGCCAGGGAGCAGCCTGCTCACATTCTGGTGCATTCCATGATTACAGCTTCCACCCCAGTTCAGCCAGACATCTCTTTCATCATGGCAAGGATCTCATCTAATTCTGCTCATTAAATGGTACACGCAGCTACCGAACTAATCAACAGCCTAAAACACCATCAGGAGTTGAACACTGTCATTGCACCCAGTCTGTGCAAGTCACAAAAAAGGAAAATGTAAATTTTAGCTGTAGCTGCACAAATCCTGATAGTCTTCTACTAAAAGAGCTACCAAAACCACGTAAAGAAAACTCAACTCTTCCCCTCACATTATGTACAAACCTCACTCATTTTGTTTGAAGTGCAACCGAGATGTTGAATAAACTAAAACAATAGACTGGATGAGTTCATACATTGTTTTCTGAAGGAGTCCTTTATCTTCCAACATCTTCAGAACCTCCTGGGCCTTCTCTTGGTAAAATGATTCTCCAGAATATTCATCAAAGTGCACTCCTAGATGCTGAAAAGTTACAAGAATATCAAAGAGGGGTAATATTGTTAAGATCAAGGCTAACCATTTTTCTTAAAATTAAATCAGATGATATAGGTCACAGATCAGATATAGTGCAAAGATTAATGTTATTCCAGGAAATGTCACTTCATTGTTGAAAGGAAAGGATGCTTGGATTTTGATTTAATCAATTTATGCATTAGAATGAATTTCTCCCTGAGGAGAATATGCTGTTGGATGTAACATTCATGAGAAATCAGGCATAAACTGGCTAGAGCAATTCATACACAAATCCTGAGGCAAGTCTCTTACTTGCTGTGTTGGAGGTGAAACTAGTGGGCTGCAGAGGAGCCCATTAAACCAACCCTATTTTAAAAGGATGCTAAAAGGAATTTTAAAAAGTAAAAGCTGCTTACAAACATTGCTTGGGCATACAGAAATCATCCTTACCATGAAGGCTGAGGGTACATTCAGAAGAGACAAGATGACCCTAACTGCCATACCTGGTGAGTTCATCAGTTCAATACTTTTTAGTTTAAATGAAATTGGGAGACAAAGATCTAGCTGTACTAGTCATCATGTGATCCATGATGGGTGACCTTCAAGATGCAGCTGCATACACAGCCCAGTACCTAACTACCTTCCAGAGGTCAGCCTTCCACAAGAATTATCAATTATCTCACTCAAAAGATCCTAACTTAAGAGTACTTTCTTGGCTCCAGGGATAGTGACATCTTTCAGTTAAAGCACAGCCAGGTTATCTGGATTATAAACTGTTTCCCAATTTTTAAAGATTTTTTGGTCAGTGGCATACATATGTCCCATGAAACAGCAGACACTGGCTCCACTCATGAGACCACAGTGTGCAACAGATGGCTGTGGATCAGCTCAACTCCACCTGCAGGGAACTTCTGCTGCTATAGTTTCATACACCCAATTTAATATGCAACATTATAGCATGAGATTAGAAATTTGAAAACAGTTATCTTCTAATAAAAATTTATTACATGGAAACTGTTAAATTTGGTGGGTTGTTGCTGACTTCAAAGATAAAGCAAAACTGAGCAATATTTATCCAACACTGATTTGCCTTGCTGCTCAGCACCACACTTTAAGCTTCAGGACTTCTGAGAAGGGAGAATTAGTCTAAAGATCTGGACACCATTAAATAAAATGTATCTAGCCTGTCAGCAACAGAAGTGACAACCTGTTTGGATGAGAAATTAACTACTGTGCTTTTTCCAAGCAGAATGAGGCTTAACCTGGCATATTGAGAAAGAGCTTCCCCACAACATTCTAAAGTTTATGGGAAAGGCAACGAATTGATAACATTAGAGCAATCTCTGATCCCAAGTGAGTCTACTGCTTGGCAGTCTCCTACATGAAAAGGTGCTGTGCACTGTCAATTATGTTGATGGAGCAACAGAGAAAGAGACCATTTTACCAACAACACAAAAAAAACATTTGGATGATTTGTACCTTATAAATCCGGATGTATTCCTCAATACTGAGGTCTCTAAACTGCTTCCAAATTGACAATGTCTGCTCATCATGTTCCTCCAGTTTTCTAAAGAAATCCTTAGCCAGCCTTTTTGTGTTTTCATCTTCTGCTGTTTTGTTAATCTGCACATATACCTAAAATATGACATTGAAAATGTTGAAGTAGTATAATCCTCTCCTTCAATAAGAACAGTTCTACAAGAACAATACAAATACATTTAAAGATAACATTTTTAACATCAAAGTTTTAATTATTTTAATTAACTATTTTAATTAATCAAAATTCTCTTGAAAGAAGACTAATGTCCTAATTCCTTACTGCTGTCACTATCATCCTCTTCATAACCTTGAAGCAACTGCAGCAGCAAACATGGCAGAACTAATTTATGCATGGAAGGGAACCCATCACGGACTTTTAAACCACAGACACGTCTTCAGAGGACCACAAAATTGACATTTATGGCAACTGCATTGCCTAAAATTGAGATAGCAGTTGAAGCAGAAAAATCCTTGATAGACTCAGTATTTTGCAAGCTTATATTCATAGGAAGGATGGATTTCACACACAGCAGAAAAAGCACTACTTTGAAACACATCTCAGTTTTTGACACAGCCAGGCATACAGCTGAACATTAAAACTGGGAATAACCAAGAAATTAATTTGGTCTCAAACAACTACTGTTTTAGAATCTTTTGCATCTTGACTGAATGCTGTTCTCTACACTTAAAAGCAATTTTTTTAAAGGTCAAAAAACCTACATGCTACTGCAATAGTTGGTATTTTGAAGCTTTAGTGTAAAATTCAAGTATAAAAAATTTAAGATCTAAGAGTGGACTAAAACTATAAATAAAAATTCAGTAATATACACTGATGTACAACCCCAAAAATATGACTGCTTCTTGTTTTCTCTTTAAATCAGTCCTACTGCTCTAAAATACCTCAGAGTTGAGAATCTATCAATTTAAATCTGCAGGGCTCAGGGATGAGGGAACAAGTGAACTAAGTTTACCTGTGTCAAAGAAGCTGGCAAGCTCCAAGGGAGCTACCTTGCTGTATGAACAATCTGACTAACAGGCATTCAGCTGCTAAGCATCCAAGTATTCAGTTTGTTCCTTTGCCATGGTTCAGATTTTTACAGGACAGTTATCCTGTGGCACACTGCCTGAACACCAGCATTAGCACAGGTCCCATACCCAGCTCCGAGGGTGAAGCACAGCCCTGCCTCATGGTAAGCAAACACCTGAGAGTGTCACACAAGAGCCCTGACTGACAAAGCCCCATTACCACGTGAGATCTTCCTTTTAGAGGATGAGGGCTTGAGCATGAGCCATGCAGGGATATGTGCAGGTAAGTACATAAACCCCTCATGTGCACTGTATCTGTATCACACCAGCACGGCTGACACACAAACAGCATTTAGGAGCACCAAAAGATCAACAAAAAGTGAATACTAACCCACAGGGTATCAGGCATATTTGAATGCAGCAAGCCAAAAAAACATAACCTGCTTAACCCTGGAAGACAAATCCAGTTGGTTTTCCCTGAACTTACCTCAAAAAGGTGTTGCAAAGGACTGGATTTTAGTTTTTCTTTGTTGCCAAAGGATTGGAAGCCAACACCCAATAAGCCTTGAATAACAATTACATACAGAGTTAGGCAAGAGACCAAAATATATTGATAGGTCATTTCTGCATGTCTAATCTTAACACTGTAAGATTTTAAAACAATATAACGGTGTATGCTACAAAAAGAAATCAAAAGCAAAACCTATTATTCCACTGCATAAACACTATTCCCCCAGAAATACAATAGCTAGAAAATAGTAAGAAATACTATGCTGATTTCTCAATTCCTCATGAAAGGAATTTGTCTTTCTAGACTTGTATAGAAAATTAACTTTTACACAGCAGCAATATGTAAATAAGAAGTCATACAGTGGAAACTGTCCAGCAACAGAACATGCTCAAAAGTCCTTGTTTTGCTTCCTCCCTTATTAGTATTATCATTTTAAGGACAATAAGAACTGAGATACAACATAGAATTTCTCATACCACTCATGCTAGGTTTTCAAGGAAAATTTTTGCTCTCTGCTTAGAATATGCAGCTTTTTTTGAGCATCCAATTCGGCTTCAGGACTTTCCAAAAGCCATCTAAAAGGGAAAGAAATCCAAATTCCAGTCTTTTGGTCTAAATGAAAAGTCCCCATTAACTCCTTCAGTAATGCAGCAACATTAACCTGTCAGTCTCTCTGATTATCTGAGGCTGACTTTCAGGCCAGCTTACTCCTCTGAGCTGACAGGGACCAGGACTTGATGTAGGAATGGGTAAGCAGGTATCCCTTTGGAAAACTCTCTGCAACTAAACAAATAGCACTGTCTAAGAATTTCCCTCTCAGAAGGGAGTACAGAGTGCTCCTATGTACTCCACCAAGTACAGAGGAAGGCATGGCAGACTTTAAGAAGAACAGGTTGTGTTTTCAGGAAATAAAATTAGTCTAATCCTCTTGAAAGGGAGTTTAGTTAAGGACAGCCTGTTCTATCAGCAATCAGAGCTGGGTTTCCCAATGACCTCTCTTAGATATTAGTGTACCTAAACATTCCACTATTCAATGCTGATTCCACACTCCAGTCTCCAGCACAACTATCAGTCTATTCAATCTAAACACATCCTTCCACACATTTTCTGTCTTTCCCATATTATCCCCAGACCTTGTTTACACTCACCAGTTAACGGCAAGATGCAGCACATGTGGGAATTGATTCCGACCTAAAGGTGCTGACCAGTCAGCCAGCATGCTAAACAAAGAAGTTAACTTTCTCTCCCAGAGGTCAATACATTGTATTTCTACCCTTACTCGGCTGACAACTGTCATAATTCCAAAAGAAATTCATTCCCTTGGAGATATTTTTCTTTGTCACATCTGGCTAAAGTTGCCCAATGGGTTCAAAATTTATTAGGAGCAGAGTGACAGGAAGACAGACGGACAGATAGTGTGACTGCAATTGTTACCTTAAGAAATCTGCCTAAAGGCTGAGGGCCTCTGCTATTTTTCAGGAAAATATGTTTTCAATTCTTGCATTTTAAAGCCTCTGACAATAGCAGCTGTAAAACCAGCTGACAGATCATTAATTACAGTGCTGCTTCTGAGAAAGGACCATTACAGTAATATTGCCATGCTACAACTCTGGGAAGCATGGCTATTATTTGTTATAATATCTGCCATACATTTCAGCTGAGCCAGTCCAAATAAAGAGAGGAGTACCTACTTTGAAAGAAGTAGTTGGAACTACCAGGTCAAAAGCATGGTTCTAAGAGTTATGTGCTGCACAAATGGCACTCATGTAAAAAAGAGGCATTGAGATCTTTATACCTTCAAGAACCTTTATATTCAAATACATAAAATTCCTGATATTCAGACTTCAGAGTGCTACTTAATATCTTCAAAGCAGACTGAATGAGGTCAGTTGAGAAGCCTTTAATCCACAGAGCATTTCACTGCTGAAGTGTCATTGCTACATTCATTATACAATAGCCTAGTGATGAAATTATGTCTAAGGGGCAAACATTAATGAAATACGCAAGGATGAAATTTACTCAATTTTTGGTGAACTCATTCTATATTCAATTTTTACGAAACAAATCATAAGCAAAGCAAAGCTCTGCTATAAGCTACTGTTTCATCAGAAACAGGATCAGGAAAGATGAGCTGCAAGGGAAATAACTTAATATAAGCAAAGAATGTTTTATTATTGCTCTCACAGTCCTGAGAATGTTATACTGCACTGCCTAAAACCCAGGAATTTAGCCTAGAAGAAAAACAGGTAGAAATGAATGTATTTTACCTATCTACACTTACCGATCTGAATATAAAAATGGAGTGAAAAGTGAAAGTAGGGTATTGACTTCTAATTTTTAACCCAATTCTGTTCATAAAATTGATTCCTTGATGTCCCCAAAACCAGCAATACCACTGAAACTGGAGGGGGCAGCATAAAGGCTGGAATAACCAAAAGTGACCACTTGACAGACACTGCACTTTGTGTTTGCCATTTAAACATCAATAAATGGACACTTTCCAGAACCTACTGCAAAAGAAGTGGGGATTTTTGTAGTTTTCAGAGGTGTTCCAGCTTTCAAGAATGAGTAAGTGGGCATGATTGCCTTTTTTAAATACCTAAAATAGTCCCAAATCAGCTTCTTGGGGGAGATTAGAAAGGGAGATGAGACTATAGATCAACTTAAAATGCAAGATTAACAACAGAAGCCAGCAAGTTGTGAACACTATAGACGGGTCAGCTGCCAAAACAGAGGGATAGCTAGAGAACCTGCAATGGGACATAAATGATTTGAGGTGTGGGAATAATACCAAGCCAGGCATCCTCAGGCTGTCCTTGAGAGGACTTTTCAGTCCCCACTGATGTGATGATCTGGAAAGAGTCATTATGAGGATGCCTGTGTGTCTGCATACTGGACTGATAGTCTTCCAGTCCCTATTCACTTGCACATTCTCCATCTACATGCCTCTCTTCTGCTACATTTCAAGGGAAAGCTGAATATTTTGGGGAAAGTGTAGGGATATTTCTAAAGATATAAACTCTCTGGGCCCCAGTGTACCAAAAGGTGGTTGTTGTGGAAATTAATTATGCTCTATAAATAATGAGAAAACAACGACAACAAACAAAAACCAAAACCAAGCAACCAAAGAAACCAAATCCAAACTCAAACCAAAAAACATAACCCCCAAACTACACATTTAGCTACTGAGGGACAGTTGGATAAATTTGGTCCTGTTATTTCTTGGACATCAGTACAGGCCATACAGCTGATGGATCAGTTCTGGATTGTCTGGCTCAGATTTTTTAAGGAAATGACTTTACATTACCCACACGGAAACAAGATATTATTCCTTATGAGCACAGGGTGAATCCAATGGGTCTACAAAAACTGAAGCTGGAAACCTAGACCATATATACAGTAGAAAACGGTACAGCAAAAAAAAAAAAGTTGAAACATACCAAACTGCATGCCCCAGTCACCCAGGTAATTTATTCTTACTACTTCATGTCCCAGCGCAACTTTGAGATTTGCTATAAAATTCCCTGGTAATGAAACAAAAATGATATTATTATTCAGTTGTAGGTAGTGTCTTATCCCAAAAGAACAGTTTTCTGGTTTTGCATAATCTGTATTCAAAATGAAAAGGAAAAGAAATCAGATGGAATACTCCACAGGATTTGCTAAAATACCTGAAAACTGAAAGTAGCAGTGGCAGTAATGGTAAAAAGCAAGTTGCTTTCTGAGCAGGGAAAGAAAGGCTGTGCATCTGAATGGTGCCACAGTGTCTCTCACAACAAGGATAAAAACATACACAGATGGATGTACCTGCACATATTACAAAGTATAAGCCCATGAAAAACCTTTCAAAGTGATCTTGTATTCTCACAAATACGTGGCATTGCACATAATTCCCTCACAGTCAGGCAGCCTCATACCAGGGTCAGCAAGCACTTAAAAGTCACAAACTCCTGTTCACTGTGATGCTAAACAGAGAACATCAAGCCCTGAATCTCTATAGACTGATGGAGCAGTTCTGAGCTCTGCACTTAACAGACTATGCTCCAAACTAGTCATATCATATAAGGATATATATATATATAAGTTCCAGCTGCTCTTACAACCCTTCATCTCTCTCCTGAGCTCAGTTATAACCTTAGAATTACAAAGAAGAATACCCAAATCCCTTCCTCTATCTTCCTGGGCTTCAAGGGTACCTTTTAATTACAACACTGTTGGAAAGGATGCAGAAAACTCTCTCTTCTTGTATTGTGATAACACCACGTTATAGCTTGCAATTGCTTTCAGTTCCACTCTCTGTAGTTAATTAATTGTCTTACTCTGGGACACTGATCTACAGAACTATTTTTGAAAGTATTTTTTTTCTATAATAAAGGATCCAGAAATGGCACATCTATAACCCCAGAATACATAATTTCACTCAACTATCATGGAAGAGGCCATTACTTTACATAATTAATAACTATACATGATGAATTAAGTATAATTAAAAACTAATACATTATTAGATGCACAGATTTTGTAACATCTTCTGCTACAGTCTACTAATTTTTATTGTGAGATCAGGAAATGAGGGACAAACACAGATTTCCATATACCATTAGAGCACTGCACAAGAAATTTATTAATTATTCTATTAGAGATTACAGCAACTGTCTCAGTAATACTGGCATAAAGTAATTAGCATATAAAAGCAAGCTTTTTGCAGGACAGCCACCAAGACATAATGATCTGAACTGCTCTGCAGTCCAGTGCAAATTGAGAATTTAAAATTCAAAGGACTCTCATAACACCTCAATGAAAACTGCCTTGGGTGTCTTTGAAGACCAATTTTAAGCTACTTCATTTAATATTCACAGTCATAAAACTATATTATGTGTGACTTAATAAATCTGCCAGCAACACACCACGTTCTTTTCTTGACTGCATAATGAGCAGAAGAGTTTTAATTAGCAAGCTGAGCCTGACCTGGCTGCTCAGAGCCAAGGAGTGAGATGCCAGCAGTGCTGCCCTGTGGAGGGCAGAGCAGCCCTCCTGAGGAGGCAGGGAAATGCACACTCACCCACGATGGTGGAACGCAGATGTCCTATGTGAAACTTCTTGGCAATATTAGGGGAGCTGCAACAGATTTTTACAAAAAACATTTGTCCAGGGAACAAAAGTGTCAGATCACCATGTTAAAAGAATGCAACCCATGCATCTAGAAGAGCTACAATAAAAGCTCTATTTTCAATTCTGCCATAAGACCCCCTGATTAGCTTCTGTGCTAGACAGCAAGTTTTCCTATCCAACCAGCTTCCCCTCCAGTATCAGCTAACAGACAGTGTTGTGGTTGCAGCACCCCAACAACAACAACAAAAAAAATCTAACCAAAGCCCAGCTGTGCTAGTGACAAAGAATCAAAAATATCTTCTCACTTTCTACAAGTTTTGGACATAAGGCTCATTCTCCTTGTGTCTTTTTCAAAGATAAACCAGGATGAGAGACCTCATGTACAATAACCAAAATTACATCTGTCCAGCAATGCCCATCCCCCATAAAGAAAAACAACAAAAAAACAACTCTATACAATTGTTTGCCCAGATAAAATAAAAAGTTTAGCTACAAAAATTTAACCTCCAAACTAAAGCCAAGTTCTTACTTTCCATGACTATAGAAGCCTGCAGAGGGAATATTACTCAACAAAAATAATTATACATAAAAAATCTGAGTCAGTCACTTTTCATTCCATGAGCAGGTGACAGTCAACAGAACTGCACTGAAAAAAAAATTTGAGAGCAGCAATTAACAAGATTTAGCCTGTCTGCTTTAACAAGTCAGGGAGGAAGATATTAAGGTGAAAAAAAAGAAATGGATTAGTGGCCAAAAATTCAGATTTTGTTGCTTCATAATAAAATAAAGAGAAGTGTTTTTAAAAACTGAATGCTATTATGCATTAAATGAGAATATTCTTACTAAAGGGCAATGTAAGGTATAAACTCCCTAAATACCAAAAACACATTCTGGGAAAAAGCCTCAAATCTCTGAATATAATTTATATTCTACTTGGTGAATATATCAGAGTGTCAAATACAGCTAAATATAGTACTGGTAAATATGGTTTAACATCACAGGCATCATACTTTACAGCCATGAATATCAACCAGAAAATATCAATGAGCAGACAAGGCAATTGTCTCAAAGGACCCCTCAGATGTGCTTACCTGAACTCAATCACTGCCTTTTGTCTGGGAACTGTAGAGAAAAGTTCACTTTTTACTCCATACTCTGAGCCATCTTTCCACACCTGCTGCAGCACAGTCTAAAGAACAATCAAAAAAAAAAAACCACAAAAAAACCCACAAAAAAGTTTAATCAACTGAAAGCATTGCCAGGAAAACTGTTTACAAAGGAGACTGATCCCACATCCTTTATTCACATTAGTAATTAGATGGCTGGTTTAAAAAACAAAGAAGGTCTCATATCTCATATGCAGATAAAAATGCCACTAACTTTTGAAAGCTGTATCTGAGCAAACAAAAAATTCATGAGAAATTGTAGGCAGAGTTTTGGTGAAAGTTAAGGCTGAATTTTGTTAAAACCACCTACTCTTTGAGTGCCAAAGAAAGTCAGCTCTTCAATCCTAATGTGTCCAAACAACTCTTCTTTCCCTCTCCCACCAGCAAGGCCGGTGTGAATGATCTGTACTAAAATACGTCTGCTTTGAAAGTCTGGAAACTTTGTAAAATGCCTTAAAATATTCCTCCAGACAGTTTGTGTGAGTATTATCAGTAGTGTGCTCACAGTACCAAGTCAGTCCCTACATAAACTGAAATGTGTAAGGTCACACAGGCCAATGCACTACAGACCTAATCCATGAAGCTGTATGAACTGGACAAGCTTCCTGAAGGTACCAGAAGCCTTTAACAAAGTGAAATCTCACTTCATTCAGTGGAAATTTTTCTCATTTTTCTCACTCAAAAAAATCACTTTAAAATTTTTCTGCAACAGCTATTTTTTTTTTTTAAAGGAAGAACCTCTGTAAAGAAGCCTTTAATTCTATTCTTATAATGGTACCTAAGAAAGCAAACTCAACACATATACAAAATTTATTTATAGTCTCTAATAGCCACTGGCTTGGTTACAAGGTATATGTATACTTCAGTCAGGATATTGAGGAATACATGCTCCCTTTGGGATTTTTTTCCCCCTTGATATTTTTTTTCAGCAAAGTGTGTGTGTGTAATGAAAGATCTGTTATCAAATACTTCCATGTCAGGAAAAACCAAGAGTATTTACAAGATCAAAACTTTTGAGTTGCACACTGTAAAAATTCAAAGTAGATGTAAATAAGCCTGGATTTTGAAGCAGAATGAGGAAAAAAGAAGAGTTATGATAATTAGTGAACAGCACATGCATTGTTTCCTCCCAAGAGGAAACTTTCTTGAGCCTTACTTCAAACCCTAGGCCTACATAACAAATCAGCAACAGGGATCCTCAGGAAAAACTTGTGAAAGACAGTTTTACACAGAAAATACTTTCCTAAGACAATAAATAGTAGATATTCTACTATTTTATAGTTTTATAGAGAGAAAATTTATTTTTACCTGAAAGCACTTGAAAGACACTACTCACCTTTGCTAATAATTCCCTGTTTATTGTAAAATTCACTGTTCCTGGACCAGCGCTGATTTCACTCACTACTGAATCACATTTTAGCTAAGAGAATAAAACAAAACAGAAACTCTAAATGAAAACAGGTGAACTGGAAAACTGTAATACAATCCACTGTGAATATTAATGTAAACATTAAACGTTATTTATGTGTTTGAAGCAATCATAAAGGGATCATTTCATCAATGCTGTTGGAAAAGAGACAATTTTATTGTTTCCCATTCAAGCTCTGAATATAACTCAGCTTAAAATGCCATACAAATGTTCCACTTCAGACCCTGCCTGTGCACAGTCTGTGTTTTCTTTGATTGGGAGCAGTAGCTGAACTCTTTGTACAGACAAAAGCTGAGATACATTTGACAACTTACACAGTAGCTGCCAGCACTTAAAAAAAAAAAAAAGCTTAGTGACAACATTCTGTGGTACCCAGTGCCACAAAATAAAGATATTAAAGGTCAATTTATTAATAATTTCATATTCAATTTCCATAAGGCACATGTCTTGAAAATTCTGAACCCATAAGGCATATTTGGCCAACCAACACAGAATGTCAACACAAATTTGTGTCTCTTAAAAGCCCAAGAGCTTTGGATCTCAACCAGTTAGGTTTGAGAGTTTCTTATTAAACTAACTGTCTTTCATAGTCAAGAAGGTGTCTAATAAAAAAAGGAAAAAGAGGGATGGAAAGCATATAAAAATATGACACAATCACCTTCTCATTCAGTCTCTAAGAGAGCTAAGCTATATGTTCCTACTGAGGCTCATCACCATGAAGAGGAGATTGTACTCCCAAGCTGGGTGTCCAGCTTAAGACAGTGACCTACCCAGGAGAAATCACAGCCAGCTTTGAAATTCTTTCATTTTCACAAGCTCTGCTAACAACAAATCCCAATGATAACTCACAAGCCGTGTGAAAAAAACACTTATTGTGTTGACACCGAATTTTCCACCTTACTGCTTTACAAATGGTTCTTTCTACTTATGGGGCAGAGAGAAAACAGAAATACTCATTGGACTTTCTCCACAACATTTGTTCTGGTAAATGTTTTCTACATAATCTGTCATTTGTCACGTCAGTAGTTTTTATCTCTCTTTAATAAGTGTGCTCATTGGTTCTCTCCACAAAAATGAAACAAGAATCAGCCAGCCAAATGAAATCAAGAGTCCATGGAAATAAGACCCTTGTGACCTTTCTGACTGGTATTTTTCAGTACTTAAGAGCACATTGCTTCATTTATTATCTCGCTGCCCTACTATTTAGGCTGTTTTAGTCAACTGGATAAACTTCCATCTTTTCTTGCCTAATCTAAATACCCTTATTTCAAATATTGTGGCTCATTTCCTCAGAAGTGACTAAGAGCATTCTGCTGAACCTTGAGGCACTCCATCAACTCTTCATGATGACAAAACCCAGTAACTGTCTGCATTTTTCTGTCTCTCTGCTAGTTTTTGATACATGGGTTATATTTTGCTAGTTTATTCACTGCTTTCCTTTTGGGAGATGACGTGACCAATCTAAACAAATTAAAATAATTGCATCTCATTTATTCACCACCCAACAAAAAAGCATTCTTTAGAGATTATGGTTTTTTATTTTTCCTTTGTCTAGCCGACATGGTCTGTTTAGTTTGTGGGCTTATATTGATGTTCTATTCTTTACTGTTAAAATTCTTCCTCCATGTAAAGTTGTAGGGTTAAAAGTTTCAGGATTATTTACTTAGCCACAAACAACAAAGAAGGGAGGAAACTTGCAGCTTCCTAAACACTGGGAATAGCAGCTGTTTTCAAAATGATACACAAGGCAAAAAGTAAAACTTGTTACTGTAATGATACAGCTGTTGAAACAGAATGAGGGGGAGGCTCTTAACACCTCATTGCGTTTCAAAAGTCCTCAGTAACTTCATCCAAAACACTTGCACTGGGGAGCATATGGGAACAGATAACTTCCTGAGGTCCTTTCCAACCTGAATTATTTCACATTTCTAGATCACATGTCAGTTGTATATCTGTGCATCATCAGTTCTTCTTTCACCCAAGTCAGAATATTTATCTTGCTAGAACAGGTCCAAGACATGGACAACTTCAACACCTCAGCAGTGAGGAATGATGTGAGAAATAGTTTAACTCCTCAGTAGTATTACAACTGGCTTTGTCATTTTTTTCAGTATTAACATTCCTGCTACTGCCATTTCCCAAACTAGCACACTTGAAAAAACTGCTGTTTCCAAGAAAACTTGATTTCAAGCAGATAAGGATTTGAAACTTAGGCCCATTTGTCCTACAGGCCAACTTTATCCATTGCCTTTCCAGAGCTGGGTTTTGCAGCCTTTGGTTTTCCAAGCTACCACACATTCACTTTTCTTCCTCTAGTGCTGGGCAACAGCACAGACCATGGCACACCCTTTGGATACCCACATAACCTCCACAGCAGTATTTACTTCAAGCCATTTGAAAACAACAATTCCACAAGAACCTCCACCAAAGCTGCTTCTCCAATTCCCTGTGAAGATTCTGTGTACAGTTACAGTAAGTACAGCCATCAAACTGCTTTGACTCAAACAGATGCTTGGAGAAAGAATACTTTTTTATCTTATTGTGCCTCTTAAACCTCTAGTCTGTAAGCTCCTTATTACATAAATATATGATGAATTCATTGGCATACCCTTTCAGCAAGCTGCTGAGCTTGAAGATGCAGGTCTTGTGCTAAGCAATCACTAGAAGTGTTTTCTATTACAGAAGCAATGGAGAGCTGGAAATCAGCAACATGCCTGAAAAAAGAAAAACACCCAACATATGAAAATCGGGGAAAAAAACCTGCTGAAATGCCAGGGAGATTTAGCAGATCCAAGCTGACACTGCATGTGACAAGCAGAATTGCCAAGCATAACCCAGTCACAAATATCTGAAGATTCACTATATTTAGAAAGCTGGACTAGAAGGCCAAATATCACCCTTCGTCTAACACAATCAGAAAGTAGGTATGGCGAGAACACCATCTCAGAATAAACAAAAACTAGGCTCATGAATAAGTAAAATTTACTTGCTAACATTATTGCTACTCTTAAGCAGGACACTGAAAAAAAAAAAACCTCATATAACTTCACATTGGCTCTAAGCAGTTTCACATTCAGACCATCAGCGTTGAAGCATTTGCCATCCACCCACTGCCAATAATTTGTACAGGCTCATAAGCAATTATATTTACTTTGACCATTCTTGAAAAAATACAAGGTTTTAATTCGATTGAACTATCTTAGAATTACATTTGTTAAAAAGGTCTGGGGTTTTTGTCGGTATTTTTTCCCTTAAGTCTTGTTAAGCTTTTGCAATAATAGGCATAAAATAATAAAAGATTACCAACATTTTAAGATAAAATGTAAACAACTACCGTTTTTTGGAGACAGGAACTGCAGATATGGACTTTATTAAATTCTCTGGTGGCAGATCCAAAACTTTTGAAAGCTAAATTGAAAACAAAGAAACAATTGACTTTAACAAAGAGACAAAGATCCAAGGAAAAATACTGTTTAAATACCCATGGGGGATGCACCTTTTATATCTGAAATCTAATTTCAGCCTAGGTAAAAAAAAAGCAAAGACTTCATAACTATTACGAACAACACAATAAAACGCAAACCTAAGAGATGTTAAAGACGCATTGGAAAAAAGGCAAGGCAAAACACCACAGAGAGCTGACTTTTCTTTTTTCTCACGAAGGATCCCAACGATCCTATTACGGACTGAAGTTACGGAATGACAGAATGGTTTGGATTCGTAGGGAACTTCAAGACCACCTCCTTCCAACCCCTTCCATGTGCGGGGACACCTTCTACAGCAGCCCAGGCTGCTCAGAGCCCCGTCCACTCTGCCCTGAACACTCAGGGGACGGCCGCTGTGCCTCCCCTCACTCCACCCTGTCCCCGTCCCACAGCGCGCCCGGGGCGGGGCCGGCTGCCCACGGGTCGCGCCCACTGTGAGCGGCCCGGGCAGGGGGGACCCGTTATGAGGGTATGGAGAGGACACCTGGGTCATGGGGCACTCATGCTCCGCGCCAGCCATGGGAAGGAGCGGTGCCTACCTGGGAAGCGATGCTCCTCCGGAAGGAACCTGCTGCCATGGCCGCACCGCCCGGCGGAAGCTCCGCCGCCGACCCTTATCCNACCACCTCCTTCCAACCCCTTCCATGTGCGGGGACACCTTCTACAGCAGCCCAGGCTGCTCAGAGCCCCGTCCACTCTGCCCTGAACACTCTGGGGACGGCCGCTGCGCCTCCCCTCACTCCACCCCGTCCCCGTCCCCGTCCCACAGCGCGCCCGGGGCGGGGCCGGCTGCCCACGGGTCGCGCCCACTGTGAGCGGCCCGGGCAGGGGGGACCCGTTATGAGGGTATGGAGAGGACACCTGGGTCATGGGGCACTCATGCTCCGCGCCAGCCATGGGAAGGAGCGGTGCGTACCTGGGAAGCGATACTCCTCCGGAAGGAACCGGCTGCCATGGCCGCA